>JARBWK010000014.1:5291254-5833929 GCA_030556195.1 Anolis apletophallus
TTATAGCTTCGGTTTTACTTACAAACAAGTTTGGAATTTGTACTGTAAGCAAACTGTTTACCCCGTTTGGCAATGGCAGTTTCATACGGATCTGTCATGGAAGAACTACGAGGGCGGGTCAATAAGTCCATGACTTTTGAATTTCCCGCTCTGAACTGAAAGGGCGACACTGCTCCTGTCAACAGGCACCTGTCAGTTGACTCCTGTCAAAATTTGAACAAGCTGCGTCATTTAGTTTGTGTTTGACAGACATTGATAGCAGACTGCCGCGTGATTTGAGGAGAAAATGGAAAAAAGTGAATTTCATGTGCTCATTAAGCATGATTTTTTGCGGAAAAAACCCATCATTCAAACCAAGGCTAAGCTTGACCAATACGATGGGGACTCTGCACCATTCATTTCAATGGTAAAAAAGTGGTTTGCTGAATTTCATTGTGGCCGTACAAGCACGGAAGATGCTGAACGTTCTGGCGCCCAGTTGAGGTCTCGACACCCGAAACAATTGAAAAAATCACGATCTGGTGTTGGCGATCGGAGATGGAAAGAGCGAGTGATTGTGGAAGCCATAGGCATCTCACGTGGCTCAGTGGTTTCAATTTTAAATGATCACTTGGGTATGAGAAAGCTTTCCGCAAGATGGGTGCCACGTTTGCTCACAATCGACCACAAACGCAATCGTGTGACAATTTCGCAGGAGTGTTTGGCGTTGTTCAACTGCAATATAGACGTGTTTTTGCACCATTTCATTACCGTGGGCGAAATGTGGATCCACCACAACACACCAGAGACAAAACAGCAGTCAAAACAGTGGGTTTCTCGGGGTGAATCGGCGCCAAAGAAGACCAAGTTGGGTTTGTCAGCCAATAAAGTCATGGCGACCGTTTTTTAGGATGCACGCGGTATAATCCACATTGACTACCTTCAAAAGGGTAAAACAATCCATGGCGAATATTATCCCAACTTATTGGGTCAATTTAATGAGGATTTGAAGAAAAAAAGACCGCATTTGTCCAAGAAAAAGTTCTTTTGCAGCAGGACAATGCAAGGGTGCACACAAGTGCAGTTTCCATGGCAACAATCCATGAATTGGGATACGAATTGCTTCCTCATCCACCCTATTCTCCGGATTTAGCCCCGAGTGACTATTTCTTGTTTCTAAACCTGAAGAAATGGCTCGGCGAAAGAGATTTGACTCCAACGATGATATTATCTCACAAACAAATACCTATTTTGATGACCTCGACAAATCTTATTTTTTGGAAGGGATACAAAAATTGGAGAAACATTGGACAAAGTGTATAGAGCTCAAAGAAGACGACGTTGAAAAATAAAATGATTTTTTAATCCAAAAACCTGTGTTTCATTCAAAAAGTCACGGACTTATTGACCCGCCCTCGTATATAGAGTTGGCCCTCCATTTTCATGAGTTCTTTCTCTAGAATCCTAGAGTTGAAAGAGACCCTGAGGGCCACGACATGACAACAAGAGAGACTGGTCTCGCAAAACCCTCTTATAGTGTGGAGGCTTTGTTTTATGGTTTTAATTATTGATGTACATATTGATTTTAATGACGATGTAATGGTTTTAATGTTTTATTTGTGATGTTGAGTATATTGTTGTATGTGATCATATTTCTGTATTGTGGTGTAGCAGCCTGTAGTGCTGCGAATGTAAGCTGCGCTGAGTCCCCCTTTGGGGGTGAGAAGCGACGGGGTACAAATACCATAAATAAAAAAATAAATAAATAAATATCAGAAACTAGAGCTGATGTGGTCTATCCAATGCAGTTTTCTAAATCAGCACCCCAAATAACCAAACCAAATCTAACGTTGACCAAAACCTTTTTCTACTAATGAGTAGTCCCTGGTCAAAGTGGTCCCTGATCAAAGTGGTCCCTGGTCAAGTGGTCCCTGATCAAAATGGTCCCTGATCAGAGTGGTCCCTGGTCAAGTGGTCCCTGGTCAAAATGGTCCCTGATCAGAGTGGTCCCTGGTCAAGTGGTCCCTGGTCAAAATGGTCCCTGATCAGAGTGGTCCCTGGTCAAATGGACCCTGGTCAAAATGGTCCCTGTTCAAGTGGACCCTGGTCAAGTGGTCCCTGGTCAAAGTGTCCCTGGTCAAAGTGGTCCCTGGTCAAAATGGTCCCTGGTCAAGTGGTCCCTGATCAAAGTGTTCCCTGGTCAAGTGGACCCTGGTCAAAATGGTCCCTGATCAGAGTGGTCCCTGGTCAAATGGACCCTGGTCAAAATGGTCCCTGTTCAAGTGGACCCTGGTCAAGTGGTCCCTGATCAAAGTGTTCCCTGGTCAAGTGGTCCCTGGTCAAAATGGTCCCTGGTCAAGTGGTTCCTGATCAAAGTGTTCCCTGGTCAAGTGGACCCTGGTCAAAATGGTCCCTGATCAGAGTGGTCCCTGGTCAAATGGACCCTGGTCAAAATGGTCCCTGTTCAAAGTGGTCCCTGGTCAAAGTGGTCCCTGATCAAAGTGTTCCCTGGTCAAGTGGTCCCTGGTCAAAATGGTCCCTGGTCAAGTGGTCCCTGATCAAAGTGTTCCCTGGTCAAGTGGTCCCTGGTCAAAATGGTCCCTGATCAGAGTGGTCCCTGGTCAAATGGACCCTGGTCAAAATGGTCCCTGTTCAAGTGGACCCCCTGGTCAAAATGGTCCCTGATCAAAGTGTTCCCTGGTCAAAGTGGTCCCTGGTCAAAATGGTCCCTGGTCAAGTGGTCCTGATCAAAGTGTTCCTGGTCAAGTGGACCCTGGTCAAAATGGTCCCTGATCAGAGTGGTCCCTGGTCAAATGGACCCTGGTCAAAATGGTCCCTGTTCAAGTGGACCCTGGTCAAGTGGTCCCTGATCAAAGTGTTCCCTGGTCAAGTGGTCCCTGGTCAAAATGGTCCCTGGTCAAGTGGTTCCTGATCAAAGTGTTCCTGGTCAAGTGGACCCTGGTCAAAATGGTCCCTGTCCAAGTGGTCCCTGGTCAAATGGACCCTGGTCAAAGTAGTCCCTGTTCAAGTAGACCCTGGTAAAGTGGCCCCTGGTCAATATGACCCTGGTCAAGTGGTCCCTGGTCAAAATGGTCCCTGGTCAAGTGGTCCCTGATCAAAGTGTTCCCTGGTCAAGTGGTCCCTGGTCAAAATGGTCCCTGATCAGAGTGGTCCCTGGTCAAATGGACCCTGGTCAAAATGGTCCCTGTTCAAGTGGACCCTGGTCAAAATGGTCCCTGATCAAAGTGTTCCCTGGTCAAGTGGTCCCTGGTCAAAATGGTCCCTGGTCAAGTGGTCCCTGATCAAAGTGTTCCCTGGTCAAGTGGTCCCTGGTCAAAATGGTCCCTGATCAGAGTGGTCCCTGGTCAAATGGACCCTGGTCAAATTGGTCCCTGTTCAAAGTGGACCCTGGTCAAGTGGTCCCTGATCAAAGTGTTCCCTGGTCAAGTGGTCCCTGGTCAAAATGGTCCCTGGTCAAAATGGTCCCTGGTCAAGTGTTCCTGGTCAAAGTGGACCCTGGTCAAAATGGTCCCTGATCAGAGTGGTCCCTGGTCAAATGGACCCTGGTCAAAATGGTCCCTGGTCAAGTGGACCCTGGTCAAAGTGGTCCCTGATCAAAGTGTTCCCTGGTCAAGTGGTCCCTGGTCAAAATGGTCCCTGGTCAAGTGGTCCCTGATCAAAGTGTTCCCTGGTCAAGTGGACCCTGGTCAAAATGGTCCCTGATCAGAGTGGTCCCTGGTCAAATGGACCCTGGTCAAAATGGTCCCTGTTCAAAGTGGTCCCTGGTCAAGTGGTCCCTGATCAAAGTGGTCCCTGGTCAAAGTGGTCCCTGGTCAAAATGGTCCCTGGTCAAGTGGTTCCTGATCAAAGTGGTCCCTGGTCAAGTGGACCCTGGTCAAAATGGTCCCTGATCAGAGTGGTCCCTGGTCAAATGGACCCTGGTCAAAATGGTCCCTGTTCAAGTGGACCCTGGTCAAGTGGTCCCTGATCAAAGTGTTCCCTGGTCAAGTGGTCCCTGGTCAAAATGGTCCCTGGTCAAGTGGTCCCTGGTCAAATTGGTCCCTGGTCAAAGTGGTCCCTGGTCAAAATGGTCCCTGATCAGAGTGGTCCCTGGTCAAATGGACCCTGGTCAAAATGGTCCCTGTTCAAGTGGACCCTGGTCAAGTGGTCCCTGATCAAAGTGTTCCCTGGTCAAGTGGTCCCTGGTCAAAATGGTCCCTGGTCAAGTGGTCCCTGATCAAAGTGGTCCCTGATCAAAGTGGTCCCTGGTCAAAATGGTCCCTGATCAGAGTGGTCCCTGGTCAAATGGACCCTGGTCAAAATGGTCCCTGTTCAAGTGGACCCTGGTCAAGTGGTCCCTGATCAAAGTGTTCCCTGGTCCCTGTTCAAAATGGTCCCTGGTCAAGTGGTTCCTGATCAAAGTGTTCCCTGGTCAAGTGGACCCTGGTCAAAATGGTCCCTGATCAGAGTGGTCCCTGGTCAAATGGACCCTGGTCAAAATGGTCCCTGTTCAAGTGGACCCTGGTCAAAATGGTCCCTGATCAAAGTGTTCCCTGGTCAAGTGGTCCCTGGTCAAAATGGTCCCTGGTCAAAATGGTCCCTGTTCAAGTGGACCCTGGTCAAGTGGTCCCTGGTCAAAATGGTCCCTGATCAGAGTGGTCCCTGGTCAAATGGACCCTGGTCAAAATGGTCCCTGTTCAAGTGGACCCTGGTCAAGTGGTCCCTGATCAAAGTGTTCCCTGGTCAAGTGGTCCCTGGTCAAAATGGTCCCTGGTCAAGTGGTCCCTGATCAAAGTGTTCCCTGGTCAAGTGGTCCCTGGTCAAAATGGTCCCTGATCAGAGTGGTCCCTGGTCAAATGGACCCTGGTCAAAATGGTCCCTGTTCAAGTGGACCCTGGTCAAGTGGTCCCTGATCAAAGTGTTCCCTGGTCAAGTGGTCCCTGGTCAAAATGGTCCCTGGTCAAGTGGTCCCTGATCAAAGTGTTCCCTGGTCAAGTGGACCCTGGTCAAAATGGTCCCTGTTCAAGTGGGCCCTGGTCAAGTGATCCCTGGTCAAAGTGGTCCCTAGTCAAATGGTCCCTGGTCAAGTGGCTTTGTGTGTGTGTGTGTTGCAGTCCAAAATGTAACTTTTCCAGTCTCTATGGTAGGCTTTCTTCTATCATACATTCCCTACCCTACTTGTATCCTATTTCTACCTCTGCTTCTAGTGTGATGTTCTGATGATCGGAGCCCACTCTGGTATGGTGATACCATTATGATCCCTAATCCCCCAGATCTTCCCTTGATCCCAGTATTCTTTCTGCGTATCTTTTGGCCTTAGACAAAGATACTTTATGAAACTTAGCCCCACAAAGAAGGAAACTGTCTTGATCCATTGCTTTCAATGATCATTTGGGAATGTAAGTCTCCAGTGCCTGGGCGTGAGCAAGGTATCTTGCTTTTTTCTCCTCCCAGAATTTAGTCCATTTGTTTTCTTTGGTCGGAGATTTTTAAAATATTTTTTAAAAGAAGGCCAACCTTTCTCGTTTCAATAATTGCCCGTCTTTTTAGCATTTGAATAAAAGCCGAAGGGATCGAATCAGCATCTTACCCACAGAGATGGAGTCAGATGGAAAAATTGTGGCATTCTTTTCTGGAAGGGCAGGGGGGAAAAAAGCCTGTTTACTCAGATGTCTTTGACCAGTTCGCTTATTTCAAGGTTTGGACCAAGATTTTCAGAGCTTGGAAACAAAAGGTTTTATGTGAGAGGTTTTCTATTTTGGGGGAAATTCACGGAGACACAGCGCAGCCGTAATGACAGAAAGGGAAAGAAAGGAAGTTCTGTTTTAGGAACTCTTTATGCTGACTTGCACGAAAAGGTATTCCAAATTCCAAGACTTTATGAATTGTTAAAGGTTGCGATTCTTTTTTTAAAAAAAGAAAGGAATAAAGTTTGCACATTTCAACAACTCGATGGGCTTATATTTCAAATAGTAGCAGCATTTTCAGTTCAAAACCTTCCTCATATTAGAAGTGTAACTACACCAGTGGTTCCCAAACTTTTTTGGCCTACCTCCCCCTTTCCAGAAAAAAATGTACTCACCGCCCCCCTAGAAATTTTTTTTTAAAAAAATGTAATAACAATGAAACAGAAAGATATATGTATTAATACAGTGGTTCTCAACCTTTCTAATGTCGTGACCCCTAAATAAGCTTCCTCATATTGTGGTGACCCCCGTCCATATTTTCGTTGCTACTTCATAAATAATTTTGCTACTCTTACAAATTATAATGCAAATATCTAATATGCGGGATGTATTTTCATTGTTACAAATTGAACATAATTAAAGTATAGTGATTAATCACAAAAACAATATGTTTGGGGGAGGATGGCCAACGGATGATGGGATTTGCAGTACCTTCGACCAATTCAGCTCTGACTTCCACAGCCGAGACCCCATGAATGACAGACCTGGACCAAATTTGGCACAAATACTCACTATACAAAAAATGTTGAACACTGATGCAGTTGTGGGGGATTCATTTTGTCATCTGGGAGTTGTAGCTGCTGGGATTTATAGTTCACCTATAATCAAAGAGCATTTTGAACTCCCAACAGCAATGGAATTGAACTAAACTGGAGCAATAGAGAATACTGGACCTTGGAAATTGGGAGCTGCTTGCATTTTCCTTCATGCCACGGCCATCTCCCAGGAAGCGCCTGCAAATGCTGCAGCGACTCAGGGGGTGTTTGCAGACACGGAGGCTTTCCTACTCCGCTGGACCAACTGGCAGGCACACACTCGCAAGCGCGCGACTGTCTCAGCCTGCCAGTTGGAATCCCTGGGTAGGCGTTGCCTGGAAACCGCAGCGCGTGCCCACTTCCTCTCCTCAACTCCACCCATGGTGCAGTCCCATATGGCCCCTTCCTTCTAAGGGACGCATTGGATTGGAAGGGGCGATACAGGACTGCGCCGTGGCCGGAGTTGAGGAAAGGAAGGGGGCGCGCTGCGGTTTCCAGGCAGCGCCTGCATGGGGTTTCCAACTGGCAGGTACACACTCGCGTGCTTGTGAGTTGGAATCCCGCCACCGCCCCCTTACAGGGCTTCAGTGCCCCCCAATTTCTCCTGAGCCTCACGCCGCCCCCTTGAATCACCTCACCGCCCACTAAGGGGTGGTACCGCCCACTTTGGGAACCATGGGGATACATTATTATGATTTATTCATTTATTTCCTTCGTTTTGCCCAGTACAAAAAATCAGGGTGGGTTCCAAAATGGAAAGAGATATAGTTAAAAACACTCACGAAACAATAAGAAAAAAGTTATTGTTAAAGTGCAATTAAATTACCCAGCCTGTGGCTCCAACTCCCAGAAATCTAATAGCCAGTAAACTGCCTGGGATTTCTGGGAGTTGTAGGCCGAAACACCTGGGGACCCACAGGTTGAGAACCACTGTACTAAAGGTTGACTTGCCATCCAACAAGCAAGTCAATAGGTCTACTTAAGACTCAACGACAATCTGGCCCAAGTGTATTTATTTCTAGTCCAACACTTGGTTGAGAAAAAAATAATTCCATATTAAGTATTGCTTCTTTACCAGTTGAGTTGAAGGTTATGACTGAGTTGGTCTTTTAGGTGCCATCGGATTGTTTTATTGCTCTTAATGGAATATGTTGAAGTATTGTTGAATTATGTCCTGTGTATGTGAACACTTCAGAGATAATTGGTTCTGGATCTATGGCCCTCCAGATGTTTTGGATATTGACTCCCAATATCCTTCACTTTGGTCTCTGCGAGCGGGAATCCAAAAAGCTTGACAATGACTGGCCCAGAAATTACAATGTTTGCACGAAATCTCAAAAAGTTACGGGTTTTGGACCTTAAGAGGACCAAGCATAGAATGCCTGTAGAGCCAAGGAGAATTTATTTTTCCTCTGGGGCGGATGGTTTATCAAACCGTATCTGTCCGCACCCCTCCCAAACCTTCTGGGAGCACTTGTGGTCGAATGCGAATGAGATTTGGTGGGACAGTATCTGTTTGTGGTCTTCCAGCTGTTCCGCAATGCCTTTGCAATGATGTCTGTTCTCTCTCTTTCTCTGCTGCAGGTGCTACAAGGGGCTCAGCTCATTGCCGTCGCCTCTTCGGACCCCGCAGCTGGTGGCGTTGATGGATCTCCGCTCCAAGGGAGCGACATCCAAGTCCAGTACGTCCAGCTGGCCCCCGTGACGGACCACTCGGCCGCCAGTCAAGTACGTAGATCCTCTCTCTGTTCTAAAGGGAATCACGCTTGGGAGCTGTCGGAGCAGCTGCGGTGCCATCCTCCGGCGCTTGCCTCCTTCCGGGCCTGTAACTCTCCTTCCTTCTTGTAAAAGTGTCTCCGTCCTGTCAATGCAATGCCACGAGTTTCTCCCCCCAAGCATATGTTCTTGATGGAGTTAGCCTATGATGTAAACATAGGGCTGTGGTCAGGGCTGGAAACCAAATTCTATGTTAGTCAAATCGGAGCTCTGGAGTCTGTAACCCAAAATACCACATGTGTATATTTGCTTATTTTGCAAAAAAAAATTAAAATAACTCGATTGTTTCCTTAATTATAGGGAAGGTCAAGAAAAACAAGGAAGCCCCTCCACTGATCACTGCTCAATGCGTCCTAAGATTTTTTTCAGACACCAAGGTTTCTTTACAACCATCAGTTCAAGATAGTTGTCTTTTGTATGTTTATAGAAGCTGATAATCTCCGGAAACCAAATCCCATTCTCCTTACCATCACCTAGTGGCTTCCACTTAGGAATTCCTTGGGATAGAGGCAATAAAAATGCCCAGAAACTGACATCACCCATGAACAAGGTGTCCTCAGGGCCCATGTTGGAATCTGAGTTTTACATGTTTTACTTATGACTCTTATAATCATAAGTTAGAATAGTGGTTCTCAGTCTTTGGTCCTTCAGATGCTTTTGGCTTCAACTCCAAGAAGTCCCACCACTAGCATCGTGGCTCATGGTCAAGAGGATTAGGGAGTTGGAGACGTCCAAAGCATCTGAGGGACTAGTGGTTAGGAACATCTGAGTTAGAGGATGTGCTTTGGACCAGTGTTTCTAACACAACAGCCCAAGCCAATGGGGTTTCTCTGTTGTTGGCCTGGTTCAAGCACAGGATGAGCTTGAGACTGGCTCATTTGTTTATTTATTTATTTATTTATTTATTTATTTATTTATTTATTTATGGTCTTTGTACCCCGTAGCTTCTCACCCCCACAGGGGGACTCAGCACGGCTTACATTTGCAGCACTACAGGCCGCAACACCACAATACAATTTAAAATACACCATATAATCAATGTCATTAAAAAGCATTAAAAACATTTTTTAAATCATTACATTAAAAACCACAACATACAACAATAATTAATTAAAGCCATCAAGCGGAACACATTGTCAGTCCAGTCAAGTCCAAAGTGTCAATCCAGTCAAATCCAAAGGTACAATTTCCATCTGCTGCCCAAAGGCCTGGTCCCAGAACTACGACGTTAGCTTTTTTCTAAAAGCCAGGAGAGATGGAGTCGATCTTATTTCGTTTGGGAGTGCGTTCCATAGGCGAGGGGCCACAGCCGAGAAGGCCCTGTCTCTCATCCCCACCAGCCGCATTTGCGATGCTGGCGGAAGCAAGAGCAGGGCCTCCCCAGATCATCTTAGACTGCGAGATGGGACGTAGAGGCAGATGCGTTCGGACAAGTAAGCCGGGCCAGAACCGTATAGAGCTTTATAGGTCAATACCAGCACTTTGAATTGGGCTCGGAGATGGACAGGCAACCAGTGGAGCTGACACAGCAGGGGGGTGGTATGCTCCCTGTATGTCGCCCCAGTTAGCATTCTGGCTGCCGCCCGTTGGACCAACTGAAGTTTCCGAACCGTTTTCAAAGGCAGCCCCACGTAGAGTGCGTTGCAGTAGTCTATTCGGGATGTAACCAGAGCGTGGACCACCGTGGCCAAGTCAGACTTCCCAAGGTATGGGTGCAGCTGGCGCACAAGTTTTAATTGTGCAAAAGCTCTCCACTGCCAGCGCTGAGATCTGGGTTTCCAGGCTCAGCGATGAATCCAGGATCACTCCCAGACTGCGAACCTGCATCTTCAGGTGGAGTGTAACCCCATCCAACACAGGATGTAACCCTATGCGCTGTTCGGCCTTTCGACTGACCAGGAGGACCTCTGTCTTGTTTGGATTCAATTTCAATTTGCTCATCCTATGCTGTTACTGTCTGGCCCTCCAAGAAGTGCAAGTCAAGGGCATCTTCCCATGTTCAGAAGATGGTGCCTTGATGCACTCGCCATGAGTGGCCCTTGATGTCCCAGCAGCGTTGGCTCTGCACCAGAGTCTGTGGCCTTGGAGGTGATACAGGAGCCAAACCCGAAGAAGGCCTTTGGTTTCAGCCTCAGCCCCCCAGATGGCCTGAGCCACTTTCTTCCCCCGGGCAAGCCAGAGTCAGGGTCAAGAGTGCCAAGGGTCAGTGCCAGAAAACCAAGTCAGCCCTGGATGAGTCACTGTGGGGCTTGACAACTCTCCGGCCCAGGAACGGCCTGTACTTTTCCTTAGCCAAGAAGGGGGAAAAAGTTTGGCCTTGGAATCAAAAGGGATGTGGACCCCATCTCTCTCCCTTCCTCAGTCTCTCTGGGACCGTGATGCAGCCTGGATGAGCTCACCAGTTGTGGCCCACAATGAGTGATGGGCACCCGGCCTAGCTGTTGTGTTGCCGATACACTCTTGCTCCATTCCTAGAGGTCAGGCAGTCAGCTTTTCCATTCCCAGCCCCTGCTATTTCTAACCTGGCTGCGACCATTGGCTCAGAACAGCCTGTTCCATTATTTAAGTCAGAACGGTTCCCCTTTCCTTAACACACATCTTGCCTTGTTTGCCAACTCGAGGTGCCTCTCTCTCTCTCTTTTTTCTCCAAATTATAACTTTGCAGTGTATGACTAGGGGCTTGGGGGGGAGGAGGAGAGGATCAGGTCCTGGATGCCAAAGGCCTCATATTTCCTGGCCCTTCTTTTGGGAATTTGGCATCTCTGTGTGTAGTCTCTGGTAAGGGGCATTCCAGCTGTTTGGCTAGCAAACATGGTCCATCTCGACATGATTTATAATTCAAAGACACGGGGACAGCACCATGTTCAGGTGACTTGGAATGGACCAGGTATATCTGTCACACTTTTCTCTGCAAAACACTTGGCAGCATCGATCGATCGATCTGGAAAAGGGATACAACGTTCAGACCACCACACCACCATGGCTCTCTGAATACAATTTCTCCATACATGCTCAAACCTTGATTCAAGGACCCTTGCCTTTCCTGTTGTGGAGTCCAGTAATGTCGGATCTGTTTCTGTGGAAGATAATACGCCCATCTTATGATCGGTTGATCACTTCCAATTGAAGAAGATCCAGTGGAAACTTGGATACACTAACCACTATGCAAATTCCATTCGTTCAGTATATCAGTTCTATTTGGGAGTAACAAATGGATCCAGGTCTATATAGATTAAATGAAAGTGCTTTACTTGTATATTTTCTTCATTCTGAGCTGTTTTGTAGACCCCTTTTCACCGAAAGATTGGATATATATAGGTTGTGTGTGTGTGTGTGTGTTTGTTCACACACACACACACACACAGCCTTGGAGGCATGTACAGACGACGCTGGCTCTTCGGCTTAGAAATGGAGATGAGTACCAATCCCCAGAGTCAGACACGACGGGACTTAATGTCAGGGGGAACCTTTACCTTCTCTCTCTCTCTCTCTCTCTCTCTCTCTCTCTCTCTCTCTCTCTCCCTCCCTCCCTCCCTCCCTCTCTCTCTCTCATATCTATCTATCTATCTCTCCTTGCTGCTCATCTCAATTTCTAAGCCGAAGAGCCAGCGTTGTCTGTAGATGCCTCCAAGATCATGTGGCTGACATGACTGCATGGAGTTGTACCTATTGATCTACTCAACATTTGCATGTTTTCGAACTGCTAGGTTGGCAGAAGCTGGGGCTAACAGCGGGGGCTCGCCCCACTCCCCAGATTTGAACCGCCAACCTTTTGTTCAGCAAGTTCAGCAGCTCAGTGGTTAAACCTGCTGAATTGGGGGCTCATATCTATCTATCTATCTATATAAAGGAACAGTCGTCATGTGAAGACTACCTGAAACAGAGAAACCTTACAACGCAGAAACACAAAACTTGCCAACAGAAATAGGCCTCAAGCAAGGTACGTTTGTAGCAAAGAAACGTTACCCCCCAAAACCTTAAAGGCCCCCAAACAACGAGTAAAAAAAACTACATTTCCCAGCATCCTCCGGGCTGCCAAAGACACCCCAGCCTCTACATTCTGACAACATGATTGGCTGCCAATAAGGGCGGATTTGCATAACTGCTGTACTGGCCAGCCAACATGAACATTCCGACCCATAACAAACTGTCAGAGGAGTGCCAGAGCCTCCTCCAACACTTTCAAATCAGAAGCCCATGATGGAGATCAACACCATTCAAGGGGAGCTCTTCTTCCTTTCCCAAAAGATCTCCAGTGGCTTGGAATTCCACATTAATAAGAGGACCATCCAGCAACAATGGGGTTTGCCAAGGAGGGTGCTCCAGCCCCTCTATATGCTGGCTCCAAGGGATGGAGGTCATCACCAAGTACCTTCTGATGCCCAGCGCTGGAAGAGCTCCCTCAGATGGCCTGTCCACGAGGAAAGCCTCATCGGACATCGACCAATGGGTGCAAAAGACACAGAGCAGGACATCTTGAAAAAGGGAGGAGCAGAAAGTAAGCTAGACATGAAGATCTTGAGAAAGGTGGCTCAAAAGGATACGGAAAGGATTTTTAACAGTCCCCAACAGACACTGGACGCACCTGTGAAGATAGAGATCCCCTGACAGGACAAGCCCTCCCCAAGCTGATCCGTCCTGGCCATGGTACAAGTCAAACCCCAAGGACTGCAGGCAAAGGGCTGAGGCACAAACATAACACACCCAATTCACTAACAACAATTCCAACCCTTACAGACTCAGACTTTCTCGCATCTCTTAAATAGGGCACAACAACGCCTGCCGGGTACAGCTAGTCTATGTATATAATAAAAGTCAGTGTTTGCGGCCGAGCGGTGGGAGGAATATGTGGCAGCGTTTCGATTGGCTGCCACTCCGGGATTATTTGCATAAATGGCTCTGACTGGCCAGCCACCCAACATTCCAACACAGCACAGAGAGGAAAGGAAAGGGCCTGAGGCAGGCATAAATGGCTGGAGTTAAAGTTAGCCAGTTGACAGTTTTTTCTGTTGGAAATGGAATGTTCAGTACCTTCACCCAAGACACTTCTAAGGTGACTCAGAGGGAAAGCAAAAGGCCTCAGGCAGTCAGCCAGTGCGGCCCACAGCAATGTCGGATCAGGACCAAACATGGCAAACAAGGGACCAATGGCCCACTTCACAACCTGGTGTGGTTTAGGGCAGGATGGGCCACGAATGATGGGATTTGCAGTACCTCATTCACTTCCCAAACAACACTGTAGCCCCTATAAATCACAGACCAGGCCCACAATTGACAGCAAGGCTTCCTCAACTTGATTTTCCTGACTAGGCCTCAGCTCCTGGGATATTGTTAGGCTTCCTCAACTTGATTTTCCTGATTGGCCCCCAACAATGACAGAACAAGACCAAACTTGGCACACAGATCCCCAAAGATGCACCCTACATCCTGGTGCAGTTTGAGGAAGGATGGACCATGGATGATGGGACTTGCAGTACTTTAATTCACTTCCTTAGAGCACTGTGGCCCACACCAATGACGAACTATGGCACACAATGCCTTCCTCAAATAACCTGGGCACCGCCGGCTTCCCAGGCTAGTGTATATATATATATATATATATATATATATATATATATATATTTATCTGACATTTATCGTGTCAGAAGTGAATTGAGAATACAGTTATAATGTATTTTTAAAACCCCACAAAGTTAAAAACTTGGCATGATACTAGATTTCCTTTGACCAGGAGCTGGCCCCTTCAAGTGCCTCTGGTGCCGCTGCGAGAAGGTCCTCCATTGTGCATGTGGCAGGGCTCAGGCTGCATTGTAGTCGGTGGTCTGTGGTTTTCTCTTCTCCGCACTTGCATGTCGTGGACTCCACTCTGAGGCCCCTTTTCTTAAGGTTGTCTCTGCATCTCGTGGTGCCAGAGCGCAGCCTCTTCAGCACCTTCCAGGTCACCTAATCTTCTGTGAGCCCAGGAGGGAGTTTCTCATCCAGCCTCAGCCACTGAATGAGGTTCTGGGTTTCACAACCACTTCTGGACACTCACTTGCTGAGGTGTTCCAGCGAATATCTCTGTAGATCTTTAAAAGCTATTTCTTGATTCAAGGCGTTGGCTTGCTGGCTGTTATCTGAACAGAGGATGGGTCGAAGATATCAACCCCTTGGTCCTTTCATTACTAGCTGCTACGAGGGAGGGTCAATAAGGCCATGACCTTTTGATTGAAACACAGGTTTTAGATTCAAAAAATCATTTTATTTTCCAACGCAGTCTCCTTTGAGCTCTAGACACTTTGTCCAATGTTTCTCCAATTTTTGTATCCCTTCCAAAAAAATAAGATTTGTCGAGGTCATCAAAATAGGTATTTGTTTGTGAGATGATTTCATCGTCGGGAGTCAAATCTCTTTCCGCAAAGCCATGTCTTCAGGTTTGGAAACAAGAAATAGTCACTCGGGGCTAAATCCGGAGAATAGGGCGGATGAGGGAGCAATTTGTTTCCCAATTCATGGATTGTTGCCATGGCAACTGCACATGTGTGCACCTTTGCATTGTCCTGATGCAAAAGAACTTTTTTCTTGTCCAAATGTGGTCGCTTCCCCCCAAATCCTCATTAAATCGCCCCAGTAAGTTGGCATAATATCCGCCATTGATTGTTTTACCCTTTTGAAGGTAGTCAATGTGGATTATACCGCGTGCATCCCAAAAAACGGTCGTCATGACTTTATTGGCTGACAAACCCACCTTAGCCTTCTTTGGCGCCGATTCACTCCGGGAAACCGACTGTTTTGACTGTGGTTTGGTCTCTGGTGTGTTATGGTGGATCCACGTTCCGTCCATGGTTACGAACGGGCGCAAAAACTCGTCCATATCGCGGTTGAACAACGCCAAACACTCCTGCGAAATTGTCACACGATTGCATTTGTGGTCGATTGTGAGCGAACGCGGCACCCATCTTGCAAAAAGCTTTCTCCTACCCAAGTGATCATTTAAAATTGAAACCACTGAGCCACGTGAGATGCCTATGGGTTCCACAATTTCTCGCACTTTCCATCTCCGATCGGCCAACACCATATTGTGAATTTTTTCAATTGTTTCAGGCGTAGAGACCTCAACTGGGCATCCAGAACGTTTGGCATCTTCCGTGCTTGTACGGCCACAACGAAATTCAGTCAACCACTTTTTTACCCTTGAAATTGATGGTGCAGAGTCCCCATCGTATTTGTCAAGCTTAGCCTTGGTTTGAGTGATGGTTTTTTTCCGCAAAAAAAAATGCTTAATGAGCACATGAAATTCACTGTTTTCCATTTTCTCCTCAAATCAGGCGGTAGTCTGCTATCAATGGCTGTCAAACACAAACTAAATGGCGCAGCTTGTTCAAATTTTGACAGGAGTCAACTGACAGGTGCCTCTTGACAGGAGCAGTGTCGCCCTTTCAGTTAAGAGACGGTAAATTCAAAAAGTCACGGAGTTATTGACCCGCCTCGTACTTCCCAACGGATGTCAGGTGATGCAATGAAAATCCCTGATGAGAGGACCTCCTTGGTGGCTGCTTCCAGTCCTCTTCCTCTCTCCAAATTCCTCCCTAAGTGGCCTTCCCTGGACTCCAGAGTGTGTCCACGTTGCCCGTGACTTCATCCTCCCCTTCTTGACCGCTCAGATCTTGACAAGAACTGGTTATTGGTTTTGAAATCCCGCAATCCATCTCTCCATCTCTCCCCCACACCGTTGGTTGGCAGCAAGAGTGGAATTGCTCCCTTTCAGACCCTTTGGCCCGTGTTAGCTTTTAATATTGTGGTTAACCACAGAGGGTTATACTATACTGCAGATAAACTCAAAGGAATGTGGAAACTTATAGGAAGGGGTGTGTGTGTAAAAAAAAAGTAGATATGGTTAGAAATAGGTTTGCTGTGACTGGTAGGTCCATTTCCAGAAGCTGATGAAGGAGCCAATATCAATAGAGGGTGTGACATGAATTTGGTATACTCATAGACTCATAGAATCAGTGGCTGCATCCCACAGAACCTTGGATGTTGTAGTTTCTAACAGGAAGAATTCAGTTAAATTGGTAGTGCTGGAGAAGGAGTCTCCAGACTAGTGTTTTTCAACCTTTTTTGAGCCGCGGCACATTTTTTACATTTACAAAATCCTGGGGCACACCACCAACCAAAATGACACAAAATGAGACTCTAACACAGTGATACATATAGTTAATATGTTTTTAAATGTATTTATACACTCAGTGTGAAACCTGGACCTGTTTCGATGAACACAACCTGTTCCTCTCACTTCCTCTCACATATTTATACATGGCTATCATGTCTTCTCTCAGCCTTCTCTTCTTCAGGCTAAACATGCCCAGCTCTTCAAGCCGCTCCTCATAGAGCTTGTTCTCCAGACCTTTGTGAAATTTCACCCTGAGTGAAACTTGCTTCCAGTTAACTATGGATGTCATGAAGTAATACTTATAGTTAATACGTTTTTAAATGTATTTATACACTCAGTGTGAAACCTGGACCTGTTTCGATGAACACAACATAGATATCCTGGCAGGAATGGCAGAAAGACACACACTTCCCACACAGAACTCCCATAACCAAGAGAAAATACTATAAGAGTTTGGTGGGCATTGACCTTGGGTTTTGGAGTTGTAGTTCACCTATATCCAGAGAGCACCGTGGACTGAAACAATGTTGGATCAGGACCAAACTTGGCATGAATACTCAATATGCCCAAATGTGAACACAGATGGAGTTTGGGGAAAATAGACCTTGACATTTGGGAGTTACAGTTTCTGGGATTTATAGTTAACACACAATCAAAGAGCATCCTGAACTCTTGCAACAATGGAATTGAACCAAACTTGGCATATTGAACTCTCATTACCAACAGAAAGTACTGAAAGGTTTGGCTTGGGAATTGACCTTGAGTTTGGAAGTGGCTGAGGGGGGGGGGGGGAAGGGCCTGAGGCTGCTAGGGATGGGGGGAGTTTGAGTCCAAAACACCTGGAAGGTCCAAGTTTGCCAATGCCAGCTTTCGACAGAGACCTCTTCCTCCCCCTCCCCCTTCATGCCCTTTCTTCCCACTCCTGATCTGAGGGGGCAGCGTGAACGTGTTCAGGAGGGGAGAGGGAGGAAGTCGTGACCCGTGTGTGCGCTACTGCGCAGACTCGCCCCAGAGCAAAGCCAGGCAAAGCGAGCAGAGCGAGGCTGGGAAGAAGGGAGCCCGAGTGGAGAAGAAAAAGTGTTTGGCAGGAGGGGGAAGAAAGGGTAGTGGAGGTTCCAGTTTCCCACAGCACACTGGTTGGGAAACACTGCTCCAGACAACTGACTGAGCTTGAACTGAAGGTGAATAAACAGAAGGTGTCGTACTTTGGAGATCATGCAATCCTAGAATCCTAGAGTTGGAAGAGACCTCGTGGGCCATCCAGTCCAACCCTATACTGCCAAGAAGCAGGAAAATCGCATTCAAAGCACTCCCGAAAGATGGCCATCCAGCATCTGCTTAAAAGCCTCCAAAGAAGGAGCCTCCACCACACTCCGGGGCAGAGAGTTCCACTGCTGAACAGCTCTTGCTCACAGTCAGGAAGTTCTTCCTCATGTTCAGGTGGAATCTCCTTTCTTTCATGTAGTTTGAAGCCATTGTTCCGCATCCTAGTCTCCAGGGCAGCGGAAAGGAAGCCTGCTCCCTCCTCCCTGTGACTTCCCTCACATATTTATACATGGCCATCATGTCTCCTCTCAGCCACGTCGCCATGTCTTCAGGCTCCTCCTAAAAACTGCCAATGTGGGGGCTTGTCTAATATCCCTGGGGAGCGAGTTCCAGGGGGGGGGGGGCACCAGAGAGAAGGCCCTCTTCCTCGTCCCCACCAAACGCGGAGGGAGCGAGAGTAGGGCCTCTCCATATGGGTTCATAAACAGAAATGCGGTCACGCGGTTAGGCAGGTCCCAAACCATTCAGGGCTTTGTAGGTAAGAACCTGCACCTTGAATTGGGACCGGAAGATGAATGGTAGCCAATGGAGCTCCTTAAACAGTTGGGTTGATCACTCCCTGTAAGTCGCTCCAGTTAGCAATCTGGCTGCCACTTGTTGGACCAGTTGAAACTTCCGGGCCGTCTTCAAGGGCAGCCCCACATAGAGTGCATTACAGTAGTCCAATCTGGAGGTGACTAAGGCGTAGACCACTGTGGCCAGAGGTACGGCATTGACATCCATCTGCTCAAGAACCGGAGTCGATGTCCAGCTAAGGGGGAGTTGCCTTGTAACAGGGCACAGAAAGAGATCGCTCCAGGCACGAACAGATGCCAGCTCACCACTGCGCCGACCCCCTTGTTTACTTTCCTGCGCTGATTGCATTCCTTCCTTACAGAAGTCGTAATGGTTCCTGACATGTTAAATTACAGTAATAACATTGGAATACCACACAGGATTTGTTTTTCCTTCTCCCCGCTGAAACCGGCAAGAGGGGAAATGGCTTCCGCTGGAAAGCCTTCTGCATCTGGCTCAAGGCTGGAATCGCTAAGAGAACTTTGCCGGGCCTTTCAGGCGGATCCTTTCTCCAGGTGTCTGGGGAGCTCCAGACAAATGGCTCTTGCCAATGTCCTCATTGGTGACTGTATTAAACATACAGAGAGAAGTGACCTGTAAAATAGGGAACCGGGGGGGGGGGGGTGGATATAGGATTGGGAGTCTGTAGCAAGATGTGATTACTGGCAGGAGAACAGACAGAAGGAGGCAGCAATTCATTGCAAAGTGCCTGACCTCAATTGCAGAACAAAGCCTTGCCGTCCTGAACTTGGCAGAAGCCTCCGATATTAATAAGCAATCCTTTACCACAAATACAAAAACATTAGGCAGGAAAACAGCAAGGCTTCTTCTTGGGGCTCTAGAACGGTCTTTGAGAGCAGAACTTGGACCCCTGCTCTCTTTCCAGAGCTTCAAAGGGGGCAGAGCAGGAGATTTTAAAGCCATTAACCATTGGACCAAACGCTCAAAAAGCCGCTTTTCTCAAACTTTTAACCCGAGAAAAACCCTTGAAATAATTTCCATGTCTAAGGGAATCCTTACCTTAGTTACAACTAAAAAATAATGTTCTGCGTAGGAAAACAAACCCAGGGATATGACTGAACATCACTAAATCACTTCTCTTCCGGTTACAGCACACCTTAGAGCAGTGATTTTCAACCAGTGTGCCGCGGAACACTAGTGTGCCGTGAGAGATCATCAGGTGTGCCGTGTGAAATTATTTTTGAACTTCATTCATATATAAACTATAAGGCGCATCTGTCCCTTTAAGAAATGGAACCATAGCACTCTCGCGTCACCCTTAAGAAGTGACACGAGAGTGCTATGGACGCGCCATCTGGGATTCGCTCAGACGCGGCTAAGTAAACAAAGTTAGTGCTGCAGCTGCGCGTCAAGTGACAGTGGCAATTTGGGATCACAGAGAGAGACTGACAGCTGTTGAGCAAGAGCTTCGTGTGTGTCTTTCTACCATTCTGCCATTCCTGCCAGGATATCTATGTTGTGTTCATCGAAACAGGCCCAGGTTTCACACAGTGAGTGTATAAATACATTTAAAAACATATTAACTATATGTATTACTGTGTTAGAGTGTCATTTCGTGTCATTTTGGCTGGTGGTGTGCCCCAGGAGTTTGTAAATGTAAAAAATGTGCCGCGGCTCAAAAAAAGGTTGGGAAACACTGCTCTAAGCAAAGCCAGATGGATTCTGGAAGACAGGGAAACCATAAGGAAAATGTAAAACTAAAACTCCCAGGATTTCATAGCACGGAGCCACCGCAATTAAAGTGGCATCAAGCTGCATTCATTCTACAGTCAGTAAAATATGTATTACTGTGTTAGAGTGTCATTTTGGTTGGAGGTGTGCCCCAGGATTTTGTAAATGTAAAAAATGTGCCGCGGCTCAAAAAAGTTTGAAAATCACTGTGTTAGAGCAGTGTTTCCCAACCGGTGTGCCGGAGCACACTAGTGTGCCGTGAGCGATCATCAGGTGTGCCGTGGGAAATTGGCACCTCCAATACCCTTTCTTCCCTCTCCTGCCGAACACTTCCTCTCCACTCAGGCTCCCTTCTTCCCAGGCTCGCTCTGTGCGCATGTTCAGGAGGGGGGAGAGAGGAAGACGTGGGGAGAGACTGCGCATTAGCGCCCGCGTGAGTCATGTTTTCCTCCCTCCCCCCTCCCCTCCTGAACACGCTCACGTTGCCCCCTCAGATCAAAATGGCAGCAGAAGCGGCAGCGTGAGCAAAGCGAGCAGAGCAAGGTTGGAAGAAGGGAGCCCGAGTGGAGAAAAAAAAGTAAGTGTTCGGCAGGAGGGGGAAGAAAGGGCGCGAAGGGGGAGGAAGAGGTCTCTGTCGAAAGCTGGCATGGGCAAACTTGAACCTTCCAGGTATTTTGGACTCCAACTCCCACCATTCCTAGCAGCCTCAGGCCCTTTTCCTCCTCCCCCCCCCCCCCTCAGCCACTTAAGCAGGAAAGGGCCCCAGGCTGTTAGGAATGGTGGGAGTTGAAGTCCAAAGCACCCAGAGGGCCACATATCTGTGTGAGATTAGCTTCTCTAGCTTGACTGCGATAAAAACTAAACACAGAGAGAGACTGACAGCTGTTGAGCAAGACCTTCGTGTGTGTCTTTCTGCCATTCCTGCCAGGATATCTATGTTGTGTTCATCGAAACAGGCCCAGGTTTCACACTGAGTGTATAAATACATTTTAAAACATATGAACTATATGTATTACTGTGTTAGAGTGTCATTTTGTGTCAACATTGGATTGGACTGCATTGGAGGGTGGTGGACTTCCCATTCTTCTTGCTCTTCCTCTTGCTGCTTCTCTTCCTAATCCTCTTCTTCTTGGAGGTCTTTATACAGATGTTGGGTGGCCTTTTTTGGGGCTACTTTAGTTGTGTCTTATTGTAGGGCAGAATTTGTGAACTAGGTGGTCATTGAGATCCACCATGTCCAGGCAGGCCTGGATTAACACCTTTTTGTGCCATAGGCCACACATTGGAATTACGCCCCCTTTAAGCCAACCTCTACCGACCCCCCCTCACCCCCCACCACTCAGACCCACACTTGGCTGGCTTTCGCCATGGTGCCTCCAGAGCAGAAGAGAAAGGCGAGTAGACACCATCCCGCCACCTCCAAGGTCCCCATTCCCATCGGCTGGAAAGCTCTGCTGTGCTCTGAAGGTCTCTTTGGGAGGCTTGGGGAGAGCGCAGCAGGTGCAAACTCGCTCCAAAGGCGCGCATGAGAGAGAGAGAGAGAGAGCATGAGAAAGCAAGAGAGAGAGAGAGATGTCCGCTTGGCGTGTGCTCCCGCAGAGCGAGGGAGGATTCAGGTTGGGGTTTGTGTTGCTTTTGTCTGGCTGCTCCCGAGGCAGGAGAGCCAGACCCTGGCCTTGATCCTTCCCTCCCTCCCGCGGCTCCCTTTGGCCAAGCAGGCCACCCCGGTTTGGTCCGAGAGTGCAGGAGCGAGCCTGGGTTGGTGTGGTCTCGTGCTGGGGACCTGGGAGAGGTCCACCCAAGCAACACTCTTTCTCTCCCCTCTCCCTCCCTCCCTCTCTTCCTTCTTTATTGCTTTCTTTGTTTCCTCCTAGTTTTCTCCTTCCTCCCTCCCACCGCCCTCTCCCGGACTCTGCCGCTTGGCTCTGGCTGCAGGACTTTACAGTCTGCCGCCGGGGGAGCCGGGCGAGTCACCATGGAGACGGCTTCCCCGGGAGCCATGAGGTCAGGCCAGCCAGAGACCCGCGGGCAAATCAATGGATCAATGCCCAGAGAGTGAGAGACGGAGGGGACGGAGCAGAAACTTTGCCGGGAGAAGGAGCGAGGCGAGGCATGGGGAAAGAGGGGTGCGGACCAGGTTTTTTTGGTCCGTGATCTGCGCCCCCCCCCCCGGCTTGTGCCCCTAGGCCATGGCCTAGGTTGGCCTTATGGGTAATCCGGGCATGTGTCCAGGTACTACTGATGTTAAACTGTCCTATATTAAATTATGCTCTTGTGTTTCTCTCTACTGCAGAATCCAGATTCTCTTCCAACAGCCATCCAGCCAGAAATGCAGATAGACCATGGAGCCATTCAGATCCAGTGAAAGGGAGTGAACGGGACAAAGAGGAGCAGCTATATGAACTCTGTGCCCTTGGCAGCTAAATATTCCAAGAAGATAAGCAAGTATATGTAGCTTCTCAGCCTGGACACAGGTGCTGTCCTTCAACCTCCATTGGTCTCATGGTTCGGACCCAGCACCCAAACAGGGTGCCATAGGAAAGGCCTTGCGTCCTGGGCATCCCATTCACTCCAGACCAAAGGACTCTTTAACGGGTGTGGTCCCTCCTGAAAAAAGAAACAACCTCAAACCAATCTTGCCGAAAGACAAGACCTTTGCTAATCCGAATTAAATGAATTGACACTCCGCCACTTAGTCTCTCCCTGTCGATCCCTTCCCTGCCGGCCTTGCAGCGACACACCGAGAAAGAATCAAGTGTGAAAATATATTTTGCCATTTGAGAAAAGGATTTTTAAAAAACATTTGCTATGTTTATATTGACAGAGAGAAAGAGAGAGAGAGAGAGAGATGCATTTTAGACGCGAGTAGGGAGAGGTGGGGAGCCTGTTACGCTTTTTTGTTGCTGTTTTCCAGTATAATTATCAAGTATTCACAAGAGAGAAGAAGACTCATCTACAAACACAACCTTTGCCCTTTTTTTTTGTTCCGTTGACTAACGATTTTTCTAAAGAGGAAAAAAAACCCTGACTATTCAACACTGTAATTATGCATTTCTAAAGAAATAAATGTGTATTTATGAACCCTGCCTTTCTCTGGCCTGTCTTTGGACTAGAATGCTTTTGATGGCCTTGTTTTTCAAGAAGTGACCAACAAAACACAGGGTGAGCTATGGACAACACTAAGCACAATGTTCTAGTCAGAAAAAAGTATCCAATGGACAGTAACACATCAACAAGGCATCAATAAACAAATATAGTATACTAGCTGACCTGGCCACGCTTCACTGTGGCTTTTTCGTGTCTTCCTTGCCACCGTCTTTCTTCTATCTATCCTTTTCTTTATTTTTCTGTCCTCCTTCCGTCCCTCCTTTTATCTTCCTGTCCTCTCCCCGTCCATCGTCCTATGTTATCCTGGAGGAGGAGAGGAGAGAGAGATGCCCTGCTGTCGTGCGCGCTTTCGTGGAAGGGGTTCATCCGTCTCTTTCTTCCCCTCTTTCCGCCCTCCTTTCTTCAATCAAGTGAGGAGGGTGGGGCGAGATGGCCGTGAAGAGGGAGAAAGAGAAAGAGGGGCCCGTAAAAAGGGTACCTTCATTTGCGTTCTGCGGGGCTCGCCTTGGACCGCCCTCCTCTCGGCCTTTGCTCTTCTGAGAAGAGGTTGGAGTTGGTGGAGGAGGCGGGGTTGGCCAGGGGACTACAGTTCCCAGAAGGCCCCGCGTGGCCATTTTTTACTTTTCGTGCCTTGTCTCCGCCCTGTTTCCTGGCGAGTCGCGGGGCCTTATGGGAATGGTAGTCCGGCGGCCGTGGCCTTCTCCCTCGCCGTTTTGAACCCGGGCCGTGCCGCTCGCCTCCTTGGCCTCTGCCGTCGGTCTCAGGAGTGCTTGGAAAGTGGCGGGGGGGGGGGGCATGGCGTCGGCCATGGTGATCGGGTTCGGGAGTGGCGTAGAGGCGGCGAAGGAGGTCGATAAGGCAGCGGAGGAGGTGTGTGTGCGTGTTGTTGTTTTTGTGGGGTAGTGGGGAGGTATGGAGGGGGCTTGTGGTTTGAGGCTTGCTGCAATGCGGTTTGTTGTTGCGCATGCTTGATACTGTGTTTTTTTGATGGCGGGCATTTTGTGTGTTCGGGGTTTGTGCGCATGCGTAGTAATGTTGTGTTTCGGGGGAGGTTTTGGGGGTGTTGTGTGGTGTTTCAGGGTGTTTTCGTGGGCGGAGTTGGGACCTAGGGGTATGGATGAGTGGCCCTGTGATTTTCGTTTGTGTGGGACATGTAGTTTTGGCGTGCATTTGCCCCGTTGCACGACCACTTCCTTTTTTTATATATAGATTGATGTACAAACTGACTTTAGTATCTACATACACAGACTTCTAATCAGCAAAATCGCATCACATAAGCAGCATCACATCAGCAGCGTCACATTAGCAGCATCACATAAGTATTATGGCATTGGTAATATTCAGAATATAAGGTACAAAATATCCAAGGGAAAAAGTCAAATAGATAAATTCAATGCATGTATTGCAATAATAACAATATGACGAAATTCACATATATATATGTATAATGGTATCTATTCCTTATAAAAGAGGCACACAATCACTCACAAACCGGTCAAATATTCTTATCTGGGAAGGTCCTGTAAGGATGGTATGGAAGTCCAAGAGTAGAGCCGAAATCACGCTACAGAAGGAAGGGCCGAAATAATGCCCCAAAAGAGGATCATATAATGGTAAATCCGAACCACGGTGTGCTGCGCGTCCTCTGTGGAACTACAAATCCCAGGGGGCTATGCGAAGAAGCAAATGTTAAGTTCCAGCCGATAGCGAAATGCTCGGCGGTGATGTAGTAATTCTATATTGGCCCCGAAGACAGCTCAAAAGCAAAAAATAAGTGTTCCAGAGAAGCGCCCGGGGAAAAGGGAAGAGGAACAAGCCAAATAATTCACCCAAAATGTATTTTTTAGATATCCAGGCGGCGCCGAGATGCGCGTCCTCTTCAAGAAGTGACCCCTTCCTCTCACTTTGGTTTTGCTTTGGTAATATTTGCAGTTTCTTTTCAAGGAGATAATGTTGGGAAATTATCTTAGTTGCTTCAGTCTTCCAAATTTCTACTTGAAGGCACAATGTTGTAGTTGAGCCTGAAGCTCTTGATAAGCCTCGTAGTAGAGAGTTGGGTGGGGCTGATTCTTCAGCGTCTAACATTAGTAGGGAGCTAGGTGAGGCTGTTGGTAATCATTCTGTTAACAAGAGAAGGGGCAAAAGGCTTACTCGTGAACGGAGTGAGGAGGATATCTCCCAGTGTAAAAGGATAAGGCAAATACTTACAGAGCCCACTGATGATGAGTCTTTTGAGGGCTTTCCTGGGGAGGATGGGAGTCAGAATGAGGGAGATACTTCGGATGAAGATCCAGAAATGGATTGGGCTAAGGTGCGGAAAGTCCAGGCTGTTTGTGAGGAACCCACAAGCAGTGACACCTTTTGGGGGTTCTCTGATGACAATGAATGGCCCTCGGGCTATCCTGATGACTGTTGGGGGGAACTAAGTCTTGACAGAAGATGGAGGACCTGGAGGGGCGGTCAAGAGTCTGCAGCTGCTGAGGTAACAGCAGCTGAGACTGGTAACGACGAGGCGTCGCCGGGCTCGGGTGAGTCTGGGATGGGAGACTGATAAAATGCGGGCTTTTGGGTGCTTCACTTTGCGGCTGGCAAGGTGTTGCGTTTGGGACTTGTGACTCTGAGTTTCTGTATCCTGCATCCTGTGAATCTTGATTCCTGTACGGAGTAACGTGAGTTGGGGAACTGTGCTGCTTCTCGGGGCTGGGACGCTGCTGCTCCAGTTGGGGTTTGTGGGGGGAGTTTGAGGACTTCAATGTTATGCTTTTATGTTTAGTTGCTGCTGCTGCCCACTCCACGTTTGGCGTAGTTTGAATTCTTTTGGACTACTGTGAGTGCCAGATGCTGTCTGCCTGCAAGAGTGGGGTGTAGTATGGAGGGGGGTGGAAAGTTGGATGTTTTGGGGATTACGTTGTGTATTGTTCCCCTGCGTCCTCCCTCTTCTTGACCCGGTTTCCTGACTTCACTTGCTGCTCAACCCTAAGGACGGCCCACCATTGACGAACTAGGACTTCTCTTGACAACGCTTTTGTTACTGCTCCGTTTGTGCTTTTCCCTGTTTGTTATTTCCATCGCATCTTGCCAACGCGCATTTTATGATGTTAAAGTGCGCGTTATTTGCAAAGACTGTCATTTTATGCCGGTCAGGCTGCTTTTGAGTTGATTTTTTTTACTATCAAGTGCCTTTTGTTCTTTTGAGTACAGAGACTCAATAAACTCTTTTATTAACTCTTTGCTGGGTCTGGCTCTTTAAGAGGCGTCTCCTGCGACACACAAAGTGGTAAAAACACCGGAATCCTTAATTCAGCTTTCACCGGAAGCGGCACTTTATCTTTTACATACAAAATATACAAGGCAATCTCAGATCATGTCCGTTCACATCTTCGCAAGCGGCACGGAGCACGTTGCACATCTCATCAGAGTTTTATTTCCGGTCATCACAGGAAACTCCAAAAGTGACACTCTATCCCAGGGGTGCCCACACTTTTTCATCATGCGAGCTACTATATGAACAATCAAGTTGAAAAGATCACCTGTTGTGCATGTGAGCGTGTGCGTGCACGTGCGTGCGCATGCTCCTACTGCAGCCTTCCGTCCGCGCGGGGCTTCTTTCTTGCCTGCCCACGAACTTGCCACTGCGCGCACCCGGGAAGGGGATTCTCTTTGCCTGCGCGCGCGCTCTCTCTTAATGTCTTCATTGCTTTCCTCCTTCCTGCTGTGTACTTTTGCGAAGCAGGAAGTCCCCATCCCGTCCTGCTTCTTGCATGCACAGCAGGCCCCTCCCACGCATGCAGCAGGAGGGTATTTATAGGCGCACCCGCCAGCGCTCCGGCCAGATATGGCTTCGGCGGCGGCTCGGAAGGCGCAGGGCTAGGAAGAGGGGCCGCCTGGCTGCTGCCTGGGCTGGGAAACTCAACGAAGAGAGGGACCCACGTGAGGCTGGAGCCTCCCCACGGCAGCCTCCCCCCCTCCTTCCTCCCTCGAGGCTTCCTTACCTGGGCAGGAGAAGGAAGAGAGGAAGAGCTGCTTTCCCAGTGACAGATGCAGCGGGGGCTTCCTTCCTTTCGGGGTGTCACTTAGAAAGGATGCCCAAGTGGACGGCTGGCAGGAAAGAGGACCCTCCCACTGGTGGCAGTCCATGCCCACGGGAGAGAGGAGAGAGAGAGAGAGAGAGAGAGAGGAGGGTGGCTCTTCCTAGCCGGCTCTGAAGAGCCACTCTCTCTCTCTCTCTCTCTCTCTCTCTCTCTCTCTCTCTCTCTCCCATGGGCCCTCACCGCCTTTCTCCTTCGAGGGCGAGGGAGGGCGAGGCGGAGAAAGGCGGCGAGGGCACAAGCAGCAGCAGCAAGTGTAGTCTCCATCCCCGCAGCCCCCTCCTCCTCGGGTTCAGCGGAGGCCTCCCTCCTCGCCCCCAACCAAGGAAAGAAAGCAGCCCCACACAGCTCGCCCGCCCAGGTCTCGACTTGGAATGGGAGTCCTGAGGGCAGCAACAGGGTTTGCAGCGGGGCTTCCTTGGCTTTGCCCCACTTTGCCCGGCCTCCTTTGCCTCTCTCTCTCTCTCTCTCTCTCTCTCCCCCCCCTCTCTCTCTCTCCTTCCAGCGCCTGCCTGCCTGCCTGCCTGCCAAAAGGATCCGAAAAAGTTTTCCGGATTTCTTTCTTCTCTCCTTGGCGCGCGCTCTCTCTCTCTCTCACACACACACACACACACATTCCCTCCATCCCTCCCACAGCCTCGCATCCTATCCGTGCGCGTGCCTTCGCCTTGCTCCTGCCCCCCCTAGCAGCAACCAATGGGCGGTCATGTCACCACACCATGCGTGGCAAGACGAGCGTCAGGGCCCGCCCACTAAAGCCTCATTTTGGCAAAAGAAGCCCCGCGAAGGCGGCGGCGGGAGCGTACGTGCGCGCGCATGGCAGGAGCGCGCCATCCGGCTGGTGAGGCCCAAAGATCACCTGGAAGAGGGCTGAAGATCACCTAGGTGCTCCCGATCACCGTAATGAGCACCCCTGCTCTATCCGTTCTGCCCATCTCTATTGCTTTTGTTTAACCTATGCATTACTGAAACCATACCGTTTAAACTGTAAGCAGTGTTCACATACTGAGAGATAAAACTGCCATTGTCTCTTCTTTCTGCGCATCCTATTTGCTAATGTTTCCTGTGCAGAGTGTCTGTTTTTTATACATTCATAAGTTAGGAATGTTCACTATCCTTATTATTTTTCCCTCCTAGGGCTGGCTGATTTGCAAAGGCAAACACACAAAATGCAACGAATACAAAAGAGCAGCAGTGTTTAAAACTAATTCTTTTGAAAGCTGAGAGTCAAACCCAAAGGTTTGAGAACATCTTAAAGTTTTTCCTCGAGCGCTACAATGACAAGAAGGTTAGCGCCAGGGAAGCTTCCCAACATCAGAAATAATTTCAGCAGTAGAACCATGATTGCACATGCTACCGGTGGGGGCCCACTTGCTGGTCTGATTATTTAACATCTTTGGGCTGGTCTGATTCGTTTGGGCTGAATGTTATCGCTGACGACACCCAGCTCGTTCTGAAGATGGAAGGCCGGCCGGACTCCGTACCCTCTTGTTTCCAACAGTGCCTTGAAGCCGTCACTGGTTGGCTGCGTGCCAGTAGATTGAGGGTGAACCCAGCAAAGACGGAGATACTGTGGCTGGGTTTCCCGGTGGGCGGGGAGGTCCCACTGTGATGAGGTGGTTATTTGTGTTATATTAAGTGGTCATGTTATGGACAGACCACAAAGGGTTGGCTGTGATAATGGAGGCAGTTCCCTCCTGGGGGAATGTGTTGCCATGGTGATGGTGGGCGGAGCCAACCAGAAGGCTAGCTCGGAATTCTTAGAGAGAGTCAGTGGGTGCCTGGCTGTCAAGCCAGAAGGTTCGGTTAGATTCTACTCTGAGGAGAGGAGTAGGAATCACATTATTGAAACTGCAGAGAGGGCAGTTAGAGTTTTCCTGTCAGCGAAGCGAGAGTGTAGCTTCGGCTGGGGAATCTGTTTCGAGAGCTGTAGGGAGACAGTTCTGGTGGGCTGAGCTTGCGAGCCAGTCTGTTTGTATAAAGCCTGAGGGCTAGATAGAGGCAAGGTGCCTTTAGAAGGCAAGAGTGCCTATACAGTGAGATATAGAGAAGCTGTTCTGGCTGAATAATAGCACTAGTTAAACTTTGTAACCTTTTTAAGTCGTGCCTCTTCGGAAGAGTTATATAAAGTATCAAACCAAGCTTTGTGCCCAGTTGTGTGAAATAAACTATTTAAGTTTTGATTCAAAACTCTCTCCCCGTGACTTCATTTGGATTACCAGTCTCCTCACCACTCTTTACAAGTCAATGGTCAAGCCTAAATAAATTAATGGTGGCAGCGAAATACAAGTTAACGTCGAATCTCCACACCCACTGCCTAGCTTGAATGGCGAGGCATTATGCCCGACATCCTCAGTTAAGAGCCTTGGGGTCGTTTTTGACCCTTTGCTGTCGATGGAGATGTCTCCAGCGTCAAAAAAACCGCCTTTTTCCACCTGCGGCAAGCTAGGCGTCTGGCCCCCTACCTATCCAGAGACGACCTGGCCGCGGTGCTCCAAGCCACGGTCATCTCGAGACTGGACTACTGTAATGCCCTTTACATTGGCCTGCCCCTGCCAGTGATCCGGAAACTTAAGCTCGTCCAGAATGCCACTGCACGACTTCTCACTGGGGCCCCAGTGAGATGCCCCATAACACCTATCCTCCAGCAGCTTCATTGGCTTCTGGTCGAGCACCGGATCACCTTCAAGGTGATGGTGTTAACTTTCAAGGCCTTGCATGGTCTGGGGCCGCTGTATCTGAGGGACCGTCCCCTCCCCTACCAACCCCAGAGGTCACTTTGTTCCGAACAAATGAACCTCCTTGAAGTACCGACCTTCAAAGCAATCCGTCTTACATCGACCCGGCGCAGAGCCTTTTCTGTAGTGGCGCCGTCAATATGGAACACTCCCCCTAGCGATGTACGGGCCATGCAGGACCTTCTCTCCTTCCGCAAGGCCTGCAAGACTCACCTTTTCCAGCTGGCCTTTGACTGCTAGGCCAGAAATCTTTTTGTAAGCTAGTTTAATATGTATGCTTTTGCCTCTGTGTGTTTTACCTGATTGTAAGCCGCTCCGAGCCCTCGGGGAGGGGCGGCGTGAAAGCCCAAATAATAAATAAATAAGAATATGAAGCAGTGGCAGGATTCAAACAAACAAGCAAGGATAATAACTAGCATTATTGTCTAATGCAGTGTTTCTCAACACTAGTGTACCGTGAGCGATCATCAGGTGTGCCATGGGAAATAAGAACCTCCAGGAGGGGAGGGGGAGTCTAGTGTGTTGAAGTATAAAAACCCTAAGAAACCTACCTCTATAAAGGCACAAAATTACAACCACCCCCCTCCCCACCTGTTGTCTACTTGGTCTCTCCCTCTCCATGCATTGGGAAGGCCCGCCTCCCTTTCCCCAAGTAGAGACCTCCTCTTGCTTCCTGGGGGTTCTGTGTGGGAAGTTTGGGCCAGTTCTATCATTGGTGGGGTTCAGAATGCTCTTTGATTGTAGGGGAACTATAAATCCAAGCAACTACAACTCCCAAATGTCAAGGTCTATTTCCCCTGAACTCCATCTGCGTTCATATTTGGGCATATTGAGTATTCGTGCCAAGTTTGGTCCTGATCCAACATTGTTTGAGTCCACAGTGCTCTCTGGATATAGGTGAACTACAACTCCAAAACTCAAGGTCAATGCCCACCAAACTCTTATAGCATTTTCTCTTGGTTATGGGAGTTCTGTGTGGGAAGTTTGTGTCTTTCTGCCATTCCTGCCAGGATATCTCTGTTGAGTTCATCGAAACAGGCCCAGGTTTCACACTGAGTGTATAAATACATTTAAAAACATATTAACTATATGTATTACTGTGTTAGAGTGTCATTTTGTGTCCTTTTGGTTGGTGGTGTGCCCCAGGATTTTGTAAATGTAAAAAGTGTGCCACGGCTCAAAAAAGGTTGGGAAAAACTGGTCTAATGAGGCATTGATCAGTCGTGCCCAGGTGTTCTGGTCATGTTGCCGTTTCTTCTGCCTTAGGAGAGTCTTGTATTCCCTTTTTAATTGGAACAGGGAAGGCGGTGGGTATCTGGAGTCAGAGTTTCTGGAGCCAATATAGGTGTCTGTGAGAAGGTCCAGCATCACAAGCATGTTCATCCATTCTGTTGGTTTGCTTACGATAAACAAGTCCCAGGCGGCCGTTTGAAGTTCTCTCGGCAACTCCTTTATTTCAAGCACGCCAGCAACTCAAGTCCAAGGGAGCCTCCCGTTCCTCTCCCCCTCTCCCTCTTATCTCCACTCCTTCACTCCCCCCTCCCTCCTTCCCATTCCTCCACATGTGTCTCCGTGCTTGCTTCTTTATTATTTATTTATTTAGAGCAGGGCTGTCCAACTTCTACGGGCCCAAGGGCCGGAATTCCGGTCACTGATCACCTGGGGGGCCAAAGGGTCTGCCTCCACCCCGGCTCCTCCCCCTCCCCTGGCTCCGCCCCGCCCCTCCCCCAGCTCCACCCCCTCCCCAGCTCCCCCCTTCCCCAGCTCCACCCCCTCCCCAGCTCCGCCCCAAGCTTACCCCTCTCCCCAGCTCACCCCCCCCCAGCTTGACCTCCCGAGTTGTGACCTTGAGTTGTGGAGTTGTAGTTCACCTCCATCCAGAGAGCACTGTGGACTCAAATAATGATGGATCTGGACCAAACTTGGCATGAATACTCAATATACCCAAATGGGAACACTGGTGGATTTGGGGGAATGTTTCCTAATACCTTTGAGTTATTTGAGTCCACACTCAAATTGGGACACACCAAAAAAAACCAAACACCTCAATGTCATCGCAGGGCTTGATGGGGCCTCCTTTCCCAGAGGCGGGTGGAGGAGGCCCAAAGAGCTCCCTCCCTCCCTGAAGGGAAAACAAGCCGCGGGGCAGGCGCAAAGGAAGCCACGTTGCGCCCTGCACGCGGGGAAGGCAGCACAACAAGGGGGGGGCGCGAGAGGAGAGGAAGGAAGCGTCGCCAAGGAAACCACCGCTGAGGGACCCTCCCCCTCACCCAACGTCCCACTGTTTTTAGATTGATTGATTCGAGCCAGGCCCTTCCTTACCCATACTGCGGGAGCCCCGCCACAGGGCCGAAGTGCCAACGCCGCCGCCGTCCCCAAAGAGCCCCGCTGGAGCCGAGGCCAAGCTCAGGCCGGGCGCGGTGGCTCTCCCATCCGCGGGGCGGGAAGCGAGGGCCCTCCACAGGAAGAGGACGGAGCCAGGAGGGGCTTTCCTGCCTCACTCCCTCCTCCCTCTCTCTGAGGGAATGGGGCGGGCCTGGAAGCAGCCGCGAGGAGGAGGCGCACGCCCAGGCCGGCCGCAAATCCCGCGGGACCCGAGATTTCGGCAGCTATCGCGAGACTACGCAGCCACAGACGGGATTTCGACCTCCCTCGAAATCCCGTCTGTGGCTGGCCTAGTCTCGCGATGCTTGCCTAAACCCGGAAGTAGGTGTTTTTATTTTTTTAAAAAAAATTTTAATTTGTATTTTATTAAAACAAGTTAGGGGGCCGGAAGGAAGGGGCTCGGGGGCCGTGTACGGCCCCAGGGCCGACTGTTGGACAGCCCTGATTTAGAGGATTTGTACCCCGCCCTTCTCTACCCCCGAAGGGGCACTCAGGACGGCTTACGTCAGCAATATTTTGATTTGTTCTTGCACAAGAGCTCTCTGATAGAAAGGGTCGATATCTCCCAAAACTACAACTCCCAGGAATCCATAGCATTGAGCAACAGCTTTTGATGTGGTGTCAAAGTGCTATAACTCTACTATGTGGCTACAGCTTTTGACTTACGTTGAACAAGGGATCCTAGTCGGCAACTCATCAGGTCAGTCCATCCATCAGTCATATAATCTTCTTTTCTTCCTGCTTTCTACGTTGTGATCTGTGGGTTGCTGTGAGTTTTCCAGGCTGTCTGGCCATGTTCCAGAAGCATTCTCTCCTGATGTTTCACCCACATCTATGGCAGGCATCCTCAGAGGTTGTGAGGTCTTCAAAGCCTATCTGTTTGCTGCCTGGGGGAATCTTTTGTTGGGAGATGTTAGCTGTCCCTAATTGTTTCATGTCTGAGATTCCCCTGTTTATTGTTTGGTCTTTGGCGACCCCTCTGAAACCCCCTCATTGATCCCCCCCAGGGGTCCCGACCCCCAGATTGAGAAACACTGCTTTAATGGCACCTTTTTTTTCCTCTCCTAAAAGTAGCACCTATTTTATCCACTTGCATTTGTGCTTTCAATCTGCTAGGTTACGGGTCGGGAACCTATGGCTCGGGAGCCAGGCGTGGCTCTTTTCATGATTGCATCTGGCTCTCCAGACCAGCCTGGACCTTGGTTTCCCAGCATGCAGCGGGGAGGAGTGATGCCAATTTTCCCTCTTTTTCTTTCATTCTTTTACCTCCCTCTCTCCCTACCTTCTTTCCTCCCTCCCTCTTTATTCATTCCTTCCTCTTCCATTCTTTCTTTCTCTCCTTCCTTTTCCCTCCCTCTCTCCTTTCTTTCCTCCATTCTCCCTCTTCCTTTCTTTCTCCCCTTCACCCTTTCCTTCTCTCTCTTCTCCCCCTCTCCCCTTCCTTCTTTCCTCCAGTCTCCCTCTTCCTTCCTTCCTTCCCCTTCCTTCATTTCTTTCTCTCCTTCACCCTTTCCTTCTCCTTCTCTCCTTCCTTTTCCCTCCCTCTCTCCCCCTTCCTTCTTTCCTCCATTCTCTTCCTTCCTTCCTTCCTTCCTTCCTTCCTTTCTCTTCTATTCTTTCCCCCCAAGTCTTCCTTTCCTTCTCCTTCTTTTCTTTTCACTTCCCTCTCTCCCCTTCTTTCTCTTCTTTTCCCTTCGTTATTTTACTTCTTCCTCACTCCCTTTCTTTTCCCCACCATTTTCTTTCCTCCCTTCTCATTTCCTTCTTTCTTTTCCCTTCCTTGTCTCTCTCCTGCTTTTCTTTTCTTCCTTTCCCATAGTTCGTTCTTTTCTTTCTTCCTCTCCCCCTCCCTCCTTTATTTCCTCTCTCTTTCTTTCTTTCCCCCTTCCTTCCTTCCGCCTTCTCTTCCTTCCCAGAGTCCTGAGCGTGCCTTTTGCAGAGCCAGGTCTGAAGTGTCTTGTCATTCTGGCGGGGGAATCCTTTTCTCATAGTACGTACGTATAGACTCACATTTAGTTGAATTCAGTCTTAAAATATATTATATATATTATATGGCTCTCAGTGAAATAAATTTCCAAATATTTTGCTTTCATGGCTCTCGGAGTCAAAAAGGTTCCCGACCCCTATGCTAGGTCAGTGTTTCCCAACCAGTGTGCCGTGGCACACTAGTGTGCCGTGAGCAATCATCAGGTGTGCCGTGGGAAATTGGAACCTGTGTGGGAAGTTTGTGTCTTTCTGCCATTCCTGCCAGGATATCTATGTTGTGTTCATCGAAACAGGTCCAGGTTTCACACTGAGTGTACAAATACATTTAGAAACATATTAACTATATATATGACTGTGTTAGAGTGTCATTTTGTGTCATTGTGGTTGGTGGTGTGCCCCAGGATTTTGTAAATGTAAAAAATGTGCCGCGGCTCAAAAAAGGTTGAAAAACACTGTGCTAGGTGAACAGGTGTGCTGGGGCTAATGGCGGGTGCTCATCCCACCTGGGCTCAAACTGCTGACCTTTCGATCAGTAGGATTTTTCTGCGGCACAGCTGTTTAGCCTGCTGTGCTAAGCCTGGCCCCAATGCAATATAATGTAGTTCCAAGCTGTGTAGCTCCAGCCACATCAAGCTATGGCCGTAGAGATCCAGCCACAGTTGAGTCATCTTGGCTTCCAAGGAGAAATCAAGCTGCAAATAATGGGAAATGGCAACCCAGAGCTACAAGCGTTTGTTGGAAAGGAGAACGCGTTGTGGTCACGGCGTTCCTGTCATTTCCAGCTCAGGCTGAGTAATAAATTAAGGAGCAATCTTGACCATAATAAGAGATTGGGCTTGTCATCCCGCTTCCACTTCTCCTTGCCTGACCATGAATCCAGTCCCTTGCCCTGGGGACTCAAAAACAAAGGAATTGGATTGAGAAATTCCGAATTCCCTGCCAGGAAAACCCAGGCCCTGCAACCGGGCAAAGTGATGTAAATGTGAAATTCCGCATCTATTTGCTGATGCGGAGAAATTGCAGTCGGAAAGCAGGTTCTCTCGTTTCAAGGCAGGCAAAAGGAAGAATGCTTTGCGTGCCCAACCCCGTTATAAGTGGCAAGGCCAAGCAGAGATTCCTCACCACTTCTTCCAGATTTTAAAAAGTCAAGCCCCAAACCCTAAAGAGGGAACCAATTGGAAAACCATGACCCCGTAAAGCTAAAGAATTATACATGAAAGTAGAACTATGCTCTAGTTCAGGGCTGTCCAACTGCCGGCCCGGGGGCCGTATAAGGCCCCCCAGCCCCTTCCCTACGGCCCCCTAAGCTTTTTATTAAAAAATAAAAATTGAAAAATAAAATAAATAATAAAAATTTAAAAAATACCTACTTCCGGGTTCGGAGCAAGTATCGCGAGAATACGCAATCCACACAGGATTTCGCTGTCAACGCGAGATCACGCCGGCGTTGACAGAGAAATCCCGTGTGGATTGCGTATTCTCGCGATACTCTTCGGCTACTCTACTACTGGATCGCTGAGGCCCACAGACGCGATTAGGACCTTCTTCGACTCAGTCGGTCGTCGCCTCTCTTGTCATCCGGGTACTCCTGGGTCCTGCGCGTTTGGAAAAGGTAGGCCGAAGCAGGGGGCTCCTCAGGGGGCTCCTCATTCCCTCCCCCCATCTCCCCTCATGTATTAAATATAAAATTAAATATATTTAAAGATGAAATAAGGGGAGATGGGATAAATTACAATAAGGGGAGAGGGGAGGATGGAATTAAATATATTTAATATTAAATTAAAATAAGGGGGCCGGGGAGAGGGCGGAGCCGGGGGCGGGGAGGGGGCAGAGCCAGGGGTGGGGGCAAACCCTACGGCCCCCCAGGTCATCAGTGACCGGAATTCAGGCCCCTGGGCCAGTAGAAGTTGGACAGTCCTGCTCTAGTTCAGTGTTTCCCAACCAGTGCGCCATGAGCGATCACCAGGTGTGCCGTGGGAAACGGGAGCCTCCAATCCCCTTTCTTCCCCCTCCTGCCGGACACTTTTTCTTCTCCACTCGGGCTCCCTTCTTCCCAGCCTCGCTCTGCTCACTTTGCCTCGCTTTGCTCTGGGGCGAGTCTGCGCAGTAGCGTCCACACAGGTCACGCCTTCCTCCCTCCCCCCGCCCCTCCTGAACACGCTCACGCTGCCCCCTCGGATCGAAATGGTGGCAGAAGCGGCAGTGGAGAAGGAAAAGTAAGTGTTGGGCAGGAGGGGGAAGAAAGGGTGCGAAGGGGAAGGGGGAGGAAGAGGTCTCTGTCAAAAACTAGCATGGGCAAACTGGGACCTTCCAGGTGTTTTGGACTCCAACGACCACTATTCCTAGCAGCCTCAGGCCCTTTCCCTTTTTCCCCCTCAGCCACTTAAGCAGGCTGTTAGGAATGGTGGGAGTTGGAGTCCAAAGCACCCAGAGGGCCAAAGCTTTCCCATGCCTGTTTGAGGGACCTTAAAGTGGTGAGCCTACTTCCAACATTGTGATTCTGGATAGAAAACAAACAACAACATAACATAACATTGTTTGAGTCCTCAGTGCTCTCTGGGTGTAGGTGAACTATAACATCCAAACTCAAGGTCAATTCCCAAGCAAACCCTTTCAGTACTTTCTGTTGGTAATAAGAGTTCAATATGCCAAGTTTGGTTCAATTCCATTGTTGCAAGACTTCAGGATGCTCTTTGATTGTGTATTAACTATAAATCCCAGAAACTGTAACTCCCAAATGTCAAGGTCTATTTTCCTGAAAAACTCCATCTGTGTTCACATTTGGGCATATTGAGTATTCACGCCAAGTTTGGTCCTGATCCAACATTGTTCTCTTTGGATATAGGTGAACTACAACTCCAAAACCCAAGGTCAATGCCCACCAAACTCTTATAGCATTTTCTCTTGGTTATGGGCGTTCTGTGTGGGAAGTTTGTGTCTTTCTGCCATTCCTGCCAGGACATCTATGTTGTGTTCATCGAAACAGGCCCAGGTTTCACACTGAGTGTATAAATACATTGAAAAACATATTAACTATATGTATTACTGTGTTAGAGTGTCATTTTGTGTCATTTTGGTTGGTGGTGTGCCCCAGGATTTTGTAAATGTAAAAAAATGTGCTGCGGCTCAAAAAAGGTTGACTACTCTAGTTACATCCCAAATAGATTACTAGAATGCGGTCTACATGGGGCTGCCTTTGAAGACGGTTCGGAAGCTTCAGTTGTTTCAACGGGCAGCAGCCAGATTACTAACTGGGGCGACATACAGGGAACATACCCCCCCCCCCTGCTGTGTCAGCTCCACTGGCTGCCTGTCCGTCTCCGAGCCCAATTCAAAGTGCTGGTACTGACCTATAAAGCTCTATACCAGTGGCTCCCAAACGTCCTTCCTAAGAATCTTCGTTCGCGAAGTAATGCCGAGAGAGTATTATATACAGTACAATGCATTAGGTATGACAAAACATGCAGAAACATACTATGTACTGTTAAGAGGGTGTAAGTCAATTTCTTTTATGCATTTCAAGCATTATCTTATTCTGTCAATAAAACTATTTATGGCTAAGGTTTGATGTGCAAGGTTTTTTTTAATGAAGTGTCCCTTATTTTTTGGGGGGGGAAAATCCCGTATTTTTAGGTAAATGTCCCTTGTTTCTTATATCAGTGTTTTTCAACCTTTTTTGAGCCGCGGCACATTTTTTATATTTACAAAATCATGGGGCACACCACCATCCGAAATGACACAAAATGTAGTTGCTGGGAGTTATAGTTCACTCGCAATCAAAGAGCATTCTGAACACCAATGATGGAATGGAATCAAACTTCCCACACAGAACTCCCATAACCAAGAGTTTGGTGGGCATTGACCTTGAGTTTTGGAGTTGTAGTTCACACAACATAGATATCCTGGCAGGAATGGCAGAAAGACACACACTTCCCACACAGAACTCCCATAACCAAGAGAAAATACTATAAGAGTTTGGTGGGCATTGACCTGTTTTGGACTCCAAACAATGTTGGATCAGGACCAAACTTGGCATGAATACTCAATATGCCCAAATGTGAACACAGATGGAGTTTGGGGAAAATGGACATTGACATTTGGGAGTTGTCATTGCTGGGATTTATAGTTCACCTACAATCAAAGAGCATCCTGAACTCTTGCAACAATGGAATGGAACCAAACTTGGCACATTGAACTCTCATTACCAACAGAAAGTACTGGAAGGGTTTGCTTGGGACTTGACCTTGAGTTTGGAAGTTGTAGTTCACCTACACCCAGAGAGCACTGTGGACTCAAACAGTGTTATGCTATGTTGTTGTTTGTTTTCTATCCAGAATCACAATGTTGGAAGGAGGCTCACCACTTTAAGGTCCCTAAAACAGGCATGGGAAAACGTCGGCCCTCTGAGTCTTTTGGACTTCAACTCCCACCATTCCTAACAGCCTGAGGCCCTTTCCTGCTTAAGTGGCTGAGGGGGAAAAAGGAAAAGGGCCTGAGGCTGCTAGGAATGGTGGGAGTTGGAGTCCAAAACACCTGGAAGGTCCAAGTTTGCCCATGCCAGCTTTCGACAGAGACCTCTTCATCCCCCTTCGCGCCCTTTCTTCCCCCTCCTACCGAACACTTATTTTCTATTCTACACTGCCGCTTCTGCTGCCATTTTGATCCAAGGGGGCAGCGTGAGCGTGTTCAGGAGGGGAGGGGGGAGGGAGGAAGACGTGACCCGCAGACTCACCCCAGAGCAAAGCAAGGCAAAGCGAGCAGAGCGAGGCTGGGAAGAAGGGAGCCCAAGTGGAGAAGAAAAAGTGTTTGGCAGGAGGGGGAAGAAAGGGGATTGGAGGTTCCCATTTCCCACGGCACACCTGATGATCGCTCACGGCACACTAGTGTGCCACGGCACACTGGTTGGGAAACACAGAGTCTTATATCACAAAGTGGCAACCCTAGTTGTGTCTGTCTGGGGGATGCTGGGAGTGGTGCCCCAAAAGATGACCTGGCGCTGTTGGCATTTCAGAGGAGAGAACTGGCCACTCCACCTGTGTTCCTCCTCAGGAAACCCTGTGACAATTCCTGGAGTGGCCCTCACATGGACAGGCAATCTGGAGGCCTTGCACGCATGTTTTGCATCACTTCAGTGCTCCAGAAGCAGAGCCTCATCCCTTGCCAAGAGCATCCTCCTCGGGGCCTCTGAGACTCCGGCGCTGAGCCTCTGGGCCTTGGTCCCTTCCGGTGGGCAGAGGGTTAAGCCGTGGGCGGGAGGGAAGGGAATCCCTGCCTTGGAACTTGATCCTTCCCAGCTGAGCCGGGGATGGAGGCGGACGTCATCCTCGGCCCTCCTTGCGCTCTGGAGCCGAGTTCCCATGTCAGAGGAAGCCCAAGCAAGGAGCATCAGGGTGCCCTGGATCTCCAGAGGTGTCACTCCGAGCATCACCAGGCACTCCTTTGGTAAGGCAGCCTTTGCCGTATCCAACCTTGCTTTGCAAAAGCTCCTTTCTGCAGCCAGCTGCAAGCAATGGAGGAAGATGGTGAGTCCAGCTGTGTTGGTACCCAGGACCCAGCAACAGGCTTTCAAGGCTTGGCAGAATGAAGGCAGGAGCAGAGCTGGCACCAGGCGCATGCTTTGAGGACCTGGAGGTGGAATGAAGGTAGGCCTGCCATCGGCATCAGACAGAATGCGGAGAGAGATGAGAAATGCCATGCCTTGGGTCTTATGCAAAGGTTTTGCGTTGAGTTGGAATGGCTTGTTCCTTGGGGAAACCCTGTTTGTTGTATTACTGTGATATTTTCGCCTCCTTGGAAAGTAGGATTTGGGGCCTTCAGCCAGGGGGTGTCTACACCAGTGTTTCCCAACCAGTGTGCCGGGGCACACTAGTGTGCCGTGAGCGATCATCAGGTGTGCCGTGGGAAATTGGAACCTCCAGGAAGGGGGGTGGGGAGAGAGTCTAGTGTGTTGAAGTATAAAAACCCTAAGAAACCTACCTCAATAAAGGCACAAAATTACAACCACCCCCCTCCCCACCCGTTGTCTACTTGGTCTCTCCTTCTCCATGCATTGGGAAGGCCCGCCTCCCTTTCCCCAAGTAGAGACCTCCTCTTGCCTCCTGGGGGTTCTGTGTGGAAAGTTTGGCCCAGTTCTATCATTGGTGGGGTTCAGAATGCTCTTTGATTGTAGGGGAACTATAAATCCCAGCAACTACAACTCCCAAATGTCAAGGTCTATTTCCCCTGAACTCCATCTGCGTTCACATTTGGGCATATTGAATATTCATGCCAAGTTTGGTCCTGATCCAACATTGTTTGAGTCCACAGTGCTCTCTGGATATAGGTGAACTACAACTCCAAAATTCAAGGTCGATGCCCACCAAACTCTTATAGTATTTTCTCTTGGTTATGGGAGTTCTGTGTGGGAAGTTTGTGTCTTTCTTGTGCCATCCCTGCCAAGATATCTATGTTGAGTTCACCGAAACAGGCCCAGGTTTCACACTGAGTGTATAAATACATTTTTAAAACATATTAACTCTATGTATGACTGTGTTAGAGTGTCATTTTGCGTGATTTTGGTTGGTGGTGTGCCCCAGGATTTTGCAAATGTATAAAGTGTGCCGCGGCTCAAAAAGGTTGGGAAGCACTGGTCTACACTACAGAGTGAATGCGGTTTGACACCGCTTTCATTGCCATGGCTCAATGAGATAGGATCCCGAGAGTTGACGTGTAAGTTCGTAAGCCTTCTGTGCCAAAGAGTGTGGGTACTTCGCCAAGCATTAGGCCACGGCAATTCCTTGTGACAAAACGTATTTATGGGTTGCTGTGAATTTTCTGGGGTGGTATGGCCATGTTCCAGAAGCATTCTCTCCTGACGTTTGGCCCACATCTGTGGCAGCCACCCTCAGAGGTTGAGGGGTCTGTTAACAACTATAATATAATAATATAATATAAATACTAATATTAATATAAATACTAATACTAGTCTCTCTCTCCCGGCATTACTTAACGAACGAAGATTCTTTGGAAGGACTCATCCCACGCTTTTTCCAAGCGCGTTGATGACTAAAAAGGCCAATCTGAGATAGGCAAGTTCGGTTGCAGAAAGCACAGTCTCCTTGGGTGATGTTGTTTCCAAGTTGTGGTTCTTTCTGCGTTGTCGTTTCTCTTCGAGACTCATTCGCCATGTCTTCTCGAAAGAGGCCGCAGCATTGTGGATAGTGCGTCTCCATGCCTCCCGATGTGAGGCCAGGGTGGACCATTGTTGGTGATCAATCTGGCCGAGCCTGAGATGTTGTTTCAGGGAGTCCTTGTATCTCTTTTTGGTGGCGCCTCTCTTGCGCTGACCCGCGGCGAGTTCATCATAGAGTAGTATCTTTAGGAGGCGGTGGTCTTCCATCCTAGAGATGTGCCCTGCCCAGCGCAGCTGTGTTCTCAATAGCGTGGCCTCAACGCTGATGATCCCTGCTTGCTCAGGGACAGCAACATTAGTCACATAGTCGGTCCAGTGTATATTTAGGATTGTGCAAAGACAGCGCTGATGAAAGCGTTCAAGGAGTCGTAGGTGTTGGCGATAGGTGACCCATGTTTAAGACCCATAGAGGAGAATAGACAGTACGATAGCTCTGTACCCACTTATTTTTGTGCTTTGCCTCAGGTGCTTGTTGCTCCAGACTTTTTTGTGAAGCCTTCCGAAAGCACTCTATGCCTTTGCTAATCTGTGATCTCTCTCTTTGTCAATCTTGGCATCTGAAGAGATGCTTCTTCCCAGGAGTTGAACTGCTGAACGGACTAAAGCACAGATGTGCCTATGCTGACGTGGGGATGATGGTGTTCTTCCTGTGGTGCGGGCTGGTAGGGGACTTCCGTTTTCTTCAAGGTGACTTCCAGCCCAAACAGCTCTGCAGCTGTTGCAAAGCAGGCTGTGAGGCGCTGCAGGGCTGCTTCTGAATGGGCGACAAGGGCAGCATCATCAGCAAAAAGCAGCTCACGGACTAGATAGTTTAGAGTCTTAGTGCGAGCCCTCAGGTGGGTTAAGTTCAACAAGCTGCCATCAGCACGATAGCGTATATATATGCCGTCTTCTTCTTGATATTATAATGTAATACAATATAATACTACTAATAATAGTTTGATATTATAATTATATATTTTATATTACATGTAATATTACTCATAATGTTACAGTATAATGTTATAATACAATGTAATATATAATATTAATATTGTGCTATGGCAATAATATAATATATTGTATTTACAGTTTACTTGTAAGCCGCTCTGAGTGCCCTTCGGGGTGAGAAGGGTGGCATATAAATCAGGGCCAGTTAATCACCTCCCAACAAAGGATTCCCCCGGGCAGTAAGAAGTCAGACCTTGAAAACTGCTAGGCCATTAAATGCTAATCAAGGTGGCCGATTGCTACATTCACACCTACCTCAAACAGACAAGAGTTCTTCTTCCCTGGACATTTTACAGATATATAAACCCAATTTTCCTAGTTTCCAATAGACCGCACAACCTCTGAGGGTGGCTGCCATAGATGCAGGCAAAACGTCAGGAGAGAATGCTTCTGGAACATGGCCATAGAGCCTGGAAAACGCACCGCAAGCCAGTGATTCTGGCTACGAAAGCCTTCGACATCAAACAGCATTCATTCTACAGTGTCGATGCCCTCACAAGATGTGATTGTTTTGGAGTTCATAAAACAGCCCTGGTGTGTGTGTTTGCGCGGTGTTTTCAATTTCCATCCCCTGCCCACAGAAAACACTGCTTTAGTGAAGGGGCTGTTTTCCATTACACAAACTATGCGGGCAGTCATGTTTTCCCAGCAGAAACATCTCTCCTCTCCCTCCCTTTGCGGAAACCATGAGTTTGGGTTGCATGGACTTCAGGAGATGGATTCTTAGTCTTGTCTCGTCATTGGGTTTTTGGAAGCAGGTCACTTTTGCCGCCTTCTTCCTGAGGTTTGGGTGGGATGGCCTTCTCTTGAGTTTGAATCCATGGCTTCATTGTGTCCCGGTCTCAAGAGCAACCCAAGGCAAGTGTGCTCCCTCCTCAATGGGATATCCTTCCCAACATTGAAACGTGAGTCTCATGTCTGCTTTCAACTGTCTCTTCCCTAAGGTGCGCATTAGAGAGATCCATGGTTTCCAAGCCGTTGGCCATTTTGTCCACTCTCCCCTGGATATCTTCAGCTGGTCAAGATCCTTCCAGAACTAGACACAATGTTATTCCAGGTGAAAATCTCAGACCAACACAGAAGAGGTTCTTGGCTACCTTAATCATACAGTACCTGTCTGTCTATCTTCTATCCATCTATCCATCTATCTATCTATCTATCTATCTCCATCCATCTATGCATCCATCAATATATTGACTCATCGATCTATCCACCCATCCATCCATCAATATATCGATCCATCTATTGATCCATTTATCTATCCATCAATCCATCCATCAATATATCAATCCATCTATTCATCCATCCATCAATTCATCAATATATCGATCCATCTATCTATCTATCCATCTATTGATCCATCCATCTATCTATCAATCGATCCATCCATCCATCGATATATCAATCCATCCATCCATCTATCCACCAATATATCGATCCATCTATCCATGTATTGATCCATCTATTCATCTGTACATCTATCTATCTATCCATCCATCCATCCATCCATCCATCCATCCATCCCATCCATCCATCCATCCATCTATCTATCCATCCATCCATCCATCCATCCATCCATCGATCCATCCATCGATCCATCCATCCATCCATCCACTTCTGAAACATGGCCAGACAAACCGGAAAACTCATAGCAACCCAGTGATTCTGGCCATGAAAGCCTTCGACAACATGTCTGTCTGTCTGATCTATCTATCTATCGTTTATCCATAGCAGAATACCAATAACACCACCCAAGGAATTTTCTTGGTCCTCCAGGTGAATGTATAGCATCTCTTCCTAGGTAATCCTCAGAGCTTGAGATGCTTGTCTGTTCTGAAGATGAAAAGCACACGTCTGCATTTTAGATGGATTAGGAATCACCTGTTTTTTCCCTGTAGTAATCATCATCATCATCATCATCTTTATTTGTACCCCGCCATCTCTCCCCAACAGGGACTCAGGGCGGCTTGCATGAGTCCAAGCTCATCAACACAACAACACAATAAAAACAATTTTAAAAAATCAAATACATAGAACATAAACGACAAGATACTACAATCAATAGAAAATTACAATAAAATAAAACCATTTTAGATAGGCAGTAAAAACACCTAACGCTTCAGAGTTTCTGTTCAACCATCTCAAAGCGCCCTGCTTGAGCGGTGTAATTTTGTGCCTTTATCAAGGTAGGTTTCTCAGGGTTTTTATACTTCAACACACTAGACTCCCCCCCCCCCTTCCTGGAGGTTCCAATTTCCCACGGCACACCTGATGAACGCTCACGGCACACTAGTGTGCCCCGGCACACTGGTTGGGAAACACTGCTCTCTATAAGTGCTCTCTAATACCATTGCCATCAGGTGGAAGAGGTGCAGCCAAAGCGCCAACACAAGAATCGTTCTCACCCTCTTTGTTGGTTATTATTAATGCTTACGGATCCAAAAGGTTGCCTCACAATCGCTCGCATCTGTCTCCAATTAACGGGGCATTTTCGAAGTCGTTATTTACACAAAGCCCCCCACTTTGCCAACAAACCCCCCAAGAAAGGCACTGATGCAATTGAGCAAAATGGGGGGGGGGGGGGAAGAGAAAGCAATGATCTGGAACCCAGTGACCGAACTCATCCATCATCTGCTTTGGGTTAATGGGTGTCTGTCTGTCCGCTGCCGAAATGTCAGCAAAGAAGTATCTCGAAATCAGCCAGGAGAAGGAGGCAAAGGATTACGCACAATTGTCATCATCCCAAATCTCAACTGCGCCATCTTATCAGCGTCTAATACACAAACCGTTGATAATCGCTTGCACGGCGCATCATCATTAGCCATGCTCCTTAAAGGGATTTTGCTCCCCCCCCCCCCCCGTTCCCAAGCAACACACCAATCTGATGAAATTCCCACCATGACCAAACCCATGAAACGGATTCCTTCTGCCTTCTCCGCATGTACACAACCCTCGGGCAATGCGTTCCTTACATAATGTTTAAAACCCCAAAAAGACAACAGAAAAGGAGGAACTTAAACTTGCTTGGCAGGAGGAATTGCAAGACGAAACCCGTTCAATTAGACCATCTTCTGCCGATCTTTGACCTCGGTTCCAAATCGAGAACTTTGGGCCCAAAGGAAGGCGCTGGCTGCTGGAGCCGATGGACAACTGCGCTGCGTCCTGTCAGATCCCCAAAATCTGGAGGAAAGCAAGAGTCATCGCCGTCTTGAAACCAGGCAAAGACCGTCATGATCCAAAAAGCTATAGACCACGAGTAGGGAACCTATGGCTCGGGAGCCAGATGAGGCTCTTTTCATGATTGCATCTGGCTCTCCAGACCAGCCCGGGCCTCGGTTTCCCAGCATGCAGCGGAGAGGAGTGAAGCAAATTTTCCCTCTCTTTTTCTTTCATTCTTTTTCCTCCCTCTCTCCCTACCTTCTTTCCCCCCTCCCTCTTTGTTCCTTCCTTCCTCTGCCATACTTTCCTTCTCTCCTTCCTTTTCCCTCCCTCTCTCCTCTTCCTTCTTTCCTCCATTCTCCCTCTTCCTGCCTCTTCCTTCCTTCCTTTCTCCCCTTCACCCTTTCCTTCTCCTTCTCTCCTTCCTTTTCCCTCCCTCTCTCCTCTTCCTTCTTTCCTCCATTCTCCCTCTTCCTCCCTCTTCCTCCCTTCCTTCCTTTTTTCTCCCCTTCACCCTTTCCTTCTCCTTCTCTCCTTCCTTTTCCCTCCCTCTCTCCTCTTCCTCCCTCTTCCTCCGTTCCTTCCTTTCTTTCTCCCTTCACCCTTTCCTTCTCCTTCTCTCCTTCCTTTTTCCCTCCATCTCTCCCCTTCCTTCTTTCCTCCATTCTCCCTCTTCCTTCCTTCCTTTCTCTCCTTCTCTCCTTCCTTTTCCCTCCCTCTCTCCCCTTCCTTCTTTCCTCCATTCTCCCTCTTCCTCCCTCCCTTCCTTTCTTTCTCTCCTTCACCCTTTCCTTCTCTCTTTTCTTTACCCTACCTCTCTCCTCTTCCTTCCTTCCTCCCTTCCTTCCTCCCTCTTCCCTCCTTCCTTCCTCCCCTTCACCATTTCCTTCTTCTTCTCTCCTTCCTTTTCCCTTCCCCTCTCCCCTTCCTTCTTTCCTCCATTCTCCCTTCCTCTTCCTCCCTCTTCTATTCTTTTTCCCCAGGTCTTCCTTTCCTTCTCCTTCCCTTCCGTTCACTTCCCTCTCCCTCTCTCCTCTTCCTTCTTTCCTCCATTCTCCCTCTTCCTCCCCTCCTTCCTTTTTTCTCCCCTTCACCCTTTCCTTCTCCTTCTCTCCTTCCTTTTCCCTCCCTCTCTCCTCTTCCTCCCTCTTCCTCCGTTCTTTCCTTTCTTTCTCCCCTTCACCCTTTCCTTCTCCTTCTCTCCTTCCTTTTCCCTCCATCTCTCTCCTTCCTTCTTTCCTCCATTCTCCCTCTTCCTTCCTTCCTTTCTCTCCTTCTCTCCTTCCTTTTCCCTCCCTCTCTCCCCTTCCTTCTTTCCTCCATTCTCCCTCTTCCTCCCTCCCTTCCTTTCTTTCTCTCCTTCACCCTTTCCTTCTCTCTTTTCTTTACCCTACCTCTCTCCTCTTCCTTCCTTCCTCCCTTCCTTCCTCCCTCTTCCCTCCTTCCTTCCTCCCCTTCACCATTTCCTTCTTCTTCTCTCCTTCCTTTTCCCTTCCCCTCTCCCCTTCCTTCTTTCCTCCATTCTCCCTTCCTCTTCCTCCCTCTTCTATTCTTTTTCCCCAGGTCTTCCTTTCCTTCTCCTTCCCTTCCGTTCACTTCCCTCTCTCCCCTTCTTTCTTTTCTTCTTTTCCCTTCATTATTTTACTTTTTCCTCACTCCCTTTCCTTTCTTTCCCCCACCCTTTCCTTTCCTCCCTTCCCATGTCCTTCTTTCTTTTCCCCTCCTTGTCTCTCTCCTGCTTTTCTTTTCTTCCTTTTCCATAGTTGGTTCTTTTCTTTCTTCCCTCCCCCTCCCTCCTATATTTCCCCTGTCTTTCTTTCCCCCTTCCTTCCTTCCTTCCGCCTTCTCTTCCTTCCCAGAGTCCTGAGCATGCCTTTTGCAGAGTCAGGTCTGAAGTGTCCTGTCATTCTGCCAAAGGGGGAATCCTTTTCTCATAGTATGTACGTATAGACTCACATTTAGTTGAATTCAGTCTTAAAATATATATTATATATATTCTATGGCTCTCACTGAAATAAATTTCCAAATATTTTGCTTTCATGGCTCTCTGAGTCCAAAAGGTTCCCGACCCCTGGTGTAGACCATTCTCCTTGTTGTGTCATCTTTACAAAGTTCCAGAGAGACTTGTTCTGCATACAATTATGGGGGGAAACAGGCCTGTGTCTGATTCCAAAACAACCTGGCTTCAGGAAAGGCAAACGCTGCACATCACAAGAGTTGAACCTGACTCAGCCCACAGAAGATGGATTTGAAAGGCAGCAGATCACAGGAGCTGTCTTCATTGACCTGTCAGCAGCCTATGACCCTGTAAATCATCACCTTCTCCTGAGAAATAATATCACAAAGGACGACCACCTCACCTGCTTCATAGGAAATCTGCTACAAAACAGGAGCTTTTTTGTTGAGTTCCAGGGCCAGAGAAGCAGATGGCGAAAACAGAAGAACGACCTGCCTCAGAGGAGCGTGCTTGCTCCATCAATATTTAACATCTACACACCAATGATCAGCCACTACCAGAAGGGACAGAGTGTATACATACATTTTAAAAACATATTAACTATACGTATTACTGTGTTAGAGTGTCATTTTGTGTCATTTTGGTTAGTGGTGTGCCCCAGGATTTTGCAAATGTAAAAAGTGTGCCGCGGCTCAAAAAAGGTTGGGAAACACTGATATAGAGAACATTAGTTGGAAGAGGCCCCAAGGGTCATCCAATCCAACCCCAATTCTGCATTGCAGGAAGACGCAATCCCATTGGCTTTTTAAGCTGCTGCATCACACTACTGCAGGGGACAGTTTCCCAACATGCAGCGGGGACAAGTGACGCAAATGCGCTGCAGCGGTTGCTACCGTGCCGCCATCGCCACCTCTTCCTCATCCCCCACTGCTCTCGGGGCCCTGCGCCCTCCTTGCCGGGGATGGCGGAGCCCGGCGACTCCACCTCGTCCTCGTCTTCCTCTTTGTCCTCCGCCACGGGCCTCAGGGGAGGTGGCGTAGGCGGGCCTGGCCCTGGCGCCGTGGACCCGGCCTCGCTGCCCCCAGGAGACGGCCAGCTCATCCAGGCCTGGATTACCCATAAGGCCACCCTAGGCCATGGCCTAGGGCGGCACCTTTGGGGGGGGCAGCAGGTTCGGACCCCCCCAAAAAATTCAAAAAAATTCCAAAGGAAAATTTAAAAGGGCGCATGCACACAGCGGCGTAAAGTGCCATCCATGGCTTCCCCCTTGCTCTGCTCCCCTCGGCTCTGCCCCACCCCCAGCTCCGCCCCCGCCTCCTCACCGGCGCGAGGAGGAGGAAGGAAAGCCACACCCCTGGAGCCGATGCGGTGCCTCCCCACGGCTCCTCCCTCCCTCCTAAAGCCGTCATGCTGGCCTGAAAAGGGCGATTTCGGCCGCTTCTCAGGCCGGCATGGTGGCTTTAGGAGGGAGGGAGGGAGGGAGGAGCTGTGGGGAGGCCTCACATCGGCTCCGGGGGTGGGGCTTTCCTTCCTCCTCCTCCTCCTTGCGCTGACAAGGAGGCGGGGGGGGCGGAGGCGGGGCGGAGGCGGGGGTGTGGCGGGTGGAGCCAGGGGTGGGGGCAGAGCCTTTGGCCTAGGGCGCCAAAAGGGCCTGATCCGGGCCTGAGCTCATCTCCCTCATCGTAGGGCAGCTCAAGAGCCGCTGCACCTTCAATGCCTTCTGAAGGGACTGCCTCACCAACGTCAACACCAGGGTCTGCCTTGGCCCCGCGCCCTCCTCCCCCTTCCTTCCTTCCTTCCTTCCTTCCATCCATCCTCCCTCGCTCCCTCCCTCCCTCACTCCCTCCCTCCCTTTCTCTTACTTTCAGGGGGAATCCTTTTCTCATCGTATGTACGTATAGACTCACATTTAGTTGAGTTCAGTCTTAAAATACATTATATATATATAATGGCTCTCACTGAAATAAATTTCCAAATATTTTGCTTTCACGGCTCTCTGAGTCAAAAAGGTTCTCGACCCTTGCCTTACAGCAGTGTTTCCCAACCAGTGTGCCGTGGCACACTAGTGTGCCGTGAGCAATCATCAGGTGTGCCGTGGGAAATTGGAACCTCCAAGACCCTTTCTTCCCCCTCCTGCCGAACACTTTTTCTTCTCTACTCGAGCTCCGGTTCTCCCAAGGGGGGAGGGAGGAAGACGTGACATTCCAGGTGTTTTGGACTCCAACTCCCACCATTCCTAGCAGCCACAGGTCCTTTTCCACCCCCCCGCCAGCCACTTAAGCAGGAAAGGGCCTCAGGCTGTTAGGAATTGAAATCCAAAAGCACCCAGAGGGCCGAAGTTTTCCCATGCCTGTTTTGGGGACCTTAAAGTGGTGAGCCTCCTTCCAACATTGTGATTCTGGATAGAAAACAAACCACAACATAACATTGTTTGAGTCCACAGTGCTCTCTGGGTGTAGGTGAACTACAACTTCCAAACTCAAGGTCAAGTCCCAAGCAAACCCTTTCTGTACTTTCTGTTGGTAATGAGAGTTCAATAGGCCAAGTTTGGTTCAATTCCATTGTTGCAAGAGTTCAGGATGCTCTTTGATTGTGTGTTAACTATAAATCTCAGAAACTGTAACTCCCAAATGTCAAGGTCTATTTTCCCCAAACTCCATCTGTGTTCACATTTCGGCATATTGAGTATTCATGCCAAGTTTGGTCCTGATCCAACATTGTTTCAGTTCACAGTGCTCTCTGGATATAGGCGAACTACAACTCCAAAACTCAAGGTCAATGCCCACCAACTCTTATAGTATTTTCTCTTGGTTATGAGAGTTCTGTGTGAGAAGTTTGTGTCTTTCCGCCATTCCTGCCAGGATATCTATGTTGAGTTCATTGAAACAGGCCCAGGTTTCACACTGAGTGTAGAAATACATTTAAAAACATATTAACTATATGTATCACTGTGTTAAGAGTGTCACTTTGTGTCATTTTAGTTGGTGGTGTGCCCCAGGATTTTGTAAATGTAAAAAATGTGCCATGGCTCAAAAAAGGTTGAAAAACACTGCCTTAGAGTAACTCTTCGGGACTGGAGATGTCCGAAAACAGGAGAGAGAGAAAAGGCCGACCCTTAAACACGCGAAAAGAGCTCTTGTTTGCTTTTCATAGCTCCACATTTTCTGGTTTTATGGGTGCGCTGGAATTCACACATTTTACACTCTCCATATGTTGCTGCTGCTGCTGCAAATGTTCCAGAAGGCAAGCGCTCGTTCCCACAACGAACAGCAACTTTGAATGGCTTTATCCGAGATGCAGAACTTATATCACTTTGATCTTCGAGGCTATTTGCGGGATCACATCTCCCTGTTTGAGCTTCTCCAAGCTTTATTTCACCAAACTAGAAATTCCAGGATTTCATTGCATTGAGCTATATGCACCGGGAATCTGGCGCAGCCGGCTGGGTGTCAGCTGCATAAGATCTCTACTGACCAGAAGGTCATGAGTTCGAGGCCTGCACAGGCCGGGGTGAGCACTCAACCAATTGTGTAGCTCATTGTCGACCTTTGCAACCCGAAAGACAGTTGCATCTGTCAAGTAGGAAATTTAGGTACCACTTGAGTGGGGAGGCTTAATTTAACTAATTTACGAGGCCATAAAATATCCAGGAAATACACACAAAAGGACTGAAGGAATGCAACAGCTCCCCCTGGTGGCCTAAAACTGGAATGTTAAATTGCCTCTGTGCAGGGGCGGACCTACCAGTTCCCGGGGGGTACGCGAAAAAAAATTTGCACCCCCCCCCCCAGTTGCTCCCAAGGGGAGCCCAGTGCGCATGCTCCAATCTGTGTGCACGCGCACTGACTCCAGAGCGCGCCTCCCACTTTGGATCCCAGTGCGCATGCGCGAAACTGCACAGACGCGCACTGACTCCAAAGCGGGAGGTGCGCTCTGGAGCCAGTACGCATGCGCGGAGCCGCGCGTCCATGCATGCGGAGGCATGGCCGGAGTGCCCGGGCGGCGGGGCCGCTTAACAGGCCTGGCTGCCCGCCGCTCCGCCGCACCTCCGCATGCGGGGCCAGCTGCGGAGGCCTGGCCGGCACAACGGCGGGGCGGAGTAGCGCGACGCAGGCGGCGGGGTGGAGCCGGCACGGCGACGCCCCTCCCAGGTGGCGACACCCCTCTCGGGTGACGTCGCCCTAAGCGCCTGCGTAGTCCGCCTAATGGACAAACCGGCCCTGCCGTTGTGTCTGTCTTATATGTTGTATGTTAAATGGCATTGAATGTTTGCCTGTATATGTGCGTAGTGATCCGCCCTGAGTCTCCCTGCGGGGTGAGAAGGGTGGAATATAAATGATGTAAATAAATAAATAAAAGTGGTATCAAACTGCATTAATTCAACAGAGTAGACGCACTCCTAATTGGACATTAAACCACTGTGCCACATGGCACAGAACTCCCGGATTTTTGGCGAAAGGTGGATTCGCGAATGCAAAAATGACAGATATTTGCAGCCAGACCTGAATTCTCCCTTGTGTTGCACAATTACCCAACGGTTGTGTTTTTGGTTTTATGGCCTGGTCTCCACCCTCGAGCCTGGCACCTGTTTCGTCAGCTTCTGTTGCTTCCTTGGGGGCGTGGGGGGCGCTTTGGAAAAAGGGAACCAGGAGTCACTGTGGAACATTCCTGCTCCATCTCCAGCTTCTTTGCAGCCAGGCTCCCCTCCAAGCCAAGGCAGCCTTTGCCAGTTGGCTGCCTATGTCCAGATATTTGATCTCCATACAAATGGAGGCCGCAGGTGCAAAGTCCTTTTGCAGACGCCTTGGAGCTCGGTCTTGGTTCCTGTCGCTGAAACCGCTTTCAGGAAAAATCCAGAGGAGCCTGGAATGCAGAGTCGTAAAAGCGAGCTGGGAAGGCCCACTCTTCGTGGAGAAGACATTGCCTCCTCTCTGGTCATGGAAGTTGGGTAGGAGGAACCCTGGTAGGACTTGGGTGGGATCTCCAACAAATGCTCTAGGGCCTAGGCCAGTGTTTCCCAACCAGTGTGCCGGGGCACACTAGTGTGCCGTGAGCAGTCATCAGGTGTGCCGTAGGAAATTGGAACCTCCAGGAAGGGGGGGGGGAAGAGTCTAGTGTGTTGAAGTATAAAAACCCTAAGAAACCTACCTCAATAAAGGCACCTCACCCCTCCCCACCCGTTGTCTACTTGGTCTCTCCCTCTCCATGCATTGGGAAGGCCCGCCTCCCTTTCCCCAAGTAGAGACCTCCTCTTGCCTCCTGGGGGTTCTGTGTGGGAAGTTTGGCCCAGTTCTAACATTGGTGGGGTTCAGAATGCCCTTTGATTGTAGAGGAACTATAAATCCCAGCAACTACAACTCCCAAATGTCAAGGTCTATTTCCCCTGAACTCCATCTGCGTTCATATTTGGGCATATTGAGTATTCATGCCAAGTTTGGTCCTGATCCAACATTGTTTGAGTCCACAGTGCTCTCTGGATATAGGTGAACTACATCTCCAAAACTCAAGGTCAATGCCCACCAAACTCTTATAGCATTTTCTCTTGGTTATGGGCGTTCTGTGCGGGAAGTTTGTGTCTTTCTGCCATTCCTGCCAGGATATCTATGTTGAGTTCACCGAAACAGGCCCAGGTTTCACACTGAGTGTATAAATACATTTTAAAAACATATTAACTATATGTATGACTGTGTTAGAGTGTCAGTTTGCGTCATTTTGGTTGGTGGTGTGCCCCAGGATTTTGCAAATGTATAAAGTGTGCCGCGGCTCAAAAAAGGTTGGGAAGCACTGGTCTACACTACAGAGTGAATGCGGTTTGACACCGCTTTCATTGCCATGGCTCAATGAGATAGGATCCCGAGAGTTGACGTGCAAGTTCGTAAGCCTTCTGTGCCAAAGCGTCTGGGTACTTCACCAATCATTAGGCCACGGCAATTCCTTGTGACAAAACGTATTTATGGGTTGCTGTGAATATTCTGGGGCGGTATGGCCATGTTCCAGAACCATTCTCTCCTGACGTTTGGCCCACATCTGTTGCAGCCACCCTCAGAGGTTGAGGGGTCTGTTAACAACTATAATATAATATAATACTAACATAATACTAATATAATATAATATAATATAAATACTAATATTAATATAAATACTAATACTAATCTCTCTCTCCCGGCATTACTTCGCGAACGAAGATTCTTAGGAAGGACTCATCCCACGCTTTTTACAAGTGCGTTGATGACTAAAAAGGCCAATCTGAGAAAGGCAAGTTCGGTTGCAGAAAGCACAGCAGAATGTCTCCTTGAGTGATGTTATTTCCAAGTTGTGGTTCTTTCTGCGTTGTCGTTTCTCTTCGAGACCCGTTTGGCGTGTCTTCTCGAAAGAGGCCACAGCATTGTGGATAGTGCGTCTCCATGCCTCCCGATGTGAGGCCAGGGTGGACCATTGTTGGTGATCAATCTGGCCGAGCCTGAGATGTTGTTTCAGGGAGTCCTTGTATCTCTTTTTGGGGCGCCTCTCTTGCGCTGACCCGTGGCGAGTTCACCATAGAGTAGTATCTTTGGGAGGCGGTGGTCCTCCATCCTAGAGACGTGCCCTGCCCATTTCAGAGCAAAGCTACCTCTGAGGATGCTTTGCAGAAGAAAACCCTACGAAATTCATGGGGTCGGTGTATGTCCACAGATGACTTGAAGGCACCTGCGCAGATACATAGCTTTCTGAAGCTAAACAAGGTTCGAACTGGTTAATACATGAATGAGAAACCCTTAGCGGATACAGGTGCTATTGACTCTTTTTCAGAAGGAGGAGCTGGGAAAGCCACCTCTGAGTCTTCTTGGCCTAAGACAAGGGTATGAAATCCATATGTCAACAGGTGACTTGAAGCACATCACTTGCCTTCCAGAACTTTATCATCCCTGGTCACATTCCATCAAAACCAAAAGAAACAATGTGGCATGCTCCCCAAAGGTGTCCGCCTTCTGCAAGACAACACACCCGTTCACCACTCACCTGTTGCCCAAATGGAAGAAGCATGCGCCTGTGGCTTTGACATTCTCCCACGTTCCCTGATTCACCCGCTCTCGGACCATCGGACTTCCACCCCTTTCCAACAAGGAAGTTATTTTTCAAGGGAAAGCATTTCCAAGGTGATAGAGACTCTGGTTTCTGAAATCACAACGTGGCTTTTGGAGCAATCTGTCACCTTCTTCAAACGAGGTGTTGACAGTTGCTTCAAAAGATGGGCGTCCCAAGGTGGCACAATAACACACACAAAGCTGAACTAAACAATAAAAATCAGTAAATATAGAAATCGCATCGGTAGTCTGATATGCAAAATATGCTATAAACGGCTGCTATAACCCACCGAGCCGGGTGCCACTACCGCAGGGCGTAGGTGGCCCCTATAGCCGTTCAAGGGAGTGATGCTCCACTGAGCTAGGTCACAGAGGAAGTGGCAAAGCCATCCCTAGTCCCTATATATAATTATATGACACATGGAAGTATAACATATGCACCCACTCGAATAGAAAGGAACGTTTTAGGTGCCGCGTACACTGTGCCTTTCTATTCGAGTGGGTGCATATGTTATACTTCCATGTGTCATCTATTATATAAATGGGTTCATGTCATGTGATGTATACCTCAAACAAAGAAACCTTACAACGCAGAAATACAATATTTGCCAACAGAAATAGGCCTCAAGCAAGATCCGTTTGTAGCAAAGAAACTTCCCAAAACCTAAAAGGCCCCCAAAACCACAAGTAAAAATAAAACTACATTTCCCAGCATCCTCTGTGACAGCCAAAGACTCACCCAGCCTCTACATTCTGAACAACATGATTGGCTGCCAATAAGGGCGGATTTGCATAACTGCTGCACTGGCCAGCCAACATGAAAATTCCGATCCATACTAAACTGCCAAAACAGAATAAGGAAAAGGCCTGAGCCAATCCCCAACACAAACACCCAAATCACTTCCAATCGAAAATTTACACCCCAAAAATCACAGACCACGCCCAAAATTGACAGTAAGCTTCATTAACTTGATTTCCCTAACTAGCCCTCACTTACTGGGAAGCTGTTTACGCTCTAAATTGACAGTAAGACTTCATTAACTTGATTTCCCTAACTAGGCCTCACTTACTGGGAAGCTGTTTACGCTCTAAATTGACAGTAAGACTTCATTAACTTGATTTCCCTAACTAGGCCTCACTTACTGGGAAGCTGTTTACGCTCTAAATTGACAGTAAGACTTCATTAACTTGATTTCCCTAACTAGCCCTCACTTACTGGGAAGCTGTTTACGCTCTAAATTGACAGTAAGACTTCATTAACTTGATTTCCCTAACTAGGCCTCAGTTACTGGGAAGCTGTTTACGCTCTAAATTGACAGTAAGACTTCATTAACTTGATTTCCCTAACTAGGCCTCAGTTACTGGGAAGCTGTTTACGCTCTAAATTGACAGTAAGACTTCATTAACTTGATTTCCCTAACTAGGCCTCACTTACTGGGACTGTTTATCTAAATTGACAGTAAGACTTCATTAACTTGATTTCCTAACTAGGCCTCACTTACTGGGAAGCTGATTACACTCTGAATTGACAGTAAGGCTTCATTAACTTGATTCTCCCGACTAGGCCTCAGCTCATTGGACATTGTGTATGGCCTGAATTGACAGTAAGGCTTCATTAACTTGCTGTTCCTAACTAGGCCTCAGCTCATGGGACATTGTGTATGGCCTGAATTTACAGTAACCTACCTTGGCACACAGAGCCCCGACCATGCATGATGGGACTTGAAGTACCACCATGGAAAATGGGATTTGTAGTACTTCAAAACCCATCATTCCCCACAGACCACTGTGGCCCAGAACCAAGACCAATAAAGACCCAACTTGGCACACCATGCCCCCCATGACCCACACTCCATCCAACTGCAGTTTAGAGGAGGGCACACCGTGGATGATTGGACTTCCTCACATCTCCTAAAAAGGGCACAGCAACGCGTGCCGGGTACAGCTAGTATAATTATATATAGGGACTAGGGATGGCTTTGCCACTTCCTCTGTGACCTAGCTCAGTGGAGCATCACTCCCTTGAACGGCTATAGGGGCCACCTACGCCCTGCGGTAGTGGCACCCGGCTCGGTGGGTTATAGCAGCCGTTTATAGCATATTTTGCATATCAGACTACCGATGCGATTTCTATATTTACAGATTTTTATTGTTTAGTTCAGCTTTGTGTGTGTTATTGTGCCACCTCGGGACGCCCATCTTTTAAAGCAACTGTGTTATTGTGCCTTGGGCAAGAACCCTTGTGTATCGTGTTTGAGTCCCGAGGTGGCACCCATGGAGAGAAGGACTCAGAATTGGGCCAAGTTGCATTGCTCTCAGCCCAAAGGGGAAATCTTTCATGAACGCCCCTCCTATCTTCATTTTCTACTTACTAACTACTAACTAACTTTATTTCTTATGAGTGGCCCTCCACCAAAGGTGCTCTGGGCGACTTACACAATAAAAATAAACAGGTGACATAGTCACCGCTTGTTACTAGCAATCATAGTCTCTTCTGAAGAGCCGTGTCTTGAGTGCAACTAAAAATGCATGTAGATCGGGAGTGGCTCTTTGGTCTGGTGGGCAGGCCCAGATTACCCATAAGGCCACCCTAGGCCATGGCCTAGGGGCGCAAGCCAAGGGGGGCATAGTTCACACGGACCAAAAAAAATGTAGAATCAAAACCGCAATGCGTGGCATGGAGATGACTCTCTCTCTCTCTCGGGGGGGGAGAGTGCTGCGAGGGGGCAGGGGAAGAGGGAATGGCGCCCCCCCTCACCATCGCCCCCTTGTCAAGGAAGGAGGGCGCGAGGAGGAGGAGGCGGAGGGAAGCCCCCGGGGCCGCTGCCGGGCATGCGCGGCACCCAGGAACATGGCAAAGGAGGCAGAGGCACTTGCCCCCTCCTGCTGCGCATGTCTGGCAGCAGCCCCGGGGGCAGGGCTTCCCTCCTCCTCCTGCTCATGCCTCCTTGACTCAAGGAAGGATGGCGCACCGCGAGGAGGAGGAGGCGGGTGTGTGTGTGTGTGTGCGGTAGAGGTTGGTTTGAGGGCGCAATTCCAAAATGTGGCCTAGGGTGCCAAAAGGGGTTAATCCGGGCCTGCTGGCGGGAGGGAGTTCCACAAGATTTGGGCTACAATGGAGAAGGATCTCTGTCTTGTGGGCTCAAAACGGACCTCTCTAGGGCCAGGGACATAGAGGAGATTCTCATGAGCTGACCGTGGCAGTCTCTGGTGGTGGAGTGGCATTCAACGGTCTCTTAGATATGAAGGACCCTGACCTCGGAGGGCCTTGAATGCTAGGACCAGGGTCTTGTAGACGACTCTGTGTTCAACCAGCAGCCAATGCAAGCGCTGCAGAGACGGCGTTATATGGCACCTCATTGATGTTCTTGTGAGGAGTCTAGCGGCTGCATTTTGCACAATTTGGATCTTGTGAATTGCTGCCCGAGGTAAGCCCACATACAAAGCATTGCAGTAATCCAGCCTCTACGTAACCGTGGCATGGATTACTGTAGCCAGCGCCTCTGTTGGTAAATAAGGCGCCAACTGCCTCGCTTGGCGTAGATGAAAGAAGGCCCTTTGACTCGTGGAGGCAATCCGGGCTTCCATCGCCATTTTGGAATCCAGGATAACACCGAGACTCTTCCCAGTTGGGGACTGAGCTAACGGTTCCCCTTCAAAAGATAGACCGACCAATTCTGATGGGCGGCCAGGCCTCAAGATTTCAGTTTTTGCTGGATTTACTTTCAATTTATGGGCACGTAGCCATCGTGTCACCGCTCCAAGACACCGGGTGAAGTTATCCGGTACTGAAATTGTTCCAGGTTCTAGTTTTAGGAGAAGCTGGGTGTCATCGGCGTATTGGAAACATTCTAATCTGAATCTCCGGACTAGCTTGGCAAGAGGTCGAACATAGAAGTTAAACAGCATTGGCGATAGAATAGCACCTTGGGGTACTCCACAGTCGAGAGGGGATTTCTCAGATACTTGGCCCGGCCACTCCGCTTGTTGGCTACACCCTCACAAGAATGAGTTGAACCACGTTATTGCTGATCCTTGAATTCTGTATCTACTGTATCGAAAGCTGCGGTGAGGTCGAACAACACCAGCAGTACTGATCCTCCCTTGTCTAGCTGGCGACGGATGTCATCAGAGATGGCCACCAGAACAGTCTCGGTCCTGTGTCTGGGTCGGAAGCCAGATTGAAATGGATCAGGCAGGGCCGTAGCCAGTATTTTGTTTCGGGGTGAGTTTGGTTCAGGGGCTGAGACTGGGTGGAAGAGGGTCTACCCTAGCAAACCTTTTGTATTGTTATCCCAATAACCCCATGAATGTGGGATATAATGAGCATGGTGATCAGATCATGATATGAATAAACATAACAGTTTAAATAATGTACCAGTAAGGCCTTTTCGCGGACCACCCTGAGAATTTCAGGGGCTGAAGCCCCTTAGCCCCCCTGGCAACATGCCTGGTTCCAGGCCATCCGTGTCGTCTAAGAATTTCTGAAGTTGGTTCGTGCCGCACGTTCAATCATCTTACTAAGAAACGGGAGGTTAGAGACCGGGCAGTAGTTGGTCAACATCGCTGCGTCTAAGGTGGGTTTCTTTAAGAGGGGGCGAACTATCGCTTCTTTCAGGGCGTCTGGAAAAATTCCCTGCTCCAGGGAATTATTTATTGTGTGCATCAGAGGGACCCGGAGCTCCTCTGGGCCAGTGCTTCCCAACCTTTTTTGAGCCGCGGCACACTTTTTACATTTGCAAAATCCTGGGGCACACCACCAACCAAAATTACACAACATGACACTCTAACACAGTAATACATACAGTTAATATGTTTTTAAAATGTATTTATACACTCAGTGTGAAACCTGGGCCTGTTTCAATGAACTCAACATAGATATCCTGGCAGGAATGGCAGAAAGACACAGAACTCCCATAACCAAGAGAAAATGCTATAAGAGTTTGGTGGGCATTGACCTTGAGTTTTGGAGTTGTAGTTCACCTATATTCAGAGAGCACTGTTGACTCAAACAATGTTGGATCAGGACCAAACTTGGCATGAATACTCAATATGCCCAAATGTGAACGCAGATGGAGTTCAGGGGAAATAGACCTTGACGTTTAGGAGTTGTAGTTGCTGGGATTTATAGTTCCCCTACAATCAAAGAGCATTCTGAACCCCACCAATGATAGAACTGGGCCAAACTTCCCACACAGAACCCCCAGGAGGCAAGAGGAGGTCTCTACTTGGGGAAAGGGAGGCAGGCCTTCCCAATGCATGGAGAGGGAGAGACCAAGTAGACAATGGGTGGGGAGGGGGGTGTTTGTAATTTTGTGCCTTTAGAGAGGTAGGTTTCTTAGGATTTTTATACTTCAACACACTAGACTCTCCCTCCTCCCCCTTTCCTGGAGGTTCCAATTTCCCACGGCCCACCTGATGATGGCTCACGGCCAGGCATGTAGCCGGGGGGGGGGGGCTAAGGGGGCTTCAGCCCCCCGAAATTCTCAGGGTGTTCGCGAAAAGGCTTTACTGGTACATTATTTAAACTGTTATGTTTATTCATATCATGATCTGATCACCATGCTCATTATATCCCACATTAATGGGGTTATTGGGATATCAATACAAAAGGTTTGCTAGGGTAGACCCTCTTCCACCCAGTCTCAGCCCCCGAACCAAACTCAGCCCCCGAATCAAAATCCTGGCTACGGCCCTGCTCACGGCACACTAGTGTGTCCAGGCACACTGGTTGGGAAACACTGCACTGGGCTATCCTTGACCAACCAAGAAGGACAAGGCTCCAAGGAACCGGTAGTTGGTCTTGCTGTAGATAGAATCTTACAGACAGCTTCTGTGTCCAATAATGTAAATTGGTCAAATTTGGAGCTAATTGATGCTCGTTTTACCTCCCTCTCATTAGCGGGCTCGGTCGTAAGGGGCAGTTCTTGTCGAAGTGCAGTGATCTTCTCTGTGAAGACTTTTTGAAACTTCTCTGCTGTGACAGTTGAGGTATTTCTCAGTGTTTCTTTAAGATGAAAGGCAGTAGGAAAAGAGTAGGGCTGCGTTCCAGGTGGGTAGACTCAAGCCATGGTTGGTTTGATGAGGCGGTTATTTATATGTTAATCACATGTTTGTTTATGTGTTTAGAAGGGACATTCTTTAAAAGCTGCAGAGAGTGAGCAGTGTAATGTTCGCAGCAGCAAGCTGTAAGCAGAGGCTGTTGCCATGACAACAGAGGCCACTCTGGCTTTAGAATGTACAGTTTGAATCTGACAGTTGGAGAATGTCAGTTGGCCAGCAGCTGTGACCAGAGTTAGTTGGGAATTGACAGTTTCTGGAGCTGCAAGCTGTCTGTAGGAGCTGCAGTGTGCGGTTCAGTTCTGTGTGTGGGTTGAGGGAAACCCAAGTGTGTGGGACAGAGTTTAGTCCCAGGGTTGAGAGTAACCCAGTATTAAGTAGTTACTTGTGCGTAACTGTATCAGGGGGAAAACCCCAGTGTTATATTGTTGAAACCTTGAAGTTTGTACCTCTTCGGAGATCTTTTGAAACCACCTAAGCTTTGAGCCCATTTGTGTAATATAAACTGTTAAACACTTTCAACACTACATCTGTGGAAGTCGTTTGTTCACAAAGACCCTCACATCCAGTGGTCAAGCATTGACAAATGGTGGCAGCAAGTTAATAATAATAAAGAAAGAAAAACCATGATAGTTGGTGGCTGTCCTGCCACACAGTTTTTAAAAGTCCTGAAGTAGTCGGTGTGTGTCCAGACTTGGTCACATTTTGGTGGACAGCATTCATGAAATCCCCATGATTGGAAGTCAACTTTGATGGCAGTCAACAACAAGAAAAGCTTTCTGAGTTGAAGCTCTTGAGGTCCTCAAAGAGTGAAGGGTTGTCTCCACTTTCCTCTTTGTTTTAGCATCCAACCTGATCTTCTCCATCTCCCCGTCCTTCCTACGAAACCCACAAGCAAGGCTGCTTTGCCCGCTCCGTGTGCAAGACGACCTCTGCTAAGCAAATAGCCGCCGTAATCGCCTCCAGATCTTCAGCTCGCTTTGATCAGCTCAAGCATCAGTTTATCTTAGGATATAAATATGTAAAACATCCCATTTGTTTTTCCTCACTGGATGCAAATAAATCATTGCTTTGAGGCAAGGAATGGGTGGAAGTGGTCAGAGGAGAAGCCATAACTCATGAGACGTGGAGACGGAAAGGTCAACGCCTCATGAATGTTGATGGGTCCCCCTTTCAACCGTTGCATAAACGTGTTCTTCTCCATCATCGGCAAGTGGAAACAGGGCATTTGTGGGGTTCAGTCTGACGTTTGGCCCCAAACCTGCCTTGATTGATTACTCTGTTGGTCAACCTGATCGGACGGTTTGTGGGTTTGGCTGCGCCTGTTGTCAAAGCATCAGCCCAACCTCAATTGGATCCCGCTTTTAAGTTTGGAACGGAAGCCAAAGTACGATTGGAATCCAGCGTTCCCTGCCCTGATCCATAACAGATGCAAAGTCAGAGCTGGGGAATGCTTTGATTGTGGTTGTGTGCCTTCGAACCCTTTCCAACTTATGGAGACCCTCTCATAGGTTTCCTTGGAAAGATTTGTTCGAGTCAGAGAGATTGCCATAAGAGATAAGAGCAAGCCCTACGGAAATGAAGGACTTCTGGACCAAGGATACTATAGAACCAAACTGGAAGATCTAGAGCATGCCTAGAGATGGCACATGGATGAATGAAGCCATGGATAACCCTATTGAAATGAAGGACTTCTGGACCAAGGATACTATAGAATCACACTGGAAGATCTAGATCAGGGCTGTCCAACTTCTACCAGCCCAAGGGCCGGAATTCCGGTGACTGATCAGGTGGCGGGCCAGGCCGCAGCGGGGGGCGTGGTCGCTCGCGGGGGCGGGGCCGATCGCAGGGGCGGAGCCAATCGCGGGGGGCGATTTCTCCCGGTTCTGCTGCCCTGGCTGATGTTGTAGGAGGGAGGGCGAAGCTAAGGAGGGCTCCCCTTGACCCCTCCCTCCCACAGCGTCAGCCAGGGCGGCAGAAGCGGCGATTTCTCCCGGTTCTGCCGCCCTGGCTGACGTTGTAGGAGGGAGGGCGGAGCTAAGGGGGCTCACCTTGGCCCCTCCCACAGCATCAGGGCGGCAGAAGCGGCGCGTGCATGCGCACTTTTTGGGGGGATTTTTTTGGGAATTTTTAATTTTTATTGCAGGAGGGTAGAGGGGCCGGATCCGAGGGACTGGCTGGACGTGTACGGCCCGCGGGCCGCCTGTTGGACAGCCCTGGTCTAGAAAATGTGTAGGGAGGACATATTTTGTTAGACTTGGGTAAATGAAATCATGGATAAGAGTGAACCCTATTGAAATGAAGGACTTCCTGGCCAGGATACTATAGAATCACACTGGAAGATCTTGAAAATGTCTAGGGAGGGCTTATTTTGTTGGACGTGGATAAATGAAACCATGGATTGCTTTGTCCTCTCTGATGGTGTAACCTGGTTGGCAGAGAAGGCCAAAGGCCTTGTAAAATTACAATTCCCATCCATGGCAGTGGAATCAAACGGCATTCATGCTCCAGTGTAGATCTGGCATGGGCCAACTTGGGCCCTCCAGGTGTTTTGGATTCAACTCCCACAATTCCTAGCAGTCCAAAACACCCGCAGAGCCCAAGTTTTATTTGTTTATTTGTTTATTTATTATTTCAATGTATATACCACCCTTCCCAAGAGGCTCAGGGTGGCTTACAACAACGAACAACACCATCACAGTAAAAAATAAAAACATAAAAACAGATTTAGACCAGAGTGGACTATACAGCCACCAGAGATTAAACACCTGTCGAAAAAGATTGGTCTTACAGGCCCTCCGAAAGGCCTGCAAATCAGTTATTACTGGGAGGGCGTTCCAGAGAGTAGGCGCTACTACAGAAAAAGTGCACTGCCGCATCGATGACAAGTGACAGACCTTAAGTGATGGAACCTCCAATAGATTTTGATCCATGGGTTGTAGTGGCCTCTGGGGAATGCGCGGGGAAAGGCGGTCCTTCATGTACACTGGCCCCAAACCATGCAAGGCCTTAAAGGTTAGCACCAGCACTTTGAAAGCAATCCAGTACTCGACCGGGACTCGACCGGGAACCAGTGCAAACGCTGTAGGACTGGCGTGATGTGGCACGATAGTGTCACGCCAGCCAGTAGTCGAGCTGCAGCGTTTTGCACCAGCTTAAGTTTCCAGATTACCGACAAAGGAAGGCCAATGTAAAGGGCGTTACAGTAGTCCAGTCTTGAGATGACCGTGGCCTAGATTACCGCCCCTAGGCTTTTAACCCCCACCCCCATCCAGGGCGGCCCAGCCACAGGACCTCTGTCTTCAACGGGTCCACCTTCAACCTGCTGGCCCATAGCCACCCAGTCACGGCTTTCAGGCACTGATGGAAATAATCGGGTACAGAGTCCGGCCGCCCTTCCATCCTCAGCACCAGCTGGGTGTCAACAGCGTACTGATGGCACTCCAAACCAAAACTACGCACCGGTTGGTCAAGTGGACGCATATAGATGTTAAATAATAGAGGATAATAAATAATAATAAATAAATAATAAGTTGACCCATGCCTGGTGTAGACGCACCCTTGTTCTTCAGTGGTAGGTCTGTCCATGATTTGGCCAACAGTTGTGGACACAATGGACCCAAGCCATTCTTCTCCAGATGTTTTGGACTTCGAAGCCCATAGCCCTTGGCAGTTGGCCATGTTCTTTGGGGATGATGGGATCCAGAGTCCAAAATAGCTAAAAGATGGAGGGAAAGGGGGGTGCAATTGCCATTTTCAAATCCCCAACAGCAGATCCCCTGAATATTAAAAACAGGCCTGGACTTGATGGTAGTGTTGCTTCCCGTGTTTATTTTCACAGGAGGGTTTGCTGGTGATTTGCGGCCTAACAGTTTATAATCATTATTACAATGTTTTGATGGTTTCAATTGCGCCGTCTCCTCCCGAGGAAATGAAATATTATCTCATTAAAGCCGGAGGGTGAAGAGAGAAAGAGAGAGAAAAAAAACCCACGGCGAAAGTAGTTTCTGAGCCGCCGAATGGATGCCATTTGCCACCACTTTATACTGCCACGATCCAGTGCTGTTGAATGATGGGAGCTATAGTATGGTGAGGCAGCAACATATTTCACCAGAGAAGGCTGAAGACCCTGCAAAACTACAACTCCTATGATTCCATGGCACCGAACTAGGCCCCTCAAAGTGGTGTCGAAACTGCATTGAATCTATAGCAGTGTTTCTCAACCTGGGGGTCGGGACCCCCATGGGGGGTCGTGAGGGGGTTTCAGAGGGGTCACCAAAGGCCACCAGAAAACACATATTTTTGATGGTCTTAGGAACCCCTTTGGCAGAGACGGCAGAAGATCTCTCCGCCTGTCCTTGTCTTCCTTTTTGGAAACAGATGGCGAATCCTCCCACCAAAACCCTCCTGTGCTGTGATTGGCCGGCCTCTGAACCAAAGGGGGGGGCTGTTTTTGAGATTCCAAGTGAGGAGGGAAGAGCAGGCGTGCTCATGCATGGCAGCATAGTGTGGCTGTGCGGCTGAGCGAGAGTGAGCGAGGCTGTTGCCGAGTCCCTTCGAGACATGGGAATTCTGTGTGATAAGTTTGGCTCAATTCTATCGTTTGTGGAGTTCAGAATGCTCTTTGGTTGTAGGTGAACTATAACACCCAGCAACTACAACTCCCAAATGTCAATAGCTATTTCCCCCAAACTCCTCCAGTGCTCACAATTGGCCATATTGAGTATTTGTGCCAGGTTTAGTCCAGATCTATAATTGTTTGAGTCCACAGCACTCTCTGGATGTAGGTGAACTACAAGGTCTTTTCTGTTGCTCATGGGAGTTCTGTGTGCCAAGTTGGGTTAAGTTCCATCGTTGCTGGAGTTCAGAATGCTCTTAGAGTGCAGGTGAACTATAAATCCCAGCAACTACAACTCCCAAATGACGAAATCAACCCGTCTCCCAACCCCACCAGTACTCAAAATTGGGCATATCGGGTATTTGTGCCAAATTTGGTCCAGGGAATGAAAATGAACCCAGCATTTCAGATATTTACATGACGATTCATAACAGTAGCAGAATTACAGTTATGAGGTAGCAACAACAACAATGTTACGGTTGGGGGGTCACAACAACGTGAGGAACTGCATGAAGGAGTCACGTTATTACAAAGGTTGAGAAACAGTGGTCTATAACAGTGTTTTTCAAACTTTTTGAGCCGCGGCACATTTTTTACGTTTACAAAATCCTAGGGCACACCACCAACCAAAATGACACAAAATGACACTCTAACACAGTAATACATATAGCTAATATGTTTTTAAATGTATTTATACATTCGGTGTGAAACCTGGGCCTGTTTCGATGAACACAACAGAGATATCCTGGCAGGAATGGCAGAAAGACACACACGAAGGTCTTGCGCAACAGCTGACAGTCTCTCTCTGTGTTTAGTTTTTATCGTAGTCAAGCTAGAGAAGCTCATCTCACACAGGTATGTGGCCTTCTGGGTGCTTTGGACTTCAACTCCCACCATTCCTAACAGCCTGAGACTCTTTCCTGCTTATGTGGCTGAGGGGGAAAAGGAAAAGGGCCTGAGGCTGCTAGGAATGGTGGGAGTTGGAGTCCAAAACACCTGGAAGGTCCAAGTTTGCCCAGGCCAGCTTTCGACAGAGACCTCTTCCTCCCCCTTCGCGCCCTTTCTTCCCCCTCCTGCCAAACACTTACTTTTTCTTCTCCACTTGGACTCCCTTCTTCCCAGCCTCGCTCTGCTCACGCTGCCACTTCTGCCGCCATTTTGATCCGAGGGGGCAGCGTGAGAGTGTTCAGGAGGGGAGGGGGGAGGGAGGAAGATGTGTGGTGAGTGTGCGCACTAGCGCCCACATGGCAAAGCGAGCAGAGCGAGGCTGGGAAGAAGGGAGCCCGAGTGGAGAAGAAAAAGTGTTTGGCAGGAGGGGGAAGAAAGGGGATTGGAGGTTCCAATTTCCCACGGCACACCTGATGATCGCTCATGGCACACTAGTGTGCCGTGGCACATCGGTTGGGAAACACTGGTCTATAGCATCTATGCAGCCTAACTTCACACTTTGCAGATTTCTTTTGCATCAGAGAGTGTGAATTAAACTGAGCAAACTACAACAGGAATCTACACCTTTTTTTTGGGTGCCAATTGGTTAAATATTAATCATGCTTAATCCATATTGTATTGGCGCGACGAAAGTGCGGAGAGATGTCCGTCAAGGGCAACCGATCCTTTGATAAGATCTCACCTTTGAAAGCTCACGCAATGATAAACGAGGGTCTTGTGCCCCGGTGAGTGAAATATCCAGGGCTGCATCAAACCTATTTCTATTCTGCTTTTAAATATTGGCTCTTATTCTGCATAGCGCCCGCCTTGCTATCTCCAAATGCTCAAGGACAGATGGGGAAGCCTGATGCGAACGTTTTGCAATCTTTCCTGACTTGGTTGTTATTCCTTGATACCCGAAGAGTTCTCCTCCAATCTGCCCTTTTGCAATCCGAGTGCCTCCAAGTGCATCTACACCAGGCATGGGCAAACTTGGGCCCTCCAGGTGTTTTGGACTTCAACTCCCACAATTCCTAACAGCCTACACGTACATCCAGACAGCACTGTGGCCTCAAACAATGATGGATCTGGACTAAACTTGGCACGGATACTCAATATGCTGAAATGTGAACACTGGTGTAGTTTGTAGGCATGAGAAAAAAGTTATGAAAATGAAATGATTCGTAAGAAATTCGTAAGAAATGCTACTTTTGAGTATTTCCGCACCTGGAACGCCAACCAGGAAGTGGACTTTTTTTATAGAACTTCGGGGCCAGGATTTTCTTAAGTGTCGTTATTAGGTCGTAAGGGGGCACCCTCCTTCTCTCTCCCCACCCTCCCGCCTCCCTTGCCAATAAGTATTATGGCAAGGCAAGCCCTAAACTCGCTCCTTCTTTCGGCTGGAAGCCCAGAAAAAATGTAAACAGAGAGGATTACTCAGAAGTAAATCTGCAAATGAGGGCACTTTGGATGAGTGCCCTCCTTTGTGGATTTACTTCTGAGTAAACCTCTCTGTTTACATTTTTCCAGGCTTCCCTGCCTCTCCTGCCTGCCAGGATCTAAAGCATCAAAGAGTATTGGGGTGAGAAACCAACCTAATGTATAATAGAATGAATGCTACTGTAAGTGCCTAATATTATAAGTAATCCAACTGGTCATACCTACATTCCATGCACATGCAATAATACAGCAGTAATAACAATAACAAGAGGTAAAATTCAAACAAAGTATTCTGACTGGTCCGAGCCCGGGAAAAGCCAGCGTTTTCTGCTTGGGTGCACACATACATATTCTTGGGGGGGGGGGGTATTTGCTGCAGAATCCCGGGCTCATAGAGAAGATTCTGCAGCAAATCCCCCCCCAAGAATATGTATGTGTGTGCACCCAAGCAGAAAACGCTGGCTTTCCCGGGCTAATAGAGAAGAGCCCGTTTGCACCGCATGAGGAGGGACCAGTCAGAATACTTCGGTTTGAATTTTACCTCTTCTTATACCCATTGTTATTACTGCTGTATTATTGCATGTGCATGGAATGTAGGTATATGACCAGCCTGGGCAAACTTGGGCCCTCGCTCCTCGGGATCGGGGTGAGAGAGGCAGCGAAGAGCGAGGGGGCTCCTCCTCCTTTTCTTTTGCTGCTTCCAAGAATAGAATACCCGCTCCCTCCCTCCCTCCTTCCTATTTGGAGAGTCCCATCTAGAATTCAGTGTGATTTATTCAAGTTTTGGCCTACAACTCCCAGAAATCCCAGCCAATTTACCAGCTGTTAGGATTTCTGGGAGTTAGGCCAAAACCATCTGAATGCATGCGCTGGCATAGAACTCCTAACGAATTTCGTTAGTAATTAAGTTACAATTTAGAAATTTTTGGAAAATTTTTTGTAAGTCTTTCTTTTACTAATCAAAAAAAAATCCCCCCCCATTTGATTTTAGAATCGCCATTTTTGGGTTTGAAACCATGCCTAGTAGTTTGGGGAGATAGACCTTGATATTTGGGAGTTGCAGTAGTTGCTGGGATTTATAGTTCACCTACAACCAAAGAGCACTCTGAATCCTACCAACAATAGAATTGGGCCAAACTTCTCACACAGAACCCCCCATTCTGCAATCAAGATGCAACCTGTGCCAAACCACATTGCATGTGTTGCTCCCTCCCAAATCTCAATTGGCATTGCATTATTGATTTGGAACTATCCTCTAGAGCAGGCTTTGGCAAACTTTGGCCCTCCAGGTGTTTCGGACTTCAACTCCCACAAGGAATTGTGGGAGTCTGGGGCGGTCTTACCTATTCGAAGTAAGCGGCTGCGTAGGGTGCCATCTTGGACACAGCAGCGTGGGGCACGTGGGGCCCATCGTGGGGCGCTGTGTCGCCGTTGCAAACCTCCCTGCTGCTGCGTCGGCTTCAGCGCCTGCAGGAGCTTCTGGGCATGCGCAGGGGTTTTCGCGCATGCGCAGTGGCTCCGAGCTCAACTTCAGCTTTGGAGCCACTGGGCATGCGCGAAAATCTCCGCACATGCCCAGAAGCTCCTGCAGACGCTGAAGCCGAAGGCGCCAGCAGGAGCTTCTGGGAACTTGAGCTCCAGAGCCACTGGGCATACGCGAAAACCTCCATGCATGCCCAGTAGCTGAGCTGAGCTGAGCGGCAAGGAGGAGGGGGCAGAGGAGGAGGAAGAAGCAGCAGCACCGCATGGCGCCGCCACCTCCTCCTCCCTGACCGGCCCCCTTCCTCTCCGCCTCCTTGCGGCCTGAGCCGAGCGGCAGCTCCTCCTCCGAGAGAGAGAGAGAAAGAAAGAAAGAAAGAAAGGGAGAGGAAGGAAGAGGAAGGAAAGAAGAGGTAGGGAAAAGATTTGTTTTACATGGGGGGGGGGGCGCCAAAATAATGTTCGCTTACCATTTAAAATGACCTTAGACCGCCCCTGGTGGGAGTTGAAGTCCAAAATACCTGGAGGGCTGAAGTTTGCCAAAGCCCGCTCTAGAACCATGTTCTGGCTCCATTTGAAGCCTGTTTGCATGTCAGTGAAGCCCCGCCATGGGATCCAGTTGTCCTTAAGCGGCCCTATGGATGTTGCGTTCCTTTCCAAGCAGGATTCCTGCGCTGCGTTCCCCCCCATTGCCGGAAGATTCATATCTCCCTGGCCTGCGCTTGGAAACCATTACCGCAGAGTTGTTATTCCACTCTGTGCATATATCCTACCCGACATCTGCTTACATTTAGACGTAGCGTTTGGGGAAGCAGGAGCCACAAGGCCCCCAAAACATTATATATTTTCGGGTTGTGCTCTTTCATCCCAGCGCAAGAATGAATGGGACAGATGGTGAGGGATGTGGAATGTGCCATTTCTGTATCCCTGGGTGCAAATTCAACCCCAGATTGGACTTTGCTGAAACATTCGGATAGAAACACCAACTCCCTTCTGGCCCTGGAGACTAGGACTCAATGGAGCCATGGGTTCATATTACAGCCAAGGAGATTCCACTAACTTCTTGACAGTACGAGAAGTTCAGCAGAGGAACTCTCTGCCTTAAGGTGTAGTGCAGTGTTTCTCAAGCTCATTCTGAGGATGGAGGGCAGGCCGGGATCCGTCCCCGATAATTTCCAACACTGCCTCGTGTTATTGGACCTACTGGATGGCTGCAAGCCAGTAGGCTGAGTGGGGGAATCCCCGAATGGGAGACCTCCTTCCTCGGGCCGCCCGGGCGATGTAGGTGTCCAGCTTCCCCCTGGTTTGTGGTGCGGCGCCATGCCCATCATCTTCCGTTAAGAGCCTGGGGGTCCATTTGGACTCCCAGCTGACCATGGAGGCCCAGGTCTCTGCGGTCAGCAAGATTGCCTTCTTTCATCTTCGACAGGCAAGGAGGCTGGCCCCCTATCTCTCCCGGAGCGACCTGGCCACGGTGATCCAAGCCACGGTCATCTCAAGGCTAGATTACTGTAACGCGCGACACGTTGGCCTTCCTCTGTCGCCGACCCGGAAGCTTAGGCTGGTGCAGAACACTGCCGCCCAGCTCCTGTCTGGAACTCCAGCAGGTTGCCATATAACACCTGTTTTGCAGGATCTGCACTGGCTCCCAATTGAGCACCGGATCGCCTTCAAAGTGCTGGTTCTTACCTTTAAGGCCTTGCACGGTCTGGGGCCAGCGTATCTGAGGGAGCGTCTCACCCCATATTGTCCCCCGAGATCACTACGGTCCGAGGAGGCCAACCTTCTGGAGGTACCTTCAGCGAAATCTGCGAGACTGACCTCTACTCGCCGGAGGGCGTTCTCTGCCATAGCTCCTACGCTGTGGAACGCCCTCCCGGCCGGAACTCGGGCCATAAAGGACCTGCTCCCGTTCAGACGAGCTTGTAAAACTTATTTGTTTAAGCAGGCCTTCGGTGAGTAGGTCCTGCCCATGTCCCGCCACTGGCCCGCCCGCTCTGAACAATATGCTGCTTATCTGGAATTCTGTTATTTGTATGGTACTACTGTTGTTTTTAACTGTTTTAATTGGTTTTATCGCTCTGTGTTTTTTATTGTTGCCTTTGGCTCTTGTGAGCCGCCGCGAGCCCAAGGGAGTCGGCGGCATAGACGCCCGAATAATAAATAAATAAATAAATAACTGTATTTGTGTGTGTGTGTGGGGGGGGGGGGGTGATTTTGTCATTTGGGAGTTGTAGTTGCTGGGATTTATAGTTCACCTACAATCAAAGAGCATTCTGAACTCACCAACAATGGAATTGAAACAAACTTGGCACTCAAAATTCCCATGACCAACAGCAAATACTGGAAGGGTTTGGTGGGCATTGACCTTGAGTTTGGGAGCTGTAGTTCACCTACATCCAGAGAGCATTCTAGACTCAACAAGGATGGATCTGGACCACACTTGACACGAATCCTCAATATACCCAAATGTGAACACTGGTGGAGTTAGGTGAAAATAGATCTTGACATTTGGGAGTTGTGGTTGCTGGGATTTATAGTTCACCTACAATCAAAGAGCCCCTTGCACCCCACCAATGATAGGAATGGGTCAAATTTCCTATACAGAACCCTCATGCCTTGAAGGGACTAGCTGGCGTGAGCCTCCATCCCACCTCTCATGCTCTCCCTCGCCCACACATGCGCATCATGCTGCCATGCGCCAAGCACGCCTGCTCTCCCCTCCCTGCTTGGAGTCTCAGAAACAGCCCTCCCCTTGGCTGGGAGGCCTGCCAATCACAGCAAAGGAGAGCTTTAGGTGGGAGAATTCGCAGTCCAAAAAGAAAGACAAGGGCAAGTGGAGAGATCTTCAACCTTCTCTGCCAACGGGCTTCCTAAGACCATCAGAAATACATGTTTTCTGATGGCTTTTGGCGACCCCTCTGAAACCCTCTCGCGACCCCCCTGGGGGTCCCGACCCCCAGGTTGAGAAACACTATAGTGGAAGTAGTGGAAGCTCCATCCTTGGAGGATTTGAAACAGAGACTGGGTGGCCATCTCTCGCGGTGCTTTGATGGTGCTTTTCCTAAATGGCAGAGGGTTGGACTAGATGGCCTTTGGGGGTCTCATCCAACTCTATGATTCTATTATTTAAAGAAGAGACAGATTGGTAAACTGGGAATCGAAAACACAGCTACATCCTCAGTCTATCCATCTGCAAAATGGGAACAAAGGTTCATGTCAGGAATTCATCCCCAGGGGGCATATTTGGGAAGTCTGCCTTGGCCACGGTAGTCCACAATCTGGTTACATCCCGTATAGATTACTGCAATGCTCTCTACGTGGGGCTGCCTTTGAAGACTGTTCGGAAGCTGCAACTGGTCCAATGTACAGCAGCCAGGTTGATAACAGGAGCGGTACTCAGAGAGCGCAGAACTCCTCTGTTGTGCCAGCTCCACTGCTACTGGGCACAATTCAAAGTGCTGGCTTTAGTCTTTAAAACCCTAAATGGTTCTGATCCAATTTACCTGTCCGAATGCATCTCTCCCTATGTACCATCGAGATGTTTAAGATCATCCGGAGAGGCCCTGCTCTCGGTCCTGCCTTCTTCACAGGCGCAATTGGCGGGGACGAGAGACAGGGCCTTTTCAGTGGTGGTTCCTCGGCTTTGGCACGCCCTTCCTAATGCCATCAGATCAGCCCCCTCCCTCCTGAGATTTCGTAAGAAAGTCAAGACATGGCTGTTCAAGCAGGCATTTGCGGATCAAATATAATTGTTGAATTAGATCTATGGAATGACGACGATGTGACTGAAGGAGATTTTAACGAGACGCTGAGAATTGTATTTTTATGTTTTTAATTGTTAATTGTTAGTTGTTTATATGGTTATTACTTTAGTGTTTTAATTGTGTTTCATCTGGAGGGCAGTCATTGCCTATGTAAACCGCCTCAATAAATGCCGGAAATAAATAAATAAATAAATCTGCGGTGCTCTTGTTGCTCCATGCCTTGGTTTGTATTCGCCTGTCTCTTTTACATTATATTGTGTGTAAAGACATTTCCTAAATGCCCCTTGCTGTTCCCTTGTTGATAGCGTTCAAATAATAATAGGGCAACATTGTATATGTACTATAATCAATTTGTATTATTGTAACTAGTGCTTCGTCACTTACGAGACGCTCGCGAGATTTTGCCATTTAAGGCCATGCCCCCGGCCCTGAGGAAGCCCCTACGGGGGAGAAACGGAGGCGCGCGAGATCCTTTTGTTGGCCCAAGGACGACCTTCCCCATTGATTGAAGCATTTAGTGAGAGTTCACTTGAACTTTTATATTATTTGAACATTTTCCTCTGTTTGGGAAGGCGTCCGGGACTGTGCCTTGTTATTTACCACAAACTTTCCTCCGCTGAGCCTGGGCGTCTCAGTTCACCTCTGCGTGAGCTCATTCACCGCTATTATGTTCATATATATTATGCTGGTACTTACCTCAGTGTTTCCCAACCAGTGTGCCGGGGCACACTAGGGTGCCGTGAGAGATCATCAGGTGTGCCGTGGGAAATTGGAACCTCCAGGAAAGGGGGGGGGGGGGAGTCTAGTGTGTTGAAGTATAAAAACCCTAAGAAACCTACCTCGATAAACACCCCCCCTCCCGACCCGTTGTCTAATTGGTCTCTCCCTCTCCATGCATTGGGAAGGCCCGCCTCCCTTTCCCCAAGTAGAGACCTCCTCTTGCCCCCCCCCCGGGCCTAATGATGGATGGGTCAATCCAACACCGGCCTCGCCCCTCCCTCCTCTCCCTCCTCTCCCTCCTCCCGGCGCGCGAAACCGCGCTCGGCCTCCCTCTGGCTCCCTGCCTGCCACTGCCGCCTTCCTTCCTGCCTGCTTTGCCAGCCCCGAGATGCCCACCGAGGCTGCCCCGCTGACCCCAAGGAGCTGCACAGGTGGTGAGTGAGGCTCATGCTCCCCACAACCCCAATTCAAGCCTGGCAGGAAAGGAGGGGGCAACCTAAGTGACAGGGAGACTGCTGGTCTTTCGAGACCCCCCCCCCCCACTCCAGAAACTGTAACTCCCAAATGTCAAGGTCTATTTTCTCCAAACTCCATCTGTGTTCACATTTGGGCATATTGAGTATTCATGCCAAGTTTGGTCCTGATCCAACATTGTTTGAGTCCACAGTACTCTCTGGATATAGGTGAACTACAACCCCAAAAACCCAAGGTCAATGCCCACCAAACTCTTATAGCATTTTCTCGTGGTTATGGGGGTTCTGTGTGGGAAGTTTGTGTCTTTCCGCCATTCCTGCCAGGATATCTATGTTGTGTTCATCGAAACAGGCCCAGGTTTCACACTCAGTGTATAAATACATTGAAAACATATTAGCTATATGTATGACTGTGTTAGAGTGTCGTTTTGTGTCATTTTGGTTGGTGGTGTGCCCCAGGATTTTGCAAATGTAAAAAGTGTGCCACGGCTCAAAAAAGGTTGGGAAACACTGACTTACCTTGTGATATGTGTATTTTCTATGCTTGTATTCTGTGTATATAATATATGTGTATGAACTAGAGACGACTGTATCATTGTTTATATAATTGATTATCGTGAACTTGCGCTTATTGCTTATCTGTCAGCCCAGACGCTGTTGTTTCCACTTTGCAATCATGAAAAGAGCCACACCTGGCTCCCGAACCATAGGTTCCCGACCCCTGTTCTAATGGCTTGTTCTTGGGCTGCCAGAATCAGGTCCTTCGTCTCCTTTTTCCACGTTTCATTTGTGAGCCACAAACAATAATAATAATAATTATTATTATTATTACAATGTTCTGACCCTTTCCTGTTTTTAATATTGTGAATTAGTTTCTTTCCAAACATATGCACGGTTGAATTGATGTTTGATGCCATGGACTTCCAAGCTGGCACGCTCTTGCAGCGCAACGATGTGCCTTCTCTCCTTTTAAACTCGTCCAACGAGAGGAATTTCAAAGCCAGTGAATGCAACGTTCGAGAGGGAGCGTGCAGCCTTTTGCAACGGTCGGTCGCTATCTTGGAAGGGCATGGAAGTCTGTTTTAAAATATGAGAGAAATGTCCCCATTTCCACTCGCAACTTCTCACGGACCCTCCGTTTCCTCTCCCTGACCTTTTGCGAGGATCGTGTGGCTCCTCTTAATACAGCAAAACAAAAAACCCATCCAAACCCACAAAATATCCAATAATGTCGGCATGCCACTGAGTTGTTTTAATTTCTCCAGAGGGGGAAAAATGTACAAGGAGCGCATTGACAGCATTCGTTTGGGCCGTCGAAGGCGGAGGGCCTCGGTCCAAAGTGAGGAAGGAAGCTGAGACAGTCGTGCAAATATTTTTATGTGATGTGTTTTTAATTTCTGCGCGGCCGCAAAATGTCAGCCGAGGACAACTGCAGAACAGGAGGAGGCACCTGTTTTCCGACACTATTTCCTCTTTCCTGCCATGCTGTCGCCTCTGGCATTTCGTCCTTTGCATCAATCTTGAGCCGGACCCAAAACTGTTTGGTTGAGGGTCAAACGAGACGTTGGGCTGCTTTGCCAAAATGTGGCGGACTCTTGTAAACTTGTCTTCTTACAAAGATGTTTTTCCAAGGTCCTTTTCGGCACTTGGATACTCCAGCAATGCGTTGCAATCTGGCACAGATCCGACTCGTATATCGAGTCACGTCTGTAATACCGAAACTAAAGGTACATTTACACCAGTGGTTCCCAAACGTTTTTGGCATACCGCCTCCTTTCCAGAAAAAAATTTACTCACCGCCCCCCTAGACATTATCTTTTAATTTTTTTAATAGCAATTAAATTTCGTTGTGGCCGTACAAGCACAGAAGATGCCGGACGTTCTGGACGCCTAGTTGAGGTCTCTACACTTGAAACAATTGAAAAATTCACGATACGGTGTTGGCCGATCGGAGATTGAACGTGCGAGAGGTTGTGGAAGCCATAGGCATCTCACGTGGCTCAGTGGTTTCAATTTAAAATGATCACTTGAGTATGAGAAAGCTTTCCGCAAGATGGGTGCCGCGTTTGCTCATAATGCAGGACAATGCAAGGGTGCACACATGTGCAGTTTCATGGCAACAATCCATGAATTGGGATATGAATTACTCCCTCATCCGCCCTATTCTCCGGATTTAGCCCCGAGTGACTATTTCTTGTTTCCAAACCTGACGAAATGGCTTGGCGGAAAGAGATTTGACTCCAAAAATAAAATGATTTTTTTTAAAATCCAAAAACTGTGTTTTATTCAAAAAGTCATGGACTTATTGACCCGCCCTCGTATCATAGCGGACTTTGGCCGTTCCGGATGTGGACGTTTGGACGGTTCCATCTTGGCCAAATGGAGCTTTCTACAGAGACGTTGGGTGGGCTCTTCTTCTTCAGGATCGAAAACAAGACTCGGAGGAAGTTGAGCTGGCAACCTTGCATGAGAATATCTTTGTTTGGACAAAACCAAAGCCAACGTTTGCTCATTCGAAAGGAGAGATGGACAAGCCCTTTCGCTTCTGGAAATGGACATTTTTGGGTGGCGCTTTTTTGTCTTGTTTTCTGGAATGGATTCCGCATTAAACCGGCTAGACAGAAGTCTCTCCCATGATATGTGAATGCTCAGGTCAACAGGGCGTCGAAGCGTTGTTTCTTTGGGAAAGGAAGCCAAGATGCCGGATTGGTATTTCAACCATCCACACAAACAACATTGGAGTGGACGGCCATTCCGGCTGAGATTGAACTCTGGAGAGTTACGTGTCTTGGATTCAAAGTCCGGCTCTTTTTGTGCAGAGAGACTTGGCACCGGCGCCCGACCCGCAAGGCCAGCATTCCAGAGCCTGAACTCGAGATAATATTGAAACAGTGTGGATTTCCCCAACCGTCGGTCTTTGGGTTTCTTTTCCTTTGGGTTCCTCTGCTTCTTCCAAATCTCAGTGGTGTGCTTCCAAGTCGTTTCCGACTGAGGGAGACCCAAAAGTGAACCTACACGGGCTTTTCAGAGAAGGTTGGCCACTGCCTTCCTCAGTGGGATTCGCTCAAAGTCACCCAATGGATTTCCATGGATGAGCAGGGGTTCGAAAGCAGGCATTCCAAAATACTCAAACCAATGCACTATTTCTGGATCTATGATTTCCTAAAATATTTTTACTCCCATATCATTCTGTTTTTCCCCTTCCTTGCTTCTCCCTAACCCTATCTCCAGGGCCAGACGAAGGTAATTTCAAATGGTACACAAACCGGTGGTGTGCCAATGTGTGCATGCGCTAGGCCAGCTAGTTCGGCGCATGCGCCATTCGCCAAGAGCCTGACACCAAGTGGACGGCGACGCAAAACGCCCTCCAGGAGGTCGAAAAGGAGGGTGTTTTGCAGCCGGAGGCGGGAGGCTCCGCCCCGGCTGCAAAATGCCCTTTTTTTAACCTTGTGGAGTGCGTTTTGCATCACCATACACCTGGAGTCGCACCCGCTCGCCGGCCCATAGTAATGCCGGCCGCGGCCGGATGCGCCCCTAGGCCACGTAGCACCCTGAGGCGGCCGCTTAATTTGCCTTCATTAAGATCCGCCCCTGCCTATCTCTCCTTTCTTCTCTGTTTCTTTATTTCCTTCTCTCCCTTCTCTTCTCCCATCTCTCCTTCATCTCCCTTGCCTTTTTCTTCCTTCCTTCCTTCCCTTCCTCATCCTAACCCTTTCTTCCCTCATCCTCTTCCTTTCTTCTATTCTCCCTTTTTCATTTCTTCTCCTTCTTTACTTCCCTCCCTCCTGCTTCCATCTCTCCTTCGTCTCCCCTTCCTTCCTTCCCTAATCATTTCCCTAATCCTCTCCCATTCTTCTATTCCTCCCTTTCCCATTTCCCCTTTCTTTACTTCCTTCCTTCCCCCCTCTTCTGTTCTTTCATATCTCCTTCATCTTCCCTTCCTTCCTTCCTTCCTCCCTTCCTCTTCCTCATCATTTCCCTTCTTTCCCTAATAATTTCCCTAATCCTTTTCCTTTCTTCTATTCCTCCCTTTCCTATTTTCCCTCTTTCTTTACTTCTTTTCCTCCCTCCCTCCCTCCTTCTCTTCTTCCATCTCTCCTTTATCTCCCCTTTTCTTTGTCTTTCTTTCATCCCTCCTTCCCTTTCCTCACTAATAATTTTCCTTCCTTTCCCCCTAATCCTTTCTCCTCCTTCTCTAATTCCTCCCTCCCTCCCTCTCCCTTTGCTTACTCCCTACCTCTATTCTATCCTTTCCTTTCCCTTTCTATCATATCCTATCCTATCCTTTCCTTTCTTTTCCTTTCTATTCCTTTTCCTACCTTTTCTATCCTGTCCTTTCCTTTTCCTTCCTATCCTTTCCTTTCTCTTCCTTTCCTTTCCTATCCTTTCCTATCCTTTCCCTTCCTATCCTATCCTGTCCTAACCTAACCTTTCCCGTCCCTTCCTTTCCCTACCTATCCTGTCCTGTCTTATCATTTCCCTTCCTATCCTATCCTTTCCTTTCTCTTCCTTTCCTTTCCTATCCTTTCCTTTCCCTTCCTAACTTTTCTTTTCCCTTCCTTTCCCTATCTATCCTATCCTGTTTTGTCCTTTCCCTTTCCTTCCCCTTTCTTCCCTTCCCTTTCTTTCCTTTCCTTTCCCTACCTATCCTGTCCTATCATTTCCCTTCCTATCCTTTCCTTTTCCTTCCTTACCTTTCCCTTCCTTTCCCTACCTATCCTATCCTGTCTTATCATTTCCCTTCCTATCCTGTCCTGTCCTAACCTTTCCTTTCCCTTCCTTTCCCTATCTATCCTATCCTGTTTTGTCCTTTCCCTTCCCTTCTCCTTTCTTCCCTTCCCTTTCTTTCCTTTCCTTTCCCTACCTATCCTGTCCTATCATTTCCCTTCCTATCCTTTCCTTTCCTTTCCCTTCCTTACCTTACCTTTCCCTTCCTTTCCCTACCTATCCTATCCTGTCTTATCATTTCCCTTCCTATCCTGTCCTGTCCTAACCTTTCCTTTCCCTTCCTTTCCCTACCTATCCTATCCTATCCTGTTTTGTCCTTTCCCTTCCCTTCCTTTCCTTACCTTTCTTTTCCTTTCCCTTCCTATCCTGTCCTATCATTTTCCTTCCTATCCTTTCCTTTCCTTTCCCTTCCTTACCTTACCTTTCCCTTCCTTTCCCTACCTATCCTACCCTGTCTTATCATTTCCCTTCCCTTCCTATCCTGTCCTAACATTTCCTTTCCCTTCCTTTCCCTACCTATCCTATTCTATCCTGTTTTGTCCTTTCCCTTCCTTTCCTTTCCTTTCCTTTCCTTACCTTTCTTTTCCTTTCCTTTCCCTTCCTATCCTGTCCTATCATTTTCCTTCCTATCCTTTCCTTTCCCTTCCTATCCTGTCTTGTCCTATCCCTTCCCTTCCCCTTTCTTCCCTTCCCCTCCCTTCCTTTCCTTCCCTTCCCCTTCCCTTCCGGACTCATATACAGTCAGCATTCCACTCTTCCAGCTTTAACCATTTCAGATTTCATTATCAGCAGATTGGGTTCTTGCCTAAGAATCTCTTGCTAAATGTATTTTTAAAACAAAGGCAGTGTGTCCTTTGTCGCTTTCCCCCTTTTGTGGGATTCCTGCTCCCGGAATCCTTGCAAAAGTGGAAGGCCTTCTGCATGCCCCATGTTTATAGAATGCCGTATAGATTTCTATGTGTATGCATCCCATACCGTGAAACAAGTCTAATTGGTTTGTTGTTGACGTTGCTGCCCAACACGCTCTTTCCGCTGCCTTTTCCGGGTTGCTCGGGGCATACGCAATTGCAATTGTTTGATTCTTCCCAAACACATGTTGTGGAAATGGAGGCATTGCCATCTCAAGAGATGCCGAGCCCTTCTCAAAAACCGAAGGCAGAGGCAGGCTTGTGTGGGGAATCCCTTTCTCCTTTGGAAAGCAACCGAGTCGGAAGGTTTTGCGCCGACTCCGCTCGAGCGCAGCCACGGATCCTTCGGCTCAGATTAAAATTTCCTTTCGCAAATGGGTTTGGAAGGAAGAGGTGACTGTTACCAAAACTTCCAAGCTGCTCTCGGTCCAAGAGAAAATAAACACCTTTCCCTTTGCCCTTCTTTTCTTATTTCGCAAATTGAATTTTGTTTCGGTTCATGCGAGGACTTATTGCATCCCAAATTGCATTAGGCACAAGCGAAAACCTCTTTCTTTCCCCTTATTGGAGGCCTATTGGATTACCGTGAGGAAAACGAGCTGCAAATTGGTTGCAGGGGACGGACGCGTCCAAACGGTGGTTTGTAAACACGGTTTAGATTTAGCCGCGGTCCGTTCCAGGCTGTGTATACATTTCCAACATCTGGGCAATTGGAAACAGACGGGTGGGAGTTTCATAATAGGGATCTATAGGGATGGCGCTCTGTAGCATTCCAATCTATTGCTTGCTTATTTGGGATTGTACACATTTGGGGCCTCTTTGGATTCATCTTCAGCAGAGAATGGATCCAGTCTGAGCTTGAACTGCCCTGGTTCGATGCTTAGAGCAGAGATTTTCAACCTTTTTTGAGCTGCGGCACATTTTTGACATTTACCAAATCCTGGTGCACACTACCAACCAAAATGACACAAAATGACACTCTAACTGTCACCCTCCCCCCTCGTGACACCGCTGCTTCCGCCAAACCTCCCTCCCCCCCCAGGAGGCCCGTGACTGTCCCGCGGGGGAGGGCTGCACTGAGTTGGCAAAGCACACGCGGGCTTGGCTGAGCAGGACGAATAGGAATTGAGCACATGGGGTGGCTCCGAGCCTCGGAACAAACTGTGGCAGAGGCTCGCATCCATCGCCACCCCCACCCCTCTCTCCTTCCCGAAGGGGTTCACCTTCCGGAGTGCCTCCCCCCCCACGCGCCCCTTTGGCTTCCCTGCTGTTGCCTTGGGGCCAGATCAGGAAGGAACCAAGCTGGACTGTGGAGCTGCGCATCCCGGCCTCTGCTCTGCAGCGAACCCGTAGCTCAGTCAGGAGAGGCCAGGAGATGAGGGGTTGCTCCCTTTCCCCGGTGCAGAGGGGCTGGAGGACAGAAAGCCTCGCCTCGAGCCTCTGGGAACGGGGTCAGATGGAGGCAGCTCCCATGGACTCCTCCTCCCTCTCCTCCTCCTTGCTGCCAGAGGGGAGGAGGGCAGAAGAGCGCCCAGGAGCCAGGAAGCAGGAGGAGCCGCAGTCCAGCAAGGTAGCCCTTGGCGTGCAGAGGGAGTGAAAGAAGGAAGGGACGGAGAGAAAGAGGAGGGAGGGAGGAAAGTTCTGGACGCTGAGGGCTCTCCCTGACTGCAGCCAGACTGGCTGGCATTGCGGCTTCAGCCAGGAAAGCCTCATTTCCGCTGCCTGAAGTTTCCTGCTAGGCTCTCTCTCTCTCTCTACACTGTAATTTCCCACGGCACATCTGATGAAAATAACTGGCTTAGAGCAGTGTTCCTCAACCTTCCTAATGGAAAAGCATCCTCGGAACAGTCCACTGCGATATCAGAAAGTAATCTTGCCTGGATTTTTAATGTGGTTTGCATCATGCCGGATTCAGAAACAGATGGCACGTCCTTCTCAACTGCCACTGCCCTGGCCTTAGAGAGACAGAAGAAGACACAGACACAGCTCCATTATGCCTAGGCCCTCCATCCCAACTGCCACTGCCTTGACTTTGGAGGGAGAGAAGAACCAGATACATATCCATCATGCTGGATCCAGGAAGCACATGAGAGGCCCCCCATCTATCCCAACTGCCACTGCCCTGGCCTCAGAGTGAGACAGAAGAAGAAGAACAACAAGAAGAAGAAGCAGATCTCAGTGGATCCAGAAAGAAGTGGAAAGTCCTCCTTCCATTCTAACTGTCACTGCCTTGTCTCCCCCCGACATAGCTCTATTAGGTCTAGGCCCTCCATCCCAACTGCCACTGCCCTGGCCTTGAAGGAAGAGAAGAAGAAGAAGACAGGACTGCCATTACTAAGTCCAGAAGCAGATAAGAGGTCATTTATCCATCCCAACTGCCACTGCCCTGGCCTTGAAGGAAGAGGAGGAGGAGGATGCAGGGCTGCCATTACTAAGTCCAGAAGCAGATAAGAGGTCCTTTATCCATCCCAACTGCCACTGCCCTGGCCTTGAAGGAAGAGAAGAATGCAGGGCTGCCATTACTAAGTCCAGAAGCAGATAAGAGGTCCTTTATCCATCCCAACTGCCAATGCCTTGGTCAGAGAGGGATAGAAGACCAAGGATCAGTCTTCTCTCTGTTCCAACTGCCACTGCCTTGGCTTCAGAGGGAGAGAGGAAGAGGGAGGCAGAGCTCCATCATATCTAGACCTAGAAGCAGACTTCCCTTTATACCAAATGCCGCTGTCTTAGCTTTGAATGGGAAGAAGAAGAGGTAGGCAGAGCTCCAAGGGCCAGAAACAAAGGCAAGACCCCTGATCCATCCCAACTGTCACTGCCCTGGCATTAGAGGGAGACAGAGAAGAAAAGCACAGCTCATCAGGCTGGATCCAGAAGCATCCCGACTGCCACTGCCTTGGCCCCACTGACACATCTCTTCATGACTAGGCCTCCATCCCAACTGCCGCTGCCCTGGCCAAAGGGAGAGAAGAAGAAGGTGGGGCCACCATGACTCGGCCTAGAAGCACACAAGAACCCCCCCCCCCCCCATCCCGACTGCCATTGCCCTGGCCATAGAGGAGGATAAAAGACTAAGAAGAGTCTTCCCTCTGTGCCAACTGCCACTGCCCTGGCTTTGGAGGGAGTGAGGAAGATGCAGACAGAGCTCCATCATGTCTAGATCTAGAAGCGGACTTCTCTTTATGCGAACGGCCACTGCCCTGGCTTCGAAGGGAAAGAATTAGAGGTAGGCAGAGCTCCAAGGCCCAGAAGCACCTCCTTCCTTCCAAACTGCCTGGACTTGGAAGGAGGCAAGATAAAGGGCCCTCTCTCCATCCCAACTCCGGTCATCGTTTCCTCAATTATACTGTAAACCTGAAAGGCTGGGAAGTGTTTTGTTGTTCTTGCCCAACTGTACTTGCCCAAACCATTGCAAGGCTCACTTATTAAGCATCTGGAAAGACAGTGGAAGTAGAGAGCGGCATTCCTAGCATGTCAGCAACCTTGGCAAGTGGGAAGTCTATGGTATCTCAAATAGAGCCTATGGCATCTTTAGTTCATTGATTTTCTCCCATCCAAGTCCTAACTGGTTCTGACCCTGCTTAGCATCCAATATCAACTATGCTGCTTTTCAGGTCTTCTAACCTTGTAGATGCCGCCTCCAAGTCATTTGGGCTGGAGTGTCACCAATACGTGGATGACACCCAGCTCATTCTGGGGATGGAAGGCCGGCCCGACTCCGTACCCGATAATTTCCATCGTTGCCTTGAAGCCGTCACTGGATGGCTGCGAGCCAGTAGGTTGAAGGTGAATCCGGCTAAGACGGAGATCCTGTGGCTGGGTCGCCCAGGTACGGGAGAGATCCAGCTCCCAACTCTGGACGGGGCGATGCTTCGCCCGTCTCCATCTGTAAAAAGTCTGGGAGTCACGCTTGACTCCCAACTGTCGATGGAAAAGCACATTTCCATCGTCAGCGGAGAGGCCTTCCACCACCTCCGGCAGGCGAGGAAGCTGGCTCCCTACCTGTCCCGTCATGACCTAGCCTCAGTGGTCCAAGCCATGGTCATCTCAAGACTGGACTACTGTAATGCTCTCTACATCGGCCTTCCTTTCTCGGTGATCTGGAAGCTTAAGCTGGTGCAGAACGCTGCAGCTCGGCTGGTGGCAGGCCTTCCATCTCGCTGCCACATCACGCCTGTCCTGCGCGAACTGCACTGGCTTCCAATAGAGCACCGGATCACCTTCAAGGTGCTGGTACTGACCTTCAAGGCCTTGAATGGTCTGGGGCCAGTGTACCTAAGGGACCGCCTCTCCCAATACAATCCCCCACGACCACTGCGATCTGAGTCACTGAACCTCCTTGTGGTACCCAGCTGCCAATCCATCCATTTGTCCTCTACGCAGAGGAGGGTTTTTAGTGCCGTCGCGCCTAAAATATGGAATGCTCTGCCCCCCACAATCCGCGCACAGACCGACCTGCTAGCCTTCCGTAAGGCTTGTAAAACCCGCCTGTTCATGCAGGCGTTCGGTCCATAGACAACACTAGGTTGCGCATTGGGAATGTAGGCCATAAGAGCTACTTTTAATGTGTACTACCTGTACAATTTTAATGTGTGGACACTGGTTCGTTGTTTTATTGTGTTTTTCATGTTTTTAAGTAATTGTAACATGAAAACCCAAGCCTATCGGAGGGGGTGACTAATCAAATCGAAATAATAAATAAATAAATAAATTTGTTTTTTTTAATATGTTTTTTATTGGTTTTTTGAATACAGAAAATAGGGGGAATACATTTGGGAAACAGGGGGGGAGGGTGGGGGGTGTTCGGTAGGTTTGGGGTAGGGAGGTACTGTGACATACTTCACGAACTAACACATAATTTACATAGACAGTTGACTTCCATTCGGTTCTTGGGTGGATTTGGCTTTCTTCTTTCTTTTCAATAAAGATGTTCTTTAATATGTTACAGAGTTTCATGTTCGATTTGGTATCTTGCTATGCTTTACCTTTTTGGTCTTTTTTGTATAGTTTTATTGGACTCCAATCCGTTTCATTTCTAGGCCGGCTGGTATTTTTGCTCAGGAAGAATGTTAAAGTGTCCATATCTTTGATATCCCATAGTTTTTGGAGCCAATCCTCTTGTTGCGGTGTTTTGTTGGATTTCCATATTTTGGCAAATGCAACTCTTGCTGCCGTGGTCATGTAGGTGAAGAGTTTCTCAGAGTTCTTGTCCATAACTCTTTCTCTATCTGTGAGTCCCAATAGATAGTATTCCGGTTTCATTGGGAATCTTGTCTTCAATATGGTTTGTACCGTCTTATGTGTCTCTCTCCAGTACTTTGTGGTGACTGGGCAGGACCACCACATGTGGAAGAAACTGCCCACTTGTGTCTGGCACTTCCAACAGTTTGGATTTCTGTTTTTGTACATCTTCCCGATTTTTTGGGGCGTGATGTGCCATCGGTGGAACATCTTTAGCCAGTTCTCTTTTAGCTCTGTTGCATATGTGAGCTTTATTTTTTTGTTCCAGATGAGCTGCCATTCATGTATGAACCTCCCTGAACCTCCTTGTGGTACCCAGCTGCCAATCCATCCATTTGTCCTCTATGCAGAGGAGGGTTTTTAGTGCCGTCGCGCCTAAAATATGGAATGCTCTGCCCCCCACAATCCGCGCACAGACCAACCTGCTAGCCTTCCGTAAGGCTTGTAAAACCCGCCTGTTCATGCAGGCGTTCGGTCCATAGACAACACTAGGTTGCGCATTGGGAATGTAGGCCATAAGAGCTACTTTTAATGTGTACTACCTGTACAATTTTAATGTGTGGACACTGGTTCGTTGTTTTATTGTGTTTTTCATGTTTTTAAGTAATTGTAAGTCGCCCCAAGCCTATCGGAGGGGGTGACTAATCAAATCAAAATAATAAATAAATAAATAAATTTGTTGACTTAGGGTTTTATTGAGCAAGAAATACTCAGAGGTGGGTTTGCCAGTTCTGTCCTCTGCAATAGACGCTATCGCACCTGATTTTCCTTAGTGGTCTCCCATCCAAGCACTAGCCATGGCTGACCCTGCTTAGCTTCTAATATCAAGCCTTGTGTGTTTGCGCCTTCAACTTATGACAACCTCATGAAATCCATTGAGTTTTCTTAGGCAAGGAATCCCCACGGTGGCTTTGTCAGTTCCTTGCATTGAAATTAAGCCTACAGTATCTGGTATTTAATGGCGGTCTCCCATCCAAGTCCTGACCAGGGCCAACCCAGCTTAGCTTCCAAGACCTGGTGCCTTTGGGGTCTCGGCTGCTTATAAACACGCATATACCTCGTATGTATGACCTTGCAATCCTACCTGATGTCACTGGCAAATCTATGGGACTGAGCTTTAAGCACACAAGACTTAGGGCAGGGCTGTCCAACAGGCGGCCCTGTGGCTGTACACGGCCCCCGAGCCCCTTCCCTGCGGCCCCCTAACTTGTTTTAATAAAATACAAATTAAAAATAAAAAATAAAATTAATTATTTTTTAAAAAAACCCTACTTCCGGGTTTAGGCAAGCATCATGAGACTATGCCAGCCACAGACGGGATTTCGAGAGAAGTCGAAATCCCATCTGTGGCTGCGTAGTCTCGCGATAGCTGCCGAAATTTTGGGTCCCGTGGGATTTGCGGCCGGCCTGGGCGCGTGCCTCCTCCTCCCTCGCAGCTGCTTCCAGGCCAGCCCCCATTCCCTCAGAGAGGGGAGGAGGGTGAGGCAGGAAAGCCCCTCCTGGCTCCCTCCTCTTCCTGTGGAGGGCCCTCGCTTCCTGCCCCGCGGATGGGAGAGCAGCCGCGCCCGGCCTGAGCTTTGCCTCGGCTCCAGTGGGGCTCTTTGGGGACAGCGTCGTCGTTGGCGCTTCGGCCCTGTGGCGGGGCTCCCGCAGTATGGGTAAGGAAGGGCCTGGCTTGAACCAATCAATCTAAAAACAGTGGGGCGTTGGGTGAGGAGGGGGGAGGGGTCCCTCAGCGGCGGTTTCCTTGGCGACGCTTCCTTCCCCTCCTCCGCGCCCCTCCCCCTTGTGTGCTGCCTTCCCCCCGCGTGCAGGGCGCAACGTGGCTTCCTTTGCGCCTGCCCCGCGGCTTGTTTTCCCTTCAGGGAGGAGGGAGGGAGCTCTTGGGGCCTCCTCCACCCGCCTCTGGGAAAGGAGGCCCCATCAAGCCCTGCGACGGCATTGAGGTGTTTGGGTTTTTTGGTGTGTCCCAATTTGAGTGTGGACTCAAATAACTCAAAGGTATTAGGAAACATTCCCCCAAATCCACCAGTGTTTCCATTTGGGTATATTGAGTATTTATGCCAAGTTTGGTCCAGATCCATCATTATTTGAGTCCACAGTGCTCTCTGGATGGAGGTGAACTACAACTCCACAACTCAAGGTCAATTGTAAGTAAATTGGAGCCGGGAAGGGGGCGGAGCCGGGGAGGGGGCGGAGATGGGGGAGGGGGCGGAGCCGGGGGCGGAGGCAGACCCTTCGGCCCCCCATGTGATCAGTGACCGGAATTCCGGCCCTTGGGCCCGTAGAAGTTGGACAGCCCTGACTTAGGGCATTCTTCCTAATTTATGGCAAGATGAGCAAACCAAGCGAAGCTCTGATGAAACGCCAGACGCAACCCAAATACAATCAGGTGACGAATCACAGAGTTGAGTCAGATCTTTCTCGCTCTCCATTGAGGTTTTGTGGTCAGATGTAGCCTTTCACGTCGTGCGTTCCTTTGAACCCCCCTTCTCCCCGTCTCCCTCTTCCAGCCAGGAGGTTTCCAGTAAATTTCGGCCTGTAATCCGGGCAAAGGAGGCACATTCCCTCTTTGCAAACGCACCGCTGCGCTCCTAGCAAACCCTAATCCCATGAAAATGATCTATTCCTCTCTCCGTGATGGCTTTTAAAGAACTCGGGACACTTTGAACATTGCAAATAATAAGAACTGGCAGGCAGCGAGGTTACTTTGGAAGGGGCATCGCTTGCGAAATCCAGGCCCTGGGACTCTCAGCCGGTTGCTTGCCAGTCCTGAAAGTGGAAACTCCATGAACGGAAGGAGCAAAAGAATGCCTGTCCACACAAACATTTCCAAAGTTGTGCGGATCCAGCTTTCTGGAGTGGCACTGAGAACCTGGGAGCAAAAAAGGCCAGGTTCCTTCCATTCTATTCAATGTAGGTTATACCAAACGCAGAAGGTGAGCCAGGAAAACCAACGCACTTTCGTAGCTCCGGCTTCTCATTTGCTGACATTCACAGTACCAACAAATCACTTAGAAGGCGGCATCTGCCTACCCAGGCCCGGATTACCCATAAGGCCACCCTAGGCCATGGCCTAGGGGCGCAAGCCAAGGGGGGCGCAGTTCACACGGACCAAAAAAAATGTTGAAACAAAACTGGAGATGACTCTTGGGGGGGGGAGCGCTGCGAGGGGGCGGGGAGGAGGGAATTGCCATCGCCCCTGCCCCCTTGTCAAGGAAGGAGGGCGAGGAGGCAGAGGGAAGCCCCTGGGGCCGCTGCCGGGCATGCGCGGAACCCAGGAACATGGCGGAGGAGGCAGACGCGCTCGTGCCCTCCTGCTGTGCATGCCCGGCAGCAGCCCCGGGGGCGGGGCTTCCCTCTGCCTCATTCTCTTCGCGCCCTCCTTCCTTGACTCAAGGAAGGAGGGTGCCTCTTGCCGCGAGGAGGAGAAGGTGTGGGGGTGTGGTAGAGGTTGGTTTGGGGGCGTAATTCCAAAGTGTGGCCTAGGGCGCCAAAAGGGGTTAACCCGGGCCTGTGCCTACCTCTTTTTCTGTCTGTTCGAAGCCAGGGCAGTGGCAGTTCGCATAAAGGGAAGGCCTCGTCTAGGTCTAGACATGATGGAGCTCTGCCTGCCTCATCGTCTCTCCCTGCAAAGCCAAGGCAATGGCAGTTGGCATAAAGGCATGTCTGCTTCTAGATCTAGACATGATGGAGCTCTGCCTACCTAAAGGAAGGTTCTTATTAGTCTTCTATCCTCCTTCTGTGACTAGGGCAGTGGCAGTCGGGATGGATGGAGGGCCTCTTGTCTGCTTCTGGACCTAATTATGGTGGCCCAACTTCTTCTTCTTCTCTACTTCCAGCCAGGGCAGTGGCAGTTGAAATAGAGGGCCTAGGCATGACGAAGATGTGCCAGTTGGGCCAAGGCAGTGGCAGTCGGGATGCTTCTGGATCCAACATGATGAGCTGTGCTTGTTTTTTCTTCTCTGTCTCCCTCTGATGCCAGGGGAGTGGCAATTGGGACGGAACAAGGGTCTTGCCCATTCTTCTGGGCCTTGGAGCTCTGCCTACCTCTTCTTCTTTCTGTTTGAAGCCAGGACAGTGGCAGTTGGCATAAAGGGAAGTCTGCTTCTAGGTCTAGGCACGATGGAGCTCTGCCTGCCTGTTCTTCTTTACCTCCGAAGCCAGGGCAGTGGCAGTTGGCACCAAGGGAAGGCTGCTCCTTGGTCTTCTGTCCTTACTCTTTCGCCAGGGCAATGGCAGTTGGGGTGGATGGAGGGTCTCATGTCTGCTTCTGGACCTAGTTATGGTGGCCCTGCCTTCTTCTTCTTCTCTTCCTCCAGCCAGGGCAGTGGCAGTTGGTATGGAGGGCATAGGCATGATGAAGATGTGTCAGTAGGGCCAAGGCAATGGCAGTCGGGATGCTTCTGGATCCAGCATGATGGGCTGTCCTTGCTTTTTCTTCTCTGTCTCCCTCTGATGCCAGGGCAGTGGCAGTCAAGGTAGAACGGGAGTCTTGCATCTGCTTCTGGGCCTTGGATCTCTGCCTTCCTCTTCTTTCCATTTGAAGCCAGGGCGGTGGCAGTTGGCATAAAGGGAGGTCCGCTTCTAGATCTAGACATGATAGAGCTCTGCTTGCCTCTTCTTCTCTCCCTTCAAAGCCAGAACCATGGCAGTTGACACAGAGGGAAGCCTTCTTGGTCTACCATCATACCTCTGAGGCCAGGGCAATGGCAGTCAGGATGGATGGAGGGCCTCTTGTCTGATTCTGGACCTAGTCATGGTGCCCCCTTCGTTTGCCAGGGCAGTGGCAGTCAGGATGGATGGAGGGCCTCTTGTCTGATTCTGGACCTAGTCATGGTGCCCCCTTCCTTTGCCAGGGCAGTGGCAGTCGGGATGGATGGAGGGCCTCTTGTCTGATTCTGGACCTAGTCATGGTGCCCCCTTCCTTTGCCAGGGCAGTGGCAGTTGGGATGGATGGAGGGCCTCTTGTCTGACTCTGGACCTAGTCATGGTGCCCCCTTCCTTTGCCAGGGCAGTGGCAGTCAGGATGGATGGAGGGCCTCTTGTCTGATTCTGGACCTAGTCATGGCTCCCTTTCTTTGCCAGGGCAGTGGCAGTCGGGATGGATGGAGGGCCTCTTGTCTGATTCTGGACCTAGTCATGGTGCCCCTTCCTTTACCAGGCAGTGGCAGTCGGGATGGATGGAGGGCCTCTTGTCTGATTCTGGACCTACACATGGTGCCTCCTTCCTTTGCCAGGGCAGTGGCAGTTGGGATGGATGGAGGGCCTCTTGTCTGATTCTGGACCTAGTCATGGTGCCCCCTTCCTTTGCCAGGGCAGTGGCAGTCAGGATGGATGGAGGGCCTCTTGTCTGATTCTGGACCTAGTCATGGTGCCCCCTTCCTTTGCCAGGGCAGTGGCAGTCGGGATGGATGGAGGGCCTCTTGTCTGATTCTGGACCTACACATGGTGCCTCCTTCCTTTGCCAGGGCAGTGGCAGTCGGGATGGATGGAGGGCGTCTTGTCTGATTCTGGACCTAGTCATGATGCCCCCTTCCTTTGCCAGGGCAGTGGCAGTCGGGATGGATGGAGGGCCTCTTGTCTGATTCTGGACCTACACATGGTGCCTCCTTCCTTTGCCAGGGCAGTGGCAGTTGGAATGGATGGAGGGCCTCTTGTCTGATTCTGGACCTAGTCATGGTGCCTCCTTCCTTTGCCATGGCAGTGGCAGTCGGGATGGATGGAGGGCCTCTTGTCTGATTCTAGACCTAGTTATGGTGCCCCCTTCCTTTGCCAGGGCAGTGGCAGTCGGGATGGATGGAGGGCCTCTTGTCTGATTCTGGACCTAGTTATGCTACCCCCTTCCTTTGCCAGGGCAGTGGCAGTCGGGATGGATGGAGGGCCTCTTGTCTGACTCTGGACCTAGTTATGGTGCCCCCTTCCTTTGCCAGGGCAGTGGCAGTCGGGATGGATGGTGGGCCTCTTGTCTGACTCTGGACCTAGTCATGGTGCCCCCTTCTTTTGCCAGGGCAGTGGCAGTTGGGATGGATGGAGGGCCTCTTGTCTGATTCTGGACCTAGTTATGCTGCCCCCTTCCTTTGCCAGGGCAGTGGCAGTCGGGATGGATGGAGGGCCTCTTGTCTGATTCTGGACCTAGTCATGGTGCCCCCTTCCTTTGCCAGGGCAGTGGCAGTCGGGATGGATGGAGGGCCTCTTGTCTGATTCTGTACCTAGTCCTGGTGCCCCCCTTCCTTTGCCAGGGCAGTGGCAGTCGGGATGCTTCTGGATCCAGTATTATGAGCTGTGCATTCTTCTCCTTCTCTGTCTCTCTCTCATTCCAGGGCAGTGGCCATTGGGGTGGAATTGGGGCCTTGCCTCTGTTTCTGGGCCTTGGAGCTTCTTCTTTCCATTCGAAGCGAAGGCAGTGGCAGCTGGCATAAGGAAGGACTTGGCATAACAACCTCTGGGCATTCATTGCCTTAGAAAATCCTATGAAAACAATGGGGTCCCCATACATCAATATCACATAGTTAAACAGAATTGCATAGAATTGAGATCAGAGTGTGATGGATCCGGGGGGAAAAAAATCAAATGATTGCAAGGATCGCAATTTGCTTCTCTCTTTTCGTGTGTGTGTGTGTGTGTAAAAAAAACCCCTTTGCCTTTGTGATTTTCATAAGAAACACACCCAGGTCCGGATTACGTGATTGTGGCACCCTAGGCCACACTCTTGAAGCGCCGCCCCCGCCCCGGGGGGCGAGGCCACTTGCAGGGGGGGCGAGGCCACTTACTGGGGGTGGGGCTGCTTGCGGGGGCACCCCCGCTGCCGGGACTTCCCTCCGCCCCTCCTCTCTCGCGTCAGGAGGGGGGAGGGAGGAGTCCTGGCCCCCCCCCCACTGCTCGCGCCGGCCCGCCCCTCTTCCTTCATTGACTGAAGGAAGAGGGGCGGCGTGAGCAGCAGAAGGAGGGGGCTCGGGACTTCCTCCGCCCCCTCCTCTTTCTCTCTCGCATCAGGAGGGGCGGAGGGAAGAGACCCCTCCGCTGCTCGCGCCCGGCCTCGCACCTCTTCCTTCATTGACTGAAAGAGGGGCGGGGCCAGCGCAAGCAGCAGGGAGGGGGCGCTTCTGCCACCGCGTGCATGCGCACTTTTTTCCTGAATTTATTTTGAATTTTTTTTGAATTTTTTTTCCTTGGGGGGGGGGTGTTTGGATCTGCTGCCCCAAGGTGCCGCCCTAGGCCATGGCCTAGGGTGGCCTTATGGGTAATCCAGGCCTGAACACACCCCAAAAATGCTCTTCCTCTTTGTTTTGCATTTCTCCACATTTTTCTCCGGAGGAAGCCATCCTCTCTCCATTAAAACCGGATGATTATGGAGGGAGCAACCGAAACGTTTCCAGAAATGATCCTGAGTCCTCACTCATCTCTTGCCAGTTGGCATCCATAGGGGCCTTCCATTGCTGCTGTAAATATATAGATTGGGGGGGGTGTCGGTCCATACTCCATGTATACTTCTCTTCCTTTGCATTGGCTGTTATGAGTTTGCAAGTCTGCTCCTTTGATAACTCGGGGTGATGTTTTGTCTCTTCCCTGCTACGTTTTTGTCCCGTTGCCCTTGCTTTCATCTCTGTACCAGAGAGAAGAAATGCTTGCAAAAGGCACACAAAGCTCCCAACGTGGTATTAATAGTCTGCGTATTCTTCTTTTCTTTCTTTCTTTTTCCTTTCGTTCTTCATTTCCTGTGGTTTCGCTCCAGATGTGTCCAGAAGTGAAGTGTCAGCTGAATTCAACTGCAAAAAAAAAAGAGGCTGGTTTCACAATCGTTAGTTTGGGAAATCCCTTTCCGAATGAGGCATGAGCTTGAAAATCCTTTCGTGTGTCTATTAGGCATGTTTGATTTTGAAAAAAAATATGGTTCAAAACCTGTTCCGGATGTAGGGGGCGCTGGTGCTTCGAATCTGAATGCCTTCCGAAATTTTTTGAAAAAAAATTCGAAATTTATTCAGAAAAATTTCAAAATTTATTCGGAAAAATTTCAAAATTTATTCGGAAAAATTTCAAAATTTATTCGGAAAAATTTCAAAATTTATTTGGAAAAAATCCAAAATTCCAGAATGGCTTCATTAATGGCGGACACCCAGTTTGGACGCACATTTCTTCCCTCTGCGTGAGATCTGGGGCGAAAGCCAGACCTTGGCAAAGTACGCTGTGAGGACTCACCCATTTTATGCTAGGCCCAGACCAGTATAGCAGTTTGGCATCCATGGAAAACAGGATGGCCAGGAAAGGGGGAGTGGCTTGGATCCTTCTCAGGGAGAGAGAAAGAGCTGCCTAAGAATGGCTCAGAGCAGAGGGGAGGAGCCGAGCTGCTTGAGAGGGAAAGAGGTGTAGCTTATTGGGCAGTTGGTTGTCAGAGCTGTAAGAGAAAGCAGTCTCTTGACAGAGCTGAGAGTGAGCAGTCAGTTGTCTTGTAAACTGACAGGAAAAGTTCTGTGTGAGAGCTGACAGGTAGTCAGTCACAGGCTTTTGGTTAGCTCACATCTCTGGAGAAGCAAGCTATAGGAAGACTCTAGGATAGAGTCAGTAGCTAGGGTGCTTCTGGTAGACTGAGTGTTAGCTCAGGGAACTAAATAGGTTAGTTAGTTGTAGACTACTCACGTCTAGTTTTAATATTAGAGTGAGGGGGAGTTTAGAAAGACAAGTTTCGAACTGTCTAGTTTTGTAACGAAGATCTATGAAAACAATCGTTAGTAACCATTACGCACTATAACTATTTTGTATAACCAACACGCTCTTGTTGTACTGTTCCCGGCCCATCTATTCGTTCTTCTGAGGATGATGTGCTGTTCATTGTGTTAACTGTGTTATTATTTACTGTACTGCTGTTGTTTTTAATTGTTTTTAACTGCTTATTGCCTGTATTTTACGGTGCCCTTCGGCTCCTGTAAGCCGCCGCGGGCCTCAGAGAGTCGGCGGCATAGAAGCCCGAATAATAACTAAATAAAGTAAATAAATAAATAACCGTTATGCATCTGTGCAACTAAGATCTGTCTGTTGAGTTAATAAACGTACCATCTTGTTAACTTTATAACGAAAGCTCTCAGCGTGCCTCATTACCTCAGTGTGTGCCAGTTCCAGCCTTCCCACATTCCCAGTCAAAGGGGAAAGATTTTAGCTCAGCAAACCTCTTCGATTATTTTAAGATTTGGAGCCTAGCTTAACTATTATTTTAAAAGAAATCCTAAAAATATATTTTTAGGTTGGTGGCAGCATCCAAATGGTTAAAGCCTCTCAGTTTATAGCCCAAGTCGTCACATACACCTTCTCTGATGGGAGAGGGAGAGCTGCAAGGAGGGGGCGCTGAAAGGAAGCCCTGCCGCCAGGGCCGGTCTTTCCATTAGGCGGAGTACGCGGCCCCGTCGGGCGCTGCCACCTGGGAGGGGCGTTGCCACCTGGGAGGGCGCCGCCCCGCCGGCCGTGCTGCCCCGCCGCCGCCCACAGCCAGCCGCCCGGTGGCGTGCACAGCCAGCCCCGCCACCCACCAGCGGTGCGCCGCTGTGCCTCTGCATGTGCACTGGCTGGAGGCGTGCTCGGGAGCCAGTGCGGCCCGCACCACGCCTCCGCAGCCGTGCCGTGCCACTGGGCTGGACGCGCCCGCGCACCGCCTGGCTGGACACACCTGTGTTCACATTTGGGCATATTGAGTATTCATGCCAAGTTTGGTCCTGATCCAACATTGTTTGAGTCCACAGTGCTCTCTGGATATAGGTGAACTACAACTCCAAAACCCAAGGTCAATGCCCAGCAAACTCTTATAGTATTTTCTCTTGCTTATGGGCGTTCTGTGTGGGAAGTTTGTGTCTTTCTGCCATTCCTGCCAGGATATGTATGTTGTGTTCATCGAAACAGGCCCAGGTTTCACACTGAGTGTATAAATACATTTAAAAACATATTAACTATATGTATGACTGTGTTAGAGTGTCATTTTGTGTCATTTTGGTTGGTGGTGTGCCCCAGGATTTTGTAAATGTAAAAAATGTGCCACGGCTCAAAAAAGGTTGAAAAACACTGGACTAGATGACCCTTGGAGTCTCTTACAACCTTCTTCATTAGTGCGGTTGTTACTACTACTACTACTACTACTTTATTATTAACTGGGATGGTTCGTTACTGTGGAATCACGAGACCTGCATTTTTAGAAAGCTGTTTGCGTCCTCTACTGCAGAGTGCTGTTACAACTCCAAACGACATCACTCATGACTCCGGTAGTCTTGAGCCAAGACAGTCCAAGTGGTGTCAAACTGCATTAATTCCACAGTGTAGATGCCTCTTTGGTTGCAAGCCAAAAAGGACCCATGGGGGCAAGGTTTCCTTTCTTTCTTTCTTTCTTTCTTTCTTTCTTTCTTTCTTTCTTTCTCCCTCTCTTCCTCTGCTAGCATCCCACTCTCTCCTCCGAAACCATGGGAGACGCCGTCCTGGCCAAAAAGGGTCAGTCATGGCTTCCTCTGTTTGAGCGCAATCTTCACGCTTGGTCTGGAGGGACGGGAACATGAGTGGGAGACAAAAGAAATATTGGCCGCTTCCAAGGGTTGTTTTCCTCTCTTAATTGTTTTTCAAGTCTGCCTTGGGAACTGGGACTTTGCCTATAAAGTTCTGGTGGTCTGCGCTTCCTTCCCAAGGAATCCAAACACTTCCTTTGCTCATGATGTATTGCAAACATGAGCGAGGCTTATGATTCCAGTGAAAGAGGAACATTACGGGAGCATCTACACCCGGCGTAGGCAAACTTGGGGTCTTTTCCAACTCTAGGATTCTATATCGGGAGTACGCAATACAGGGTCTAATGCAGGGGTGCTCATTAGGTAGATTGCGATCTACTGGTAGATTGCGTAGGGCGTCCTGGTCGATCGCAGGCAGGGCAGGAGGAAGGCTCAGTCCCGCCCCCAGGCTCTCCACGCCACCCATGTGCTGCCGGCAAGTCAGCGTGGCGGCGGCGTGACCGGCGTCGCTATGGCCCATATGGGAGCCATACACGGTGTGTATGGCTCCCATGCCATTTCCGCCGCCGCCATGATGTCACGCGCACCGTTTTCCCTACCATTTTGGCGGGAACGAGAGGGGGCGTAGGCCTCCCCTGGCTGACAGAAGGGCGTGAGGAAGGGGCGCAGCCAAAGGCGGCTCCAACTGCAGCTGCTGCAGCATGGACTGGGACTCGGAGCTGCCTGTTGGTAAGGCGGTGAAGGGGCTTCCTCTTTTCCCCCTCCCTGTCCCTCCCCCTCGCTCTCTTTCCTTCCTTCCTTCCTTCTTCCCTTCCTTCCTTCCCTCTTTCTTTCATTCCCTACTTCCCTTCCTTCCTTCCTTCCTTCCTTCATTCCTTCTCTTCTTTCTCTCCCTCCTTGCTGTTCTTCCATCCTTCCTCTCTCTCTCCCTCCTTTCCCTTCCTTCCTTCCTTCTTCGCTTTCTTCCTTCTCTCTTTCTTTCCTTCCCTACTTCCCATCCTTCCTTCCTTCCCATCTTTCCCTCCCTCCCTCCTGTTCTTCCTTCCTTCCCCTCTCTCCCTCCTTTCCCTTACTTCCTTCTTCCCTTTCTTCCTTCCCTCTTTCCTTCCTACCCTACTTCCCATTGTTTCTTTGTTCCCTTCTTTTCCTCCCTCTCTCCCTTCTGTTCTTCCTTCCTTCCTCTCTCCCCCCTCCTTTCCCTTCCTTCCTTCTTCCCTTCCTTACTTCCCTCTTTCCTTCCTTCTTTACTTTCCATCTTTTCTTCCTTCCTCTCTCCCCCCTCCTTTCCCTTCCTTCCTCATCTCCTTTCTTCCATTCCTTCCTTTCTCCCCTCCTTCTTGCCTTGCCTTCCTTCTTGTTTCCTCCCTCCCTCCCTCCTTCATTCCTTCCTTCCTTCCTTCCTTTCCTTCCTCTCTGCCTTGAACGGCGCTCCATGCAGTCTAGCCGGCCACATGACCTTGGAGGTGTCCACGGACAACACTGGCTCTTCGACTTAGAAATGAAGATGAGCACCAACTCCCAGAGTTGGACATGACTTTATTTATATATCTGTATCTTTATTGTGTTGCTGTTTTGATTTTATTTATTGTATTTGTTGTTTGGGCCTGGACTCATGTGAGCCGCCCAGAGTCCCCATCGGGGAGATGGTGCCAGGGTAGAAAAAAGTGTATTATTATTATTATTATTATTATTATTATTATAAAAAGTTTATTATGACTGGACTTAATCACAGGGGAAAACACACACACACACACATTGCTATAAAAAGTGTATTTTAGAGGGTTGTATGGACTAATTGCAGTTTCCGAACTGTCTTCAAAGGCAGCCCCATGTAGAGTGTGTTGCAGTAATCTATTCGGGATGTGACCAGAGCGTGGACCACCGTAGCCTGATCAGACTTCCCAAGGTACGGGGGCAGCTGGCGCACGAGTCTTAACTGTGCAAATGCTCCCCCGGCCACCGCTGAGACCTGAGGTTCCAGGCTCAGCGTTGAGTCCAGGATCACTCCCAAGCTGCGAACCTGTGTCTTCAGGGGGAGTGTGACCCCGTCCAACACAGGCTGTAACCCTATGCCCTGTTCGGCCTTTCGACTGACCAGGAGGACCTCTGTCTTGTCTGGATTCAGTTTCAATTTGCTAGGGTTGTATGTATTCTGTTGCATTCAGCAGCATGGATTGGGTGCCTTGGTTTTGCTTGCAAGATGAACTCCTTCACTGGAGGTCTGGTTTCAAAAGTCAACATGGCATTCATTTGGGAAAAGATCTAAAAGCATAATTTGGACCATTTTCCCTTATGGAGCCCGGACCGTCTTATATAGTGCAGGGCACGATAACTGTAGGCATTTCATCTTTCTTGCTTTGTTCCCTGAGCTGTGAATAATTGCCTCCGACCCACCACCTTTGGGACTTTCCGATGAATCTTGAACACCGAGAATGACTAAAACCCACAGAATAAAATGGATTTTTTGTTTCTGGTCTTCCGTGAGTCACTCCAGCCTCGTTCGCTGAGTTCACGGTCTCCTTGTCTTACTACACGAAGGAAACCCAGTGAATTGTCACAAGATAAAAGGGCCCAAGACCCATGGGATGTAACCACAGGGTGACTAAACCCAGCTGGCCGTTATGCGAATCCGACCCACTGAAAAACCTCTTAAGAGTAACTTATTTGTGATTGTTCTAAACGCAGACAGTCTCTCCTAACCCAAACCCACGTCTTTGTCTTCCTGAGTAATTGTTGCTATTTGCGTTTTGACTTACCTGCTGTTCCCTTATTCTTGGCTTAGAAGATTCTTAGGAAGGACTCATCCCACGCTTTCTACAAGCGCGTTGATGACTGAAAAGGCCAATCTGAGATAGGCAAGTCCGGTTGCAGAAAGCACAGCAGAAAGTCTCCTTGGGTGATGTTGTTTCCAAGTTGCGGTTCTTTCTGCGTTGTCGTTTCTCTTCGAGACCCGTTTGGCGTGTCTTCTCAAAAGAGGCCGCAGCATTGTGGATAGTGCGTCTCCATGCCTCCCAATGTGAGGCCAGGGTGGACCATTGTTGGTGATCAATCTGGCCGAGCCTGAGATGTTGTTTCAGGGAGTCCTTATATCTCTTTTTGGGGGCGCCTCTCTTGCGCTGACCCGTGATGAGTTCACCGTAGAGTAGTATCTTTGGGAGGCGGTGGTCCTCCATCCTAGAGACGTGCCCTGCCCAGCGCAGCTGTGTTCTCAATAGCGTGGCCTCAACGCTGGTGACCCCTGCTTGCTCAAGGACAGCAACATTCGTCACATAGTCGGTCCAGTGTATATTTAGGATTGTGCGAAGACAGCGCTGATGAAAGCCTTCAAGGAGTTGTAGGTATTGGAGATAGATGACCCATGTTTCAGACCCATATAGGAGAATAGACAGTACAATCGCTCTGTACACACTGATTTTGGTGCTTTGCCTCAGGTGCTTGTTGCTCCAGACTCTTTTGTGAAGCCTTCTGAATGCACTCAGTGCCTTTGCTAATCTGTGATCTGTATCTTTGTCAATCTTGGCATCTGAAGAGATGATGCTTCCCAGGGAGGTGAACTGCTGAACGGACTTAAGCACAGATTTGCCTATGCTGACGTGGGGATGGTGGTGTTCTTCCTGTGGTGCGGGCTGGTAGAGGACTTCCGTTTTCTTCAGGCTGATTTCCAGCCCAATCAGCTCTGCAGCTGTTGCAAAGCAGGATGTGAGGCGCTGCAGGGCTGCTTCTGAGTGGGTAACAAGGGCAGCATCGTCTCAGTTGAGACTGAGTCTTAGTGCGAGCCCTCAGACGGCTTAAGTTGAACAAGCTGCCATCAGTACGATAGCGTATATATATGCTGTCTTCTTCGACGTCTGCCATATGTATTTTACTTATATGTATTTTAATCCTTTGTATTGTTGCATGATGTTTTTAATTTTCATTGTAGCATTGAACCTTTGCTGTAAGCCGGTCTGAGACCCTCTGCGGAGGTGAGAAGATCGGGATACAAAAGTTATAAATAAGTAAATCTCTATCTATTAATAAAGCGGAATGTTTGTATGTGTGTGGGTTTGTATGTATGTATGTATGTATGTATGTATGTATGTGGCAGCATTTTGATTGGCTCCCGGCCTCTACATTCTGACAACATGATTGGTTGCCAGTGAGGGAGTATTTGCATAACGCCTCTATTGGCCAGCCAACACGAACATTCCGACCCTCTAAACTGGCAGAGGAGGATAAGGCAAAGGCCTGAGGCAGTCAGGCATGGTGGGAGTTTCAGACTAAAACACTTCGCGACCCCTTTGCGACCCCAAACAATGAGAGAACAAGACCCACTCTACATCCTGTTGCAGTTTGAGGGAGGATGGACCATGGATGACGGGACTCGCAGTACTTTAACTCACTTGCTTAAAGCACTGTGGCCCACACCATAGAAGGATCAGGACCACACTTGGCACACAGATGCCCTCTGGCCCACTTTACAACCTGGTGCAGTGTAGGGCAGGATGGGCCACAAATGATGGGATTTGCAGTACCTTCACCCGATTCATTTCCCACAGAACATTGAAGCCCCTACAAATCACAGACCAGGCCCAAACTTGGCACACAGAGTACCCATGACCCACTCTACATCCTACTGCAGTTTGGAGAAGGGCAGACCATGGATGATGGGACTTGAAGTACCTCCAATCACTTCCCGAGACCGCTGCAACCCTCATCCACTGACTGATCAAGACCAAACTTGGCACACAGAGCCCCCATGACCCACACCACATCCTACTCCAGTTTGGAAGACATTGGACCACAGATGATGGGACTTGAATTACCTTCACTCACTTCCTGAGACCATTGCAAGCCAAATACACAACTGATAAGGACCAACCTTGGCACACAATGCCCTTCTCAACTAACCCGGGCAGGGCAGGGTCCCCAAGCTAGTAAATAAATAAATAAGGAGGGAAAAGGAGCATTGTTGTGATCCTACGCATTTCTGTGAACTCGTGTCCTCAGAAATGTGGTTGAACTCAGAAAAATGGGGGGAAGGCTGTAAATCAGAAGCCGCCAACACACAGCGGGTTACCTGGCTGCAGTCTGCCAATTCCCAGCTAGAAAAACACCAAACGCTTGCTCCGTTCACACAAAATGCACAGATGGACGGATAGCGGCTGCCAATGGGAGAAAATATGAAGGAAAACAAAATTGGAAACTGAAAGAAAGAGAAGAACTGGTCACCTTGTCCTGCAAAAAAGGGAGGAACAAAGAGTCCAACTTTGGCAAGGTTGCTGGCAAAAACAGGCCGAGAGGATGGGAAGCGCATTAAGATATTCCTTCCTTGGCCTGGACGGAGGGTATTGTGTTTGCTGACTCCTCTGGCAAAGCTTTGGTGCCATAACTCAAAAGTGAATTTAATGGGAGTCCGATTCTGGATTGAGCATGAAACGGCGCTTCCTCTTGGTGCCGAAGATGGGTCTGGGCGCATCCGCTGGAACGTGGAAGGGAACCAAGGGCCTGGGTTTGGAGCTCGGTGGAAGGAAGCTCAGGACCAGATGGAACAAGCCCCCCGTTGTGAGGCCGGCCGCTCCAAAACCCATGATATGCTTCGGTGACCTGTCCGCATTGACGTCCAAACCGGCTTCACATGCCGAGATTTACACCGTGTGTAAAGTTTACGGCTTCCCCAATGGAGACAGGGGAGAGCATAACTCACGTCGGCTGTCATTCGGAAGGGAACAGCCGCATTTTAGAGCCAAAAGTTTGGATGGCGAACACTGGGGAGCGGACAGACTGTAGAATTAGTGCAGTTTGGCACCACTTTCACTGCCCTGGCTCAATGCTATGGAACCCCGGGAGCTGTAGTTTAACGAAGGGTTTTTCATCATGCGAGCTACTATATGAACAATTAAGTTGAAAAGATCACCTGTTGTGCATGTGAGCGTGTGCGCGCATGCGCGCACGCACACTCCTACTGCAGTCTTTTGTCCGCGCGGGGCTTCTTTCTTGCCTGCCCATGAACTCGCCGCCACGCACACCCGGGAAGGGGGGGCGCCCTTCCTTCCTTTCGAGGGTGTCACTCAGAAAGGACGCCCAAGTGGATGGCTGGCAGGAAGGAGGACCCCTCCCACTGGTGGCAGTCCATGCCCATGGGGGGGGAGAGGGGGGGTGGCTCTTCCTAGCCAGCTCTGAAGAGCCACCCTCATTCTCTCTTTCTTTCTCTCTCTCACTCTCTCCCTCTCTCTCTCTCCCGTGGGCCCTCGCCACCTTTCTCCTTCGATGGCGAGGAGGGCGAGGCGGAGAAAGGCGGTGAGGGCACAAGCAGCAGCAGCAAGTGGAGTCTCCATCCCCGCAGCCCCCTCCTCCTCGGGTTCAGCCCCAGGAACACGGTGGAGCCCTCCCTCCTCGCCCCCAACCAAGGAAAGAAAGCAGCCCCACACTGCTCGCTCGCTCAGGTCTCCGCTTGGAAAGGGAGTCCCGAGGGCAGCAGCAGGGTTTACGGCGGGGCTTGCTTGGCTTTGCCCCACTTTGCCCGGCCTCCTTCGCCTCTTTCTCTCTCTCTCTCCCTCTCTCCTTCCAGCGCCCGACTGCCTGCCTGCCAAAAGGATCCGAAAAAGTTCTCCGGATTTCTTTCTTCTCTCCTTGGCTCTCTCTCTCTCTCTCACACACACATTCCCTCCATCCCTCCCACAGCCTCGTATCCTATCCGTGTGCATGCCTTCGCCTTGCTCCCCCCCCCCCCCGGCAGTAGCAACCAATGGGCAGTCATGTCACCACACCGTGCGTGGCAAGACGAGCGCCAGGGCCCGCCCACTAAAGCCTCATTTTGGCAAAAGAAGCCCCGCAAAGGCAGCGGTGGGAGCGTACGTGCGCGTGCATGGCAGGAGCGTGCCGTTTGGCTGGTGAGGCCCAAAGATCACCTGGAAGAGGGCCGAAGATCACCTAGGTGCTCCCGATCACCATAATTAGCACCCCTGATCTACACTGTAGAATTAATGCAGTTTGGCACCACTTTCTCTTCCCTGGCTCAATGCTATGGAACCCCGGGAGCTGTAGTCAGGGCCGGACTAAGGTAATTTTAAATGGTAAGCGAACATTATTTTGGCGTGTCCGTCCCCCTCCCCATTGCTGAAAAATAAAAGGTAGAATATTATTCACATGTTCGTGGGCACATCTGGCTGCCGGGCGCCCCTCGGTCTCCAGCCTCGTGTCGCCACTGTGCGCGGCTCTGGCCTGCTCGCACCGCACCGGATGCGCATGTGCAGAACCAGCTGGTTCCATATGTACGCATGTGGTGTGGCGCGGGCGAGCTGCCTTCCACTGGGCTGGAGATTGAGAAGGGGCGTTTGGCGGTCGGATGCACCCCTGAATATGTGGCACCCCACGCGGGCGCGTAGTTCGCGTAATGTAAGATCCGGCCCTGGCTGTAGTTTAACTAAGGGTGCATCTACACCAGGGGTGCGCACACTCTTTCAGCATGCAAGCTACTTATAATAAAACCAAGTCAGAAAGATCTACCTACCTCCTCAAGGCTGGAGAGGGGCGTGGCGGGGCGGGGCTTGGCGTGGCCTGGCTCCGCCCCCCTCTGGCTTCAGCTCTACCAGCCGCTTCTCCAGGCTTGAGGATGGCAGTGCCAAGCCAGCCTTGTGCTAGCTATGCCACCACTGGCATGGCACTGCCCTCGTCAAGCCTGGAGAAGCTGCTGGTAGAGCGGAAGCCAGAGGGGCGGAGCCAGGCTGCACCAAGCCCCGCCCCCTCCCCTCCCCTCTGGCTTTGGAGCCCCCAGCAGCTTCTGCAGGCTTGACGATGGCAGTGCCAAGCCAGTGGTGGCATAGCTTGCACAAAGCTGGCTTGGCACTGCCCTCCTCAAGGCTGAAGCAACTGCTGGGAGTGCCAAAGCCGGGGAGGGGGCGGGGCTTGGCGCGGCCTGGCTCCGCCCCCTCTGAGAAGCGTCCCATCCGGCTGTGATCGACCTCCTTCGGTCCTGCGATCAACTGGTCGATCGCGATCGACTTCCTGGGCAGCCCTGATCTACACTATAGAATTAATACAGTTTGGTACCATTTTAATTGCCCTGGCTCAGTGCTATGGAACCCCAGGAGTTGCAGTGTGACTAAGGTTGTATCTACACTGGAATCATAGAGGCGATCCACAGTCAAGGGGCCACCACCGAGAAGGCCTGGTCTCCCGTCCCCACCAAACGCATCTGCGAGGAAGGTGGGAGTGAGAGCAGGGCCTCCCCAGAGGATCTTAACATCCTAGATGGTTCATAAAGAGAGATACATTCGGATAGGGAAGTTGAACCCTGGGAGTTGTAGTTTAACAAAGGGTTCATCTACACTGTAGAATTAAAAGTGCGGTGAAGGTCTCGCTTTCGCTGGAAATGAGGAGAAATATTATTGGGGGGAAAGAGGAAGAAATGGGTATGCGCCAATGCTCTGCAGGGAAAGACCGCAGAATGGGTTGATTAATGCCCAGCGTTTTTGCAAAACGGTGGAAAAGCGACGAGCCGAGTCTTTGACCTGCTCCGAGTTGTGTTGCATTCAAACCCCATCCGTCATGCAAGGTCATGCGGGTGCCATCCAAAAAGCTCTCTTGGTCCAGACACAACATGTTCCTCCATTTGCCCATCCCAACTTCCCTTGACAATCATCAGGAAATACTCAGTGCGGGATTGAGTTGTGTTTGTCTTGGATTTTCCTTCTTTGACAGCAAGCCGTTCTGGTTTTCAGCCTTTGGAAAATGAAATAAACCAGGATTAAGGGGAATTCATACACCGTTGCATGAAGCAAAGACCGAAATCTATAAATCTATTGTTCCTAGAGACTTTTCACTTTGAATATGTTTTTAATCGGGTTTTGATGGATTTAAAGCAGGCATGGGCCAATATGGACCCTACGGGTGTTTTGGGCTTCAACTCCCACAACTCCTAACACCGGGATTGTGGCGCAGCTGGCTGGGAGTCAGCTGCATGAGATCTCTACTGACCAGAAGGTCATGAATTCGAAGCCTGCCCGGGTCGGGGGGAGCTCTCAACCAATTAGTGTAGCTTGTTGTCGACCTTTGCAACCCGAAAGACAGTTGCATCTGTCAAGTAGGAAATTTAGGTATAAATTTAGGCTAATGTAACTGATTTATGAGGCCATAAAAATCTCCAGGAAGTATGTGAAGAATGAAGGAATGCAACAGCTTCCCCTGGGGGCCAGAAGCTGGAATGCTAAATTGCCTCTGTGTCTTTGTCTATATAAGTTGTGTGTCTATGGCAGGGGTCGGGAAACGTTTAGACTCAGAGAGCCATGAAAGCAAAATATTTGGACATTTATTTCAGTGAGAGCCATATAATATACAGTATATAATATAAGACTGAATTCAACTAAATGTGAGTCTATACGTACGTACTATGAGAAAAGGATTCCCCCGGCAGAATGACGGGACACTTCAGACCTGGCTCTGCAAAAGGCACACTCAGGACTCTGGGAAGGAAGAGAAGGCGGAAGGAAGGAAGGAAGGAAGGAAGGAAGGAAGGAAGGAAGGAAGGAAAGAAAGACAGAGGAAATAAAGGAGGGAGGGGGAGAGGAAGAAAGGAAGGAAGAACAAATTATGGAAAAGGAAGAAAAGAAACACAGGAGAGAGACAAGGAGGGGAAAAGAAAGAAGGAAATGGGAAGGAAGGAAAGGAAACGGTGGAGAAAAGAAAGGAAAATGAGTGAGGAAAAAATAAAATAATGAAGGGAAAAGAAGAAAAGAAAGAAGGAGAGAGAGGGAAGTGAAAAGAAAGGAAGAAGGAAAGGAAGACTTGGGGGAAAAGAATAGAAGAGGAAGGAAGGGGGAGGGAAAATGGAGGAAAGAAGGAAGGGGAGAGAGGGAGGGAAAATGAAGGAGAGGGAAAGAGTGAAGGGAAAGAAAGGAAGAGGAAGGAAGAGGAAGAATGGAGGAAAGAAGGAAGGAGAGAGGGAGGGAAAAGGAAGGAGCGAAGGAAAGGGTGAAGGGGAGAAAGAAAGGAAAGAAGAGGGAGAATGGAGGAAAGAAGGGGAGAGGGAGCCCCGAGAGCAGCGGGGGATGAGGAAGAAGCAGCCATGGTGGTGCGGAAGCGGCAGTCGTGGCGCATTTGCATCACTCCTCCCCGCTGCATGCTGGCATACTGAGGCCCGGGCTGCTCTGGAGAGCCATATGCAATCATGAAAAGAGCCACACCTGGTTCCCGAGCCATAGGTTCCCTACCCCTGGTCTATGGCATTGAGTGTTTGCCTGGATATGTACATTGTAATCCGCCCTGAGTCCCCTGAGTACGTGCTGTTCCCTTATTCTTGGCTTAGAAGATTCTTAGGAAGAACTCATCCCACGCTTTTTAAAGCGCGTTGATGACTAAAAAGGCCAATCTGAGATAGACAAGTCCGGTTGCAGAAAGCACAGCAGAAAGTCTCCTTGGGGGATGTTGTTTCCAAGTTGCGGTTCTTTCTGCGTTGTCGTTTCTCTTCAAACCCGTTTGGCGTGTCTTCTCGAAAGAGGCCACAGCATTGTGGATAGTGCGTCTCCATGCTTCCCGAGGAGAGGCCAGGGTGGACCATTGTTGGTGATCAATCTGGCCGAGCCTGAGATGTTATTTCAGTGAGTCCTTATATCTCTTTTTGGGGGGCGCCTGTCTTGCGCTGACCCATGGCGAGTTCACCGTAGAGTAGTATCTTTGGGAGGCGGTGGTTCTCCATGCAAGAGACGTGCCCTGCCCAGCGCAGCTGAGTTTTCAATAGCATGGCCTCAATGCTGGTGATCCCTGCTTTCTCAAGGACGACATTTGTCACATAGTCGGTCCAGTGTACATTTAGGATTGTGCAAAGACAGCGCTGATGAATGCGTTCGAGGAGTCGTAGGTGTTGGCGATAGGTGACCCATGTTTCAGACCCATAAAGGAAAAGAGACAGTACGATAGCTCTGTACACACTGCTTTGCCTCAGGTGCTTGTTGCTTCAGACTTTTTTGCGAAGCCTACCAAATGCACTACATGCCTTTGCTAATATGTGATCTATCAATCTTGGCATCTGAAGAGATGATGCTTCCCAGGTAGGTGAACTGCTGAATGGACTTAAGCTCAGATTTGCCTATGCCGACGTGGGGATGATGGTGTTCTTCCTGTGGTGCGGGCTGGTAGAGGACTTCCGTTTTCTTCAGGCTGACTTCCAGCCCAAACAGCTCTGCAGCTGTTGCAAATAATAACAACAACAATAATAATAATGTAATTTCTTGCCCACCTCTCCTTGTGACGAGGCGGATTACAGCATAATTAATTACTTTACCTGCTATGCTTCACTGCTACCGAATCCTGGGAGTTGTAGTTTTAACCCCTTCCCCCCTTGCTCTCCTTGGCAAAGAAGCCTAAAGACTTTCCAAAAACGACAATTCCTTTGGCAGTTAAAGTTGGGTCAAACGGCATTCATTTTTCAGTGTGGATGCATTCCTACTGCTTGCAAAATTCACTTGTGTTTTTGGGCAAAGAGGCAGCATTTTCTGTTTGTGTCTGCGCGCGTGCGCGTGCAGAATATGCTCTCTGCAACAATCACATGCGAATGTTCTGACGGATCTGAAGTCTGAAGATTTTCCCAGCTTTCCAATCATTATTGGACTATTTGGGGGATATTTGTCCCGTCCTTCCGTGCTGAGAGTGAACAAATAGGTTCAGAGACCCTTGGTGAGCTTGAAACCTCTGCAGGGAGATTTGAATTCGGACCTCTCCTTCCGACATCCAGCCATTCAACCCAGGCCCGGATTAACACCTTTTTGCGCCCTAGGCCATATTTTGGAATTACGGCCCCTTTAAGACAACCTCTACCACAACCCCCCCCCCCACATCCTTTCATCCGCTTGTCCCCCTTAGGGCCCCGCATCCAGCTCTTCCAGTGTGGCCCCACTTGGTCTGCCACAGGCGTTTCCCTCTCGGCAGGCACTATGGATGCAGGCATGGGGAGGCCTCCTCCCGATGCCGGGGCTTGAGGCACTTGGCTCCTACCCGGTATCGGGATTGCGCATGCGTTGTAGTCAGCAGCTGTACCGATGCCGCGCTTCTACCCGATGCTGGGGCTTGTCACGTTGGGCTTTTCTCCTGTACTGGGGTTTGCGCATGTGCTGTAGCCAGCAGTTGCGCTTCTCTCTCCAGTAAGGAAGAGTCTCCTCCTTGTATTGGAGGAGGAATACCAGCTTTCATGGTGTTAGGGCATGCGCAGACTGCGCAATGGAGTTTCCTGTACTTGTACGGAAGGAGCCAGCAAGTGGATGCTGTCGGCATCGAGGGAGTTAATTGTTCCTCCTGTCGATGTCGACGCCAGTGTCGAGAGCCCCTGCTCATATGCCGTTTTCGCAACAATAGCAGAGGCAGGAGCTGGTATTCAGGAAGAGGCAGGGGCAGCTCTGGAAAGGAGGACCTCCGGTAATCCTTCCTTTCTTATCTCCATGCGCGTTGCGTTTTTATTTGTTTCAATGTGGTTCTTTTTTCCATGATCTGCGCCCCCCCCCCTTGGCTTGCACCCCTAGGCCATGGCCTAGGTTGGCCTTCTGGGTAATCCTGGCCTGATTCAACCGCAAGTCCATCGAGGTAAACATGGGCCGAAGACAGATGGCCGGACCTTCGATGTGATCCAGTGAAGACATTCCTTCGTTGTTACTTTTTGGGTTGGAAAACCTACGCGATGATGAGCCACCTCTCTCCGAAATTGCAAATTCCTTCCTTTCTCTTCTTGTAAAACATCAAGATGGGGAAGCGTCTGGTTTTGGCATGCCAACCCGTTTTTTGTTTTGGGTCTGTGGATAATCCCTCTCTCTCTTTTGGACATTTGTCTCCTTTCCGCAAGAGCTCTCAGCACCTCTTGCCCAAGGGAGGAACGGGTTCCTGAAATGGCGTCATGTTTGCATCGCAAATCTGGAAACGTTTGTCCAAGCCTTCTTGGAGCCAGCTGGTGTTTTCAGGTGCCAAGGACAGATTCCATAACTTGGATCCTTGGGTGCGTCTACACTGTAGAACGAATGCAATTTGGCACTACTTGAAACTGCCACGGATCGAGCAAAGAGCGCAGAAGGCTCACCAAACGACAACTCCTTGGATTCCATAGCATTGAGCCACGGAAGGTAAAGTGGTGTCAAATTGCATTCATTCGACAGTGTCGATCAGTGTTTCTCAACCTTCCTAATGCCGCAACCCCTTCATGCAGTTCCTCGTGTTGTGGTGACCCCCAACCATAACATTATTTTCGTCGCTACTTCACAACTGTCATTTTGCTCCTGTTATGAATCGTTATGTAAATATCAGATATGCAGGATGTGTTTTCATTCACTGGACCAAATTTGGCACAAACACCCAATACAGTGTTCCCTCACTCATCACGGTTATTACGTTCCAGGACCACCCGCGATAAGTGAAAATCTGTGAAGTAGGCTCTCTCTCTCTCTCTCTCTCTCTCTCTCTCTCTCTCTCTCTCTCTCTCTCTATATATATATATATATATATATATATATTAGCTGTACCCGGCCACGCATTGCTATGGCGTAGTAGAAAAGCACAATCAAAGAACATTCTGAACTTCTCCGATGATGGCATTGAACCAAACTTTGCCCACACAATTCCCATGACCAACGGAAAATACTGGAAGGGTTTGGTGGACATTGACCTTGAGTTTTGGAGTTGTAGTTCACCTACTTCCAGAGAGCACTGTGGACTCAAAGAATGATGGATCTGGCACACGTACTCAATATGGCCAAATGTATTGCATGTATTGTATACATTTCCTTGCTTACCTTTGCTGTTATTACTGCCATACACTGTATTGCATTGATGTTACATTGCCTGTATTTGTTAATGCTATAGTGTTACTCCTGCTGTTGGATGCCCTCCAGAATCCCTGTATTGACCACACCCACGGTCCTGAAGAAGCCCCTCTCGGGGAGAAACGAAGGCGCAGAATATAACTATTCGTTGACCGCTTTGCAAGCCTCCCAGTGATTGCTAATATTGTGCATTCTATTATTGTTTTCTGGCACTTTAATAATGCTAATACCTTGATTTGCATTGCGCCTGGGAGGGCTTCTGGGTTCTGTGTCCACTTTTGATGACGGAGGAGCTTTTCCTTCCAGCTACGGCGTCTCAGCTCACTCCTGTGTGAGTTAGCAGCTCGTATAGGCTGTTTATGCTTTTTATGTTCATTATATAACAGATAGGGCATTGCCCCTTTAAAAAATATGTGATTATGTTTAGAATGAACTTATAACTTTGATTTCTGACACTCTTGACCATTGAGTCCTTTTGAATGTGATAAAATATATCTGTGTTATTCATTATATTGTGGTGTTGCGTTTACTTATTCCACACGTACTCAATATGCCCAAATATGAACACGGGTGGGAAAATAGACCTTGACATTTGGGAGTTGTAGTTGCTGGGATTTATAGTTCACCTACAAAGAGCATTCTGAACCCCACCAATGATAGAATTGGGCCAAACTTCCCACACAGAACCCCCATGCCTTGAAGGGACTTGCTGGTGTGAACCTTCCCCCAGCCTCGCACGCTCTCCCTTGCCTGCACATGTGCACCACTCTGCCATGCATCCAGCATGCCTGCTCTTCCCTCCCCATTTGGAGTCTCAGAAACAGACCTCCCCTTGGCTGAGAGGACAGCCAATCACAGCAGAGGAGAGCTTTTGGTGGGAGGATTTGCCATCTGTTTCCAAAAGGGAAGGACAGGCGGAGAGATCTTCAGTCTTCTATGTCAAAGGGGTTCCTAAGACAAGCAGAAATATATATTTTCTGGTGGTCTTTGGCAACCCCTCTGAAACTCCCTCTTGATGTTTCCCTTATAAAGAAAAATTATGGGATCTAGGAATGCTGGAAGCTCTCTTTCTTGTCCAGTCTGGTTATGCCGTCACACCAGGCGCCTTTGAGAATAAACTATGACGTGCTTCCTTCATGCCTGGTGTACTGCAGGGTGCCTACTTGAGGAGCTTAGGGGTCCAACAACCAAAAACCACTCCAGGTTAAAGATAAACAACAAAATAGGTTTATTCAACAACAAAGTCTTTAAAGGACTTGGCACAAAGCTTAACGGTTGCAAAAATACAGGGAGAGATGAAAATTCCCTGGCAATCTTGCTTCTCTCTTGGGCTGCTGAGACTGAAACTGCGAAGTCTCCCTTTGCTCCCTCCAAATGGCAAGGAAATCCAAAGATATTCCTTACCCTGACCCTAGGTTGCTAAATAGAAGGAGCTACGCCTTCCCTATCTATGTCTAGAGTCAGTTCGAAGGCAAACCGATGCTGAAATGGCAGTCAGATAACTAAAATATACAACAAGGCAGTACAAACTGCAGCAGAGTATCACTAGCTTATCTAACTCCAGCACAGCAGGTTGAAAACAAGCGGTCAAGCAATCGGTCAGTCGGTCAGTACTCATGATGGCCTATTCACAGCTAGCCTGGCTGGCCAAGCACATCTGAGCTCTTCTCCTGCTTGAGAAGGACTGAACTAAAGACCCAAGATGGAGGACTGGGGCCTAGGAAAAAAGGCGGGGTTTCCAACTCAAAGGGATAGCCAATGGCTGCAAAGTCCCACCAAACTGGCTGAAAAGCTTTGCAAACACCAGCCACCAGGGTGCTACTGATTTATTTATTTATTTGCCATGCTTCTATACCGCCTCTCTCAGCCCGAAGGCGACTCGAGGCGGTGAACAAGCGGCAGCAAGTGCCCATATACAATAAATAACAAGATAAAAACAGTCATATAAAAACATATAAAATCAACAGCTTAAAACTATAAAATACATATCCCAGCTCCACAATCTTAAAATTGGTTTCCGTTTCGTCGTCATAGTAATCGTTGATCTTGATTAAAGTTCGTCTGCGAACGCCTGCTCGAAAAGCCAAGTCTTGACTTTCTTACAAAATGTCAGGAGGGAGGGGGCCGATCTGATGTCACTAGGAAGGGAGTTCCAAAGCCGAGGAGCCACCACTGAGAAGGCCCCGTCTCTCGTCCCCGCCAGGCGCGTCTGCGAAGCAGGCGGGACCGAGAGCAGGGCCTCTCCGGATGATCTTGATGGTTCATAGGGAGAGATGCGCTCGGACAGGTAAGTCGGACCAGAACCGTTTAGAGCTTTAAAGGCCAAAACCACCACTTTGAATTGTGCCCGGTAGCAAACTGGTAGCCAGTGGAGCTGACACAACAGGGGAGTTGTGCGCTCCCTGAGTGCCGCTCCTGGCTGCTGTCCGTTGAACCAATTGATGCTTCCGAGCAGTATTCAAAGGCAGCCCCTCGTAGAGAGCGTTGCAGTAATCTATACGGGATGTAACCAGAGCGTGGACTATCGTGGCCAAGTCAGACTTCCCAAGGTACTGAGTTTGCATTGGCCCTGGAAAGTTAGCACAGGATGCTTTACCCTGTAACTAAGGAAAATGCAAGTAAAACCTGTCTGGTGACGGAACACTGGACACTATGGTTGGTAAGGCAGGACCTTCTACCGTGTTTCCCCGATAGTAAGACACCCCCGATTGTAAGACGTATCGGGTGTGTCAGGGGGGTTGGCTAATGAAAGCCGTACCCCAAAAGTAAGCCGTCCCCGAAATCTTCGGCGTTGAGTATTTATGTCACAGCGGATAGGCAACAGAAATATAGAAGTTTAATTCCCATTCGGCCCAAAAACTCCAGTCTCTGTTCGAGTGAATAATGAAACTCTCATTCATTCACAAGGTAAATATATAACTTTGTATTGAATTGTATTTAACAATAACTGGCAAAACATCGAAAAACAACAGCCATCACAGCTACCTTTCTAAACATCCTTTCCTCACAGATATTAAATCCCAACTGTCACTTTGTAACTGACATTCCTCAAGGTTCCATTTAGCAGTCTTGAGACAGCGCCATCTGGTGTCAAACATGTCACACTGCAGGTCATCTCAAACTGCGAAAATATCTTGTGCTGACTCATGAATTGCTATTCAAAATGCAATAATCTGACACGAAAGTCCATGCGAAGGGAGGGGGAAAGAAGGAGCAAGAGGCGGGCGAGGCGCGCCTCCCGCCTCTTGCTCCTTTTCCTTTCCCCATCCCTTCGTTCACTCAAATGGATGAAGGGAGGGGAAAAGAAGGAGCAAGAGGCGGGCGACGCGCCGCCCCGCCTCTTGCTCCTTTTTCCTTTCCCCTCCCTTCGTTCACTCGAATGGACGAAGGGAGGGGAAAAGAAGAAGCAAGAGGTGGGCGAGCGGCATCGCGTCAGAGGCCAGGCAAGAGGCATGCCGCGCAAGAGGCCTGCCGCGGTCAGCCCGTGTGGCCAGCTGGTGCGGCGGCGGCGTTGCGCGGCGCCCCTCACAGGTACCGTCGCCCCTCACAGGTACCGTCGCCCTACTGATTGAAGAATTCTTTCAGGGTATGTCAATATAAGACGTACCCGAAAGTAAGACGTAGTGGGGCTTTTGGGGGTAAAAAGAAAGTAAGACATCGTCTTACTTTCGGGGAAACACGGTAAGACACATATGACAAGCTCAAGGCTGGTGGGCCGAACCCATCCTTCCATGTCCTTTTATGTGGCCCTCCTCCAGATGCCGGAGCCGTTGTGTTATTGCGATGATCAATCTTATCTGTAACGTTGAGCCAAAACTTTCTCTTCCCTTTAAGCAATCTTCAGAAAGATACCAAACTATATGAGAAATCAATGATCAGCCAAAGTAAACAAAGGGGAGGCACCTGCGGCTTGCCGATCGCATGAACCCATCATCATATCTATTACTTTCTCTCATTTGTTCAGCAAGGCCCAACTTGTTTTTTTTTTATAATCTGTATGAAATTGTTTAATTTCTCCCTTCCCTTTTCTTGACGACATGAAAGATTCCTGCCCACCCTCCGCTTGTTAAACTTGACAAATGAGTCACAATCACCCCGTTTGTTCATTAATTTGCAGCTTCAGCAACATTTGCTCCAACGGGAGGGGGTTTTCCACCACGGTCCGTCTTTCATCTTTGGAACGGCATTCGTTTGCTTGAATTTCCCCCAGATTTGGAGGGGAAACAGAAACTTAAAGTAACAGCCACTTACATTACAGGCCCCAAAAGAGCATTTAGGGCAGGATGGGCCAGGAATGATGGGATTTGCTGTACCTTCACCCAATTCACTTCCCAGACAACACTGTACCCCTACAAATCACAGACCAGGCCCAAAATTGACAGTAAGGCTTCATTAACTTGATTTTCCTGACTAGGCCTCACTTAATGGGATAATGTTTAAGGCATTAATTGGCAGTAAGGCTTCATTAACTTGATTTTCCTGACTAGGCCTCACTTAATGGGATAATGTTTAAGGCATGAATTGACAATAAGGCTTCATTAACTTGATTTTCCCGACTAGGCCTCACTTAATGGGATAATGTTTAAGGCATGAATTGACACTGCCCCCTCAAGGCTAAGGCTTCATTAACTTGATTTTCCCGACTAGGCCTCAGTTAATGGGACATTGTGTATGGCCTGAATTAACTGTGGGAGTGCTGAAGCCTTGGCACAACAGCCCAGCTCTCCCATATGAGCCATGCTACATTCTACTGCAGTTTGGAGTAGGGAGGATCATGGATGATAGGACTTGAACTACCTCCACAGATTATGGGATTTGTAGTACTTTCAAACCCTTCATTCCCCACAGACCACTGGGACATTGCCCTGAACACAGACACAGAACGAGACGGGAGTAGGGAGGATCATGGATGACCCTCATCCAATGACTGCTCAAGACTAAACTTGGCACACATAACCGCAATGACCCCCTTTCTGTCCTGCTGAGGTTTGGGGGAGGACAGACAACGGATTATGAGATTTGTAGTACATTCACAGCCTTCGGTTCCCACAGACCTCTGTGGCCCCCAACAAAGACCGATAAAGACCAAACTTGCCACACAGAACTCCCATCACCCACTCTACATTCTACTGCAGTTTGGAGGAGGGCAGACCACAGATGATGGGACTTGAAGTACCTCCAGTCTCTTCCCGACACCGCTGCAACCCTCATCCAATGACTGATCAAGTCCAAACTTGGCACAAAGTGCCCCCATCACCCACTCTACGGCCTGGTGCCGTTTGGAGGAGGGCACACCATGAATGATGGAACTTAAAGTACCTCCACTCACTTCCCGAGACCGCTACAACTTTCATCCAATGACTGATCAAGACCAAACTTGGCACACAGAGACCTCATGACCCACTCTACATCCTGGTGCAGTTTGAAGAAGGATGGACCATGGATAATGGGACTTGAAGTACCTCCACTCACTTTTTGAGACCACTGTGAGCCAAATAAACAACTGATAAGGACCAACCTTGGCACACAATGCCTTTCTCAAATAACCCGGGCACCGGGTGAATATACCATGCATTCTTTTGGGCCCTCTTTGGAACACATTCATGCTGCCTTATGGAGCTGTCCAGGGCCTGGCACAATTTCTGTTGGTCTTTTCCTGCTCCTTTCTCCACATTGCTCTTTCTCTAGGGGTGCATCCATACTATGGAACTAATGCAGTGTAATGCCACTTTAACCACCATAACTCAATGCCATGGAAATCCCGAGAGGTGTAGTTTTACAAGCTGTTTTGCCTTCTCTGCCCAAACAACAACTCTTATGATTCCATAGCATTGAGGCAAGACAGTGAAAAGTGGTCTCAAACGGCATTATTTCCACAGTGTAGATGCACCCCGAGCCTGGAAAAGGTGTGATGCCGTTTGCCTTTTTAATTGCTCACTTTGCAAGCACTTTCTCAACATTTTCAGGACGTTTGTTTTGAGAACGACTTCATAAAAATAATAGTAAAAATAATAACCCATAGAAGAAAGCATTAAATTTTGTTTTTGTTGCACCGCTCATAAAAGTGAATGGGAGCAGCCAAGAGAAAAGAGCGAGAAAGCAAAGCAAAACATCAGTGGCATTGTACGTTTCAGCATTGGTCACGGATGGGACGCCGAGAGCCATTTGCGTCACAAAACCCCCGCTCTTGCCGGAGATGTGGCCTTGTTTTATGGATTTAGAGCCATGCAACATCATCTGCCCTGATGACATGTGGGATTTTCCTTGTGATCGCTCTTCTTTCTGGTCCTGCATTGCAAACAGCATGATGCAATCTACCATGTTTGTGAAAGAGGCCATTCGGTGTCATGGGTGACTAATGAGATTAGGAATTTTGGCACCCTGCTTCCTTGTTTATATTTTGTTTTAATTTTTTTTGGAACCATTTATCATAAAATTTATCCAAAAAAGGGAAAGGAAGAAAGTGAAAACAAAGCGGCAGCAACCAAAGCAACGTCCCAAGCTGCTTACAGTAAAAACATCTCCACTGGAGAATTAGTGAAGTTCTGCCTAAAGGTTTTGGGAAGCAAGAGAACCGCCATTAGCAAACTTTGGCCCTCCAGTTGTTTTGGACTTCAACTCCCACAAATCCTAACAGCCTCATCACCCTCTCTGCTTTGCTTTGGACCCAAGGTCCCTGGCTTTTCCTTTCTTGCCTTTCTTCATTCCCTTCTTTGCTTTCCTCTTTTTCGTGGATGTATTTCAGAACCATAAACGCATGATGGATGACCAACAGGGGTAGAGAACATATGGCTCGGGAGCTAGATGTGGCTCTTTTCATGATTGCATCTGGCTCTTCCCCTTCCTTCCTTCCTTCCTTCCTTCCTTCCTTCCTTCCTTCCTTCCATCCCTTTCTCCCCCTTCACCCTTTCCTTCTCTCCTTCCTTTTCCCTCCCTCTCTCCCTTCCTTCTTTCCTCCATTCTCCCTCTTCCTTCCTTCCTTCCTTCCTTCCTTCCTTCCTTTCTTTCTCCCCTTCACCCTTTCCTTCTCCTTCTCTCCTTCATTGTCCCTCCCTCTCTCCCCTTCCTTCTTTCCTCCATTCTCCCTCTTCCTTCCTCTTCCTTCCTTTCTTTCTCACCTTCACCCTTTCCTTCTCCTTCTTTCCTTCCTTTTTCCCTCCCTCTCTCCCCTTCCTTCTTTCCTCCATTCTCCCTCTTCCTTCCTCTTCCTTCCTTTCTTTCTCCCCTTCACCCTTTCCTTCTCCTTCTCCCCTTCCTTTTCCCTCCATCTCTCCCCTTCCTTCTTTCCTCCATTCTCTTCCTTCCTTCCTTCCTTCCTTCCTTCCTTCCTTCCTCTTCCTTCTTTCCTTTCTCCCCCTTCACCCTTTCCTTCTCCTTCTCTCCTTCCTTTTCCCTCCCTCTCTCCCTTCCTTCTTTCCTCCATTCTCCTCCTTCCTTCCTTCCTTCCTCTTCCTTCCTTCCTTTCTCCCCCCTTCACCCTTTCCTTCTCCTTCTCTCCTTCCTTTTCCCTCCCTCTCTCCCCTTCCTTCTTTCCTCCATCCTCTTCCTTCCTTCCTTCCTCTTCCTTCCTTCCTTCCTCTCAGATTGGCCTTTTTAGTCATCAACGCGCTTTAAAAAGCGTGGGATGAGTTCTTCCTAAGAATCTTCTAAGCCAAGAATAAGGGAACAGCATGTACTCAGGGGACTCAGGGCGGATTACAATGTACATATCCAGGCAAACACTCAATGCCATAGACCAGGGGTAGGGAATCTATGGCTCGGGAACCAGGTGTGGCTCTTTTCATGATTGCATCTGGCTCTCCAGAGCAGCCCAGGCCTCAGTATGCCAGCATGCAGCGGGGAGGAGTGATGCAAATGCGCCACGACTGCCGCTTCCGCACCACCATCGCTGCTTCTTCCTCATCCCCCGCTGCTCTCGGGGCTCTCTCTCCCCTTCTTTCCTCCATTCTCCCCCTTCGTTCCTTTCTTTCTCCCCTTCACCCTTTCCTTCTCCTTCTCTCCTTCCTTTTCCCTCCCTCTCTCTCCTTCCTTCTTTCCTCCATTCTTCCTCTTCCTTCCTTCCTCTTCCTTTCTTTCCCTTCACTCTTTCCCTCTCTCCTTCATTTTCCCTCCTCTCTCCTTCCTTCTTTCCTCCATTCTCCCTCTTCCTTCCTTCCTTTCTCCCCCTCACCTTTTCCTTCTCTCTTTCCTTTTCCCTCCCTCTCTCCCCTTCCTTCTTTCCTCCATTCTCCCTCTTCCTTCCTCTTCCTTCCTTCCTTTCTCCCCTTCACCCTTTCCTCCTCTTTCCTTTTCCCTCCCTCTCTCCCCTTCCTTCTTTCCTCCATTCTCCCTCTTCCTTCCTCTTCCTTCCTTCCTTTCTCCCCTTCACCCTTTCCTTCTCCTTCTCTCCTTCCTTCTTTCCTCCATTCTCCCTCCCTCCCTCTTCCTTCCTTCCTCTTCTATTCTTTTCCCCCTAGTCTTCCTTTCCTTCTCCTTCCTTTCTTTTCACTTCCCTTTCTCCCCTTCTTTCTTTTCTTCTTTTCTCTTCATTATTTTACTTTTTCCTCACTCCCTTTCCTTTCTTTTCCCCACCCTTTCCTTTCCTCAAATCCCTGCCGGAAAGGGGCGGGACAAACTTAATTGGGCTCTGTTAACAATGATTGACAGGCATTAGGGACCAATCAATACCTTTGCAAGCTGTGCAGAACCAAACAGGATTGCAGAAACACAATACAACAGTGCAAAAAAAAAAGGACTTTTAAGAACTCAAACACTTGCAAAATATACAGACTCTCACCTTTGCAACTTAAAGTTGAAGTGGCGCTTGCTGCGCTATCACACAAACACTTCCTTCCGTCATATCAATTCCAGGCAGAAATATATTCCAGGTTTTTTTCAACCTCCCTCTTTTTTCCCCTGTCTGGTGCATTAATATCAGGAACGTCTGCAGCTAATTTTGACTTTTTGTTCCAATCAAAGGTAGACACAACAACGAGGAGAATTCCCTCGAAGCATGAAAGAGGCAGGCAACAATTAGAGGCACCCAAGGAAGCATTTTTGTGTCCTCCTTTATATTCAGGGGCAGGAGGAATATTGAATGCACAAGTGGCCCATTGCGGGATGCTAAAGACGATCAGAGAAAGATAATAAACAGAGATTTCCTATTGTGCATTTATTTTCTAGCTTTGTGGTTCAGGAGAGGTGGATAAGAAATATAATAATAATAATAATGTTGGTGGCACATCCTGGAACGTGCAGGATGTGCAGCACATGCTCTCTCAGAGCCCTTTCTCATAAATAATGGAGTGAAAGAAGGTTGTGTTCTTGCACCAACCCTATTGACAATCTTCTTCAGCATGATGCTCCAAAGGGCTACGGCAGACCTCGAAGAAGAAGACGGCATATATATACGCTATCGCACTAAGACTCTAAACTATCTAGTCCGTGAGCTGCTTTTTGCTGACGATGCTGCCCTTGTCGCCCATTCAGAAGCAGCCCTGCAGCGCCTCACGTCCTGCTTTGCAGCAGCTGCAGATCTCTATGGGATCGAAGTCAGCAGGATGAAGACGGAAGTCCTCTACAAGCCCGCACCACAGGAAGAACACCATCATCCCCACGTCAGCATAGGCACATCTGTGCTTAAGTCCGTTCAGCAGTTCACCTACCTGGGAAGCATCATCTCTTCAAACGCCAAGATTGATAAAGAGATAGATCACAGATTATCAAAGGCATAGAGTGCATTTGGAAGACTTCACAAAAGAGTCTGGAGCCACAAGCACCTGAGGCAAAGCACCAATATCAGTGTGTACAGAGCTATCATACTGTCTATTCTCCTCTATGGGTCTGAAACATGGGTCACCTATCGCCAACACCTACAACTCCTCGAACGCTTTCATCAGTGCTGTCTTCGCACACTCCTAAATATACACTGGACTGACTTTGTGACGAACGTTGCTGTCCTTGAGCAAGCAGGGGTCACCAGCGTTGAGGCCATGCTATTGAGAACACAGCTGCACTGGGCAGGGCACGTCTCTAGGATGGAGGACCACCGCCTCCCAAAGATACTACTCTACAGTGAACTCGCCACGGGTCAGCGCAAGAGAGGCGTCCCTAAAAAGAGATACAAGGACTCCCTGAAACAACATCTCAGGCTCGGCCAGACTGATCACCAACAATGGTCCACCCTGGCCTCGCATCTGGAGGCGTGGAGACGCACTATCCACAATGCTGCGGCCTCTTTCGAGAAGACACGCCGAACGGGTCTCGAAGAGAAACGACAACGCAGAAAGAACTGCAACTTGGAAACAACATCACCCAAGGAGACTTTCTACTGTGCTTTCTGCAACCGAACTTGCCTATCTCAGATTGGCCTTTTTCTTCATCAACACGCTTGTAAAAAGCATGCGATGAGCCCTTCCTAAGAATCTTCATTTGCGAAGTAATGCCGAGAGAGAATAATAATAATTATAATAATAATGGAAGTAAATAGATGACATGATGATGTTGGAGGCGAATAGGTGACTATCTTGTCCTTGCACTTAAGAGCAAATGGTTTCTGCCATTTACTCCCTATTTTGGGAGGAAATGAATATTTTAATATACGGGACCAGTATCTGAAGTTTCATTTATGCACATTGGATAAAATATACCCACTTTAGGTATTTTCTAGATCCTACAAAGCCATTCTATGGCATTCCTGAGCTAGAAAGCCTTTCTTTCAATAGAGTTTACAAATAGCGAATCCTCCCACCCAAAGCTCTCATCTGCTGTGATTGGTCAGTCTCTCAGTCAAGGAGAGGGATGCTTCTGAGACTCCAAGCGGTAAGGGGAGAACAGGCATGTTCAGTGCATGGCAGCGTGGTGCACATGTGCAGGTAAGGGAGAGCATGTGAGACTGGAGCGAGGCTCATGCCAGTGAGTCCCTTCAAGGCATAGTCATTTAGCGTGGGAAGTTTGGTTCAATTCCATTATTGGTGGGGTTCAGAATTCTCTTTGATTGTAGGTGAACTATAAATCCCAGCAACTACAACTCCCAAATGTCAAGGTCTATTTTCCACAAACTCCACCAGGGTTCACATTTAGGCATATTGAGCATTTGTGTCAAGTTTGGCCCAGATCTATCATTGTTTGAGCCCACAGTGCTCGCTGGATATAGGTGAACTACAAATCCAAAACTCAAGGTCAATTCCCAAGCAAACCCTTTCAGTACTTTCTGTTGGTAATGAGAGTTCAATATGCCAAGTTTGGTTCAATTCCATTGTTGCAAGAGTTCAGGATGCTCTTTGATTGTGTGTTAACTATAAATCCCAGAAACTGTGCTGGTCGGCGACCGTAATAAATCATGGTCTGGTTGTTGTTGTTGTCATTTTCGTTATTCCTATTCTATCAAATGCAATCCCCGAACCTTAGTTGATTTCTGGAACTGGCTCTGGTTGCTTTCAAACAAAACAAAGCCTAGTTGCTTTGCCTGGGATTCTGTCAGTCTTTTGTCAAGGGAAGGTCTTTGGCATCATCTTGCTTCTCTTTGGGAAATTGCAATCCTTATGCAATTTCCTTTTGACAAAAGCTTCCTTTTTTAGAGCAAGGGATGGCCTTCACTGGCTAACACTGGACAAAAGCACACAGCATCGGCCAATAGTTTGCCAATTGTTCCCAACTATGGCCGCCCCTATCCTCTGAGAAAGATAAAGTGGGAATAATAATAATGCGCAGACAGACTACAAGCAGAGGCACAACACAGTTGCTCAGATGATCCCTTGGAACTTGTGGCACAAATACCCAGGGGCGGTCCTACTGGTAGGCAAAGGACGCCGCTGCGTGGGGCGCCATCTGGGTAAAGGGCGCATTCCCCCGCCCGCCAGACAGCGCCCGGCCGATGTTCCGCTTTTGGGCCTTGTGCAATGGGAAATATGGCTCTGTCTGTGCTTGCTATCTTCGCCAGTCTGCAGAATGCAGTGTCCTTCCCAACAGGGCTCCAGGACTCGGTATTACCTAACTACCGAGTAAGAGGGGAGGAAGAAGGTGTTTTCCCCCTCCTAATGAATTCTGCACATTACAAACACCCTCCCCCCCTTCTCACAGCGTCACACGGCTAAAATGTGTGTGCTGCTAAGGTAACGTCATGCCCTCCCGTCTGTCTCCCCGCGAGACCTGCCCGCACCTCCTTTCCTTCCTTTTGCCTGCGAGGCGGGGCACGCTCATTCCAAGCCTTAGCCCCGCCCCCTCCATGAGGCAAGGTATCCCTGGCAACGCCCGCCAGGCCTCTGGGGATTGGCAGCCGGGCGGCGCGGCGGCACTTTCAAGCCCGCCTTCTCTTGCTCTGCCATGTCTCTGCGGAGGAGAAGCCGCTTCCCGGCGGTGACCGCCAGGAAGCCACCCCAGGCCAGGCAGAGGAAGCATGCGCCCAGGCAGGAGTGGGATGTAAGCACCGGGGCCTCATTCACTTAATTTGGGGTGGGGGGCAAAATAATGTTCGCTTGCCATTTAAAATTACCTTAGACCAGTGTTTCTCAACCAGTGTGCCGGAGCGATCATCAGGTGTGCCGTGGGAAATTGGAACCTCCAGGAGGGGAGGGGGGAGAGTCTATTGTGTTGAAGTATAAAAACCCTAAGAAACCTACCTCGATAAAGGCGCCCTTCCCACCCGTTGTCTACTTGGTCTCTCCCTCTTCATACATTGGGAAGGCCCGCCTCCCTTTCCCCAAGTAGAGACCTCCTCTGCCCTCCTGGGGGTTCTGTGTGGGATGTTTGGCCTTGTTCTATCATTGGTGGGGTTCAGAATGCTCTGTGATTGTAGGGGAACTATAAATCCCAGCAACTACAACTCCCAAATGTCAAGGTCTATTTCCCCTGAACTCCATCTGCGTTCATATTTGGGCATATTGAGTATTCGTGCCAAGTTTGGTCCTGATCCAACATTGTTTGAGTCCACAGTGCTCTCTGGAAATAGGTGAACTACAACTCCAAAACTCAAGGTCAATGCCCACCAAATTCTTATAGCATTTTTCTCTTGGTTATGGGAGTTCTGTCTGGGAAGTTTGTGTCATTCTGCCATTCCCGCCAGTTCATCGAAACAGGCCCAGGTTTCACACTGAGTGTATAAATACATTTAAAAACATATTAACTATATGTATTACTGCGTTAGAGTGTCATTTTGTGTCCTTTTGTTTGGTGGTGTGCCCCAGGATTTTGTAAATGTAAAAAATGTGCCGCGGCTCAAAAAAGGGTGGGAAACACTGCCTTAGACTGCCCCTGCAAATACCATCTGCCTGCGACAAAGAACTGGTGGGATCACAAGCCGGAAAAAGTTACAGAAGTGTCCGACGTGTGATCCAATACAAAAGCCAGCACAGTGATCTTGTTTGCTGTGTACCAATCTCGTTGTGTATCAAATAATAATAATAATAGCAACAACCTGATCTCCAGAATCATGTATCCAACACTCACACCATTAAACCGTAAGCCCCATTGTATGGCATGCAAAGCAAACCTATTAGCACCCGTGTTCGCTTTGTGACAGTTACAATGCTGTCGGTCCTGCAGCCTGGATTTGTTGATGGTTTACTTTGGCTGCCGACGACGTCCGCCTTGACGAAGACGAAACGCCAAACACAATCTCCTTGATTTAAGAGTCATATTTAGCAACTGCAACCGCTTCGACCATCGTGTGATTATTGGGTTCGCTGAAAGAGCAGGGCCTTCGTCCTCAAGGCTCACCCAGGCCTCATTAATTCCTGCATTTTCTTTGTCCCTGCCATGCCTCGCTCCCGATGTGGGGTCCAAACCGGGTTGGAACGCACATTCAAGCAAAATAGCAAAAATTGATGTGTCTACATTGTAGAGTTAATGCAGTTTGACAACTCTTTAATGACCCTCACTCAATACTGTGGAATTCTGGGAGTTGTAGTTTGGAAAGGCAGCAGCACCCTCTGGTAGAGACAGCTAAAGACCTTATGGAATTACAAACCCCAAGATTCCAGACCATTGAGCCATGGTGGTTAAAGTGGTGTCAAACTGAATTAATTCAGCAGTGTAGACACACCCCAAATGTAGTAAGTCAGAAATGAAGGCACCCAAGAACAGCAACTGAGTTGGAAATCTTGACTTGTAGATGGCCAGAATAATTTCCCTCCCTCCCTCCCTCCCCCTCCCTCCCTCCCTCCCTCCCTCCCTCCCCCCCTCCCTCCCTCCCTCCCTCCCTCCCTCCCTCCATCCATCCATCCATCCATCTATCTATCTATCTATCTATCTATCTATCTATCTTGAATAACAGATACACACACATATATCTCCTTCCTCTTCTTCCCCTTCCTCTTCCCCTTCTCCTCCTCCATGTCCTTCTTTTTCTCCCACTCCTCCTACTTTTACTTTTTCTTCTTCTTTCCCTTCTCCTCCTTCTCATCCCTCCCTCTTCTTTTTCTTCCGCTTTTTCTCCTTTTTCTCCTCCTCCTCCATCTTCCTATTCTCCTTCTCCTCCTTCCCCTTCTTCTTCCTCTCCTGCTTCTTCCTCCTCTTCTCCCTTCTTTTCCATCTCCTCCTCCTTTTTGCCTTCTTCTTCTCCCTCTTCTTTGCCTTCTTCTCTCTCCTCTTCCTCCTTCTCCTTTTTCTTCTTCTTCCCCTTCTCCTTTTCCTCCTCTTCCTCCTCCGTTTTTCTTCTCCTTCCCCTTCTTCTTCTCACTTTTCTTCATCTTCTCCCACTCCCCTTACTCCTCCTTCTCCTCCTTCCCTTTCTTTCTCTTCTTCCTCTCCCCTTTCTCATTCTCCTCCTCCTTCTTTTTCTTCTCTCTCTTCTTTCTCCCCTCCTCCTCCTCTTCCCCTTCTTCCTCTCTTCTTCCTCCTCCTTTATACCCTGCTTTTTCTCTCCACAAAGGAGACTTGAATTAAAAGCATCCCAATCCAATGTTGTTGCAAACCAGGAAAGCAAATTGCTGAGCTGGTTTGGAAATGCTAGCAATGGTCCTCCATTCCAGTGTTTCCCAACCAGTGTGCCGTGGCACACTAGTGTGCCGTGAGCGATCACCAGGTGTGCCGTGGGAAACGGGAACCTGCAATCCCCTTTTCTCCTCCTGCCAAACACTTTTTCTTCTCCACTCGGGCTCCCTTCTTCCCAGCCTCGCTCTGCTCGCTTTGCCTCGCTTTGTTCTGGGGCGAGTCTGCGCAGTAGCGCCCGCACAGGTCACGTCTTCTTCTCCCCCCTCCCTCCTGAACACGCTCACGCTGCCCCTCAGATCAAAATGGCGGCAGAAGCAGGTGTGTAGAAGAAAAAGTAAGTGTTGGGCAGGAGGGGGAAAAAGGCGAAGGGGAAGGGGGAGGAAGAGGTCTCTGTCGAAAGCTGGCATGGGCAAACTTGGACCTTCCAGGTGTTTTGGACTCCAACTCCCACCATTCCTAGCAGCCTCAGGCCCTTTTCCTCCCCCCTCAGCCACTTAAGCAGGAAAGGGCCTCAGGCTGTTAGGAATGGTGGGAGTTGAAGTCCAAAGCACCCAGCGGGCCGAGGTTTTCCCATGCCTGTTTGAGGGACCTTAAAGTGGTGAGCCTCCTTCCAACATTGTGATTCTGGATAGAAAACAAACAACAACATAACATAACATTGTTTGAGTCCACAGTGCTCTCTGGGTGTAGGTGAACTACAACTTCCAAACTCAAGGTCAATTCCCAAGCAAACCCTTTCAGTACTTTCTGTTGGTAATGAGAGTTCAATATGCCAAGTTTGGTTCAATTCCATTGTTGCAAGACTTCAGGATGCTCTTTGATTGTGTGTTAACTATAAATCCCAGAAACTGTAACTCCCAAATGTCAAGGTCTATTTTCCCTGAACTCCATCTGTGTTCACATTTGGGCATATTGAGTATTCATGCCAAGTTTGGTCCTGATCCAACATTGTTTCAGTCCACAGTGCTCTCTGGATGTAGGTGAACTACAACTCCAAAACTCAAGGTCAATGCCCACCAAACCCTTCTAGTGTTTTCTCTTGGTCATGGGAGCTCTGTGTGGGAAGTTTGTGTCTTTCTGCCATTCCTGCCAGGATATCTATGTTGTGTTCATCGAAACAGGTCCCGGTTTCACACTGAGTGTATACATACATTATAAAACATATTAACTATCTGTATGACTGTGTTAGAGTGTCATTTTGTGTCATTTTGGTTGGTGGTGTGCCCCAGGAGTTTGCAAATGTAAAAAGTGTGCCGCGGCTCAAAAAAGGTTGAAAAACACTGCTCCATTCAAAGGATGCCGGGTCCTTTTGGGGCCACAACTCTCGCAACTGGAATACTTGGAGTTGTAGACCCCAATCTTGGGGAAATTATTTTGGGGAACTCCAACACCAATCATCCCGCACTGGGCAGGGTTGCAGCTCCCCCAAATAATAATATGTCCAAAGTGGGGGTCTAGTGATATACAAGTATTCCTTGGACATCGATGGTGGCTGAACGTTGACACTGAGCAGGCGTCTTGGGGTGTTGATGTGTGAGTCTTGTCGGGGGAATTGGAAAAGACACATCTCCGTTGGTGCAACTCAGATTTTCGGCAGCTGTTCCGATCTTCCATTCCGGTTGCTCCCCGGCTTCATGTACAGCGGGGCAACCATTGGAAAGGGAAAGCTTGTGCGAAAGAGACGTCTCTGTCTTTTGCTCAGACTTGCCTGATTATTAAACACATTTCCACAGAGAGGGAAACGAGCGAAGGCGCGATGGGGGAGGCGGGAGACACCCATACCTTGCATTCTTTGGATGCGCTCCAAAGCGGAGCTACACATCCTTTCTATACATCCTAGAAATTAATTTTTTTTAAAAAAATGTAATAGCAATTAAACAGAAAAATATATGTATTAATGCAGTGGCTCCCAACCTTTCTAATGCCGTGACCCCTAAATAAGGTTCCTCATGTTGTGGTGACCCCCCATCCATATTTTCGTTGCTACTTCATAAATAATTTTGCTACTCTTACGAATTCTAATGCAAATATCTAATATGCGGGATGTATTTTCATTGTTACAAATTGAACATAATTAAAGCATAGTGATTAATCACAAAAACAATGTGTTTGGGGGAGTATGGACAACGGATGATGGGATTTGCAGCACCTTCAACCAATTCAGCTCTGACTTCCACAGCCGAGACCCCATGAATGACAGACCTGGACCAAACTTGGCACACAGATCCCCCATGACCAACAGGAAATACTGGAGGAGTTTGGGAGGAATTGACAGTGATTTAGGGGAGATGTAGTTCACCTACATTTGGATGTAGAAGTAAATTGTGAGGTAGCAAAGTTTGCAGATGACACTAAACTGTTCAGGGTAGTTAAAAATGAAACTGACTGTAAAGAGCTCCAGAAAGATCTCTCGAAATTGAGTGAATGGGCAACAAAGTGGCAAATGCATTTTAACCTAAACAAGTGTAAAGTCATGCACATCGGGGCAAGAACCCCAACTACACCTACCAATTGATGGGGTCAAAGCTTTCTGAGACAAACCAGGAAAGGGATCTTGGGGTTTTGGTGGACAGCTCAATGAAGATGTCAACCCAGTGCGCTGCAGCAGTGAAAAAAGCAAATTCTATGCTTGGCATGATCAGGAAGGGAATCGAAAATAGGTCGGCAAATGTTGTATTGCCTCTCTACAAATCGATGGTGAGGCCACATCTGGAGTACTGTGTACAATTCTGGTCTCCGCACCTCAAGAAGGATATAACGGAACTGGAAAAGGTACAGAAAAGGGCAACAAGAATGATCCAAGGGATGGAGCGGCTCCCTTATGAAACCAGGTTGCAACGCCTTGGTCTTTTCAGCCTTGAAAGACGGCGTTTAAGAGGTGACTTGATCGAAGTGTATAAAATCATGCATGAGATAGAAAAGGTGAATAAAGAAAAAATATTTTCTCTGTCACACAACACTAGGACTAGGGGCACTCCTAAAGCTCCAAGTTAGGAAAATTAGGACAAATAAAGGAAATATTTCTTCACCCAGAGGGTCATTGGGTCATGGAACTCACTTCCAGAGGAGGTTGTGACAGCTGTCAGCCTGGACAGCTTCAAGACAGGATTAGACAGATTCATGGATACCAAGGGAATCAGTAGCTACTGAAATGGACATCCAAGTGCCACCTCTGTGTTGATGGAGGCAGGCAGGATTTTCCCCGGGTACTGGTTGTGGGGGGTCGGGAGCAGGTGAGGGTTTTGCCCTCCTTTCTGCTAGAGATCCCTGTGTACACCTAGTGGGCCACTGTGTGACACAGAATGCTGGACTAGATGGGCTGAGGCCCGATTCAGCATGGCTCTTCTTATGTTCTTATGGAGAGCGCTCTGAACCCAAAGAACCCCGGATCTGGACACCTTTTTGCGCCCTAGGCTACACTTTGGAATTACGCCCCCTCTACTACCGGCACTGAAGTTGTTGTTTGGGATCCGGGAAAGGAGGATGGGGCCCAAGCTGCGCCTGCCTTTCCTTCATCGCCCGGGGGCTTGGGGGCCGTGGCGGGGTGGCCATCTGCCGGGGCTGGTTAGAATCCCCACGCCCCAGGGAGGGAGAGTAGTGGGGAGAGGCCTGGGGGACCTTCCTTCCTTCCTTCCTTGGGGGGGGGCACTCCCTGGAGATAGAGAGATAGCGAGAGAGACACCCACCCATCTCCGCCTCCTTCAGGGTTGCTCCTCCTCCTCGGTTGCAATCCGTGACTCAGGGAGAAGCCCCCTCTGTGGACTTCCACCTTCAAGCAGGCCCTCGCCTTCCTATTGGCCGAGCCTGCAGAGCCACGCCCGCCCGGGAGGGAGGGAGGCTCTCCGATTGGCCGGCTGCCGCTCTTCAGCTTTGATCGATGGGTGTCACAAGGCAGGAGGTGGGCCCAGGAGGCGAGCTCGGAGGACTCACTCCTGGCCCCGCCCACTCCCCGCCTCCCAGGGAGGGAGAGAGGGAGTGATGTCACCCTGGGAGGTGATGGAGCAAACAAGGAAGGCGGGCCTGGTGGAGGAGGAAGGAGGGAGGAGGGCTGCGTAGCGGGGAGGGAGGAGGCTTGGCCCTCCCTCCCTCAGGGGCCTTTGTGTTTCAACTCTCGCCATTCCCAAGAGCTGGCCACGGATGGGTTTTTTAAAACATTTTTTTTGGGTCCGTGATCTGCACCCTCCTCAGCTCGCACCCCTAGGCCATGGCCTAGGTTGGCCTTATGGGTAATCCGGGCCTGATAATGAAGGTCACATATCCCTCATCCCATTGCTCAAGGCTAGGAATGTTTTGTTGTAGCACCCAAGGAATCAGTTAATGCAGTGTTTCCCAACCTTTTTTGAGCCGCGACACACTTTTTACATTTACAGAATTCTGGGGCACACCACCAACCAAAATGACACAAAATGACACTCTAACACAGTAATACATATAGTTAATATGGTTTTAAATGTATTTATACACTCAGTGTGAAACCTGGGCCTGTTTCGATGAACACAACATAGATATCCTGGCAGGAATGGCAGAAAGACGCAAACTTCCCACACAGAACTCCCATAACCAAGAGGAAATGCTATAAGAGTTTGGTGGGTATTGACCTTGAGTTTTGGAGTTGTAGTTCGCCTATATCCAGAGAGCACTGTGGACTCAAACAATGTTGGATCAGGACCAAACTTGGCATGAATACTCAATATGCCCAAATATGAACGCAGATGGAGTTCAGGGGAAATAGATAGAAATAGATTTGGTAGTTGTAGTTGCTGGGATTTATAGTTCACCTACAATCAAAGAGCATTCTGAACCCCACCAATGATAGAACTGGGCCAAACGTCCCACACAGAACCCCCTGGAGGCAAGAGGAGGTCTCTACTTGGGGAAAGGGAGGCGGGTCTTCCCAATGCACAGAGAGGGAGAGACCAAGTAGACAACAGGTGGGGAGGGGGACCTTTATCAAGGTAAGTTTCTTAGGGTTTTTATACTTCAACACACTAGACTTTCCCCCATCCCCTCCTGGAGGTTCCAATTTCCCACGGCACACCTGATGATTGCTCACGGCACACTAGTGTGCCCCGGCACACTGGTTGGGAAACACTGAGTTAATGTGTGTGTCACATTAAATCTCTATGTGAGTTGATGCAACCGATCACATTGTACATAGGTTGTTCCAAACTACGAAGAGTAAAACTACTTGTTCTTTACTGTCCACTTGTGTGGCATATTTTCTTTCTCTGGCAAGGCAGTGTGTGGGCTGATCAAACGTGAACTACACAAGGTTTATTTTACATTACGCCACATGTTTTGGAGATCGGATTTTCCCAAATGTTGGAATACCGGTGTTTTCATTTTAGAAATAGAACCAGATCTAAAGGCAACGTCCACTTCGCTTTCATATACATAGCTTGGACAGCATTTTTGAAACAATATTTTAAATATTTCTGTGCAGGAAATAAAGCCTATATATACTGAATCCTCAAATAGGGAAAGGTATCACTATCCCAGCCACCTATCTTGGCTTTTCTTCGCGAATGAAGATTCAGGAAGAACTCATCCCACACTTTTAACAAGCGCGTTGATGACTAAGAAGGCCGATCTGAGATAGGCAAGTCCAGTTGCAGAAAGCACAGCAGAAAGTCTCCTTGGGTGATGTTGTTTCCAAGTTGCAGTTCTTTCTACGTTGTCGTTTCTCTTTGAGACTCATTTGGCGTGTCTTCTCGAAAGAGGCCGCAGCATTGTGGAGAGTGCGTCTCCATGCCTCCCGATGTGAGGCCAGGGTGGACCATTGTTGGTGATCAATCAGGCCGAGCCTGAGATGTTGTTTCAGGGAGTCCTTATATCTCTTTTTGGGGGCGCCTCTCTTGCGCTGACCCATGGCGAGTTCACCTTAGAGTAGTATCTTTGGGAGGTGGTGGTCCTCCATCCCAGACACGTGCCCTGCCCAGCGCAGCTGTGTTCTCAATAGCGTGGCCCAGGGCCGTAGCCAGGATTTTGTTTCAGGGAGGGGGGGGGCTGAGTTTGTTTCGGGGGTGCTGAGACTGGGCGGAAGAGGGTCTACCCTAGCAAACCTTTTGTATTGTTATCCCAATAACCCCATTAATGTGGGATATAATGAGCATGGTGATCAGATCATGATATGAATAAACATAACAGTTTAAATAATGTACCAGTAAGGCCTTTTCGCCGACCACCCTGAGAATTTCGGGGGGGGGGGCTGAAGCCCCCTTAGCCCCCCCCCCCTGGCTACATGCCTGGGGCCGTGGCCTCAATGCTGGTGATCCCTGCTTGCTCAAGGACAGCAACATTCGTCACATAGTCGGTCCAGTATACATTTAGGATTGTGCGAAGACAGCGCTGATGAAAGCCTTCGAGGAGTCGTAGGTGCTGGCAATAGGTGACCCATGTTTCAGACCCATAGAGGAGAATAGACAGTACGATAGCTCTGTACACACTGATTTTGGTGCTTTGCCTCAGGTGCTTGTTGCTCTCGACTCTTTTGTGAAGCCTTCCGAATGCACTCTATGGCTTTCCTAATCTGTGATCTATCTCTTTATGGGCTTGGCCAACTTACTGGCCGGGCAGGTTGCGGGGCGGCGGTGTCCTTGCCGCCATCTTGGAGGGAAGGAGGAGGCTTCTTCCTCCCAGAAGTCTCTTGGTGGTGGGAAGGTTTACCGCCACCAACACCGGCCGGCCGATGACAGGGGTGGACTCGCCCAGCCCCATGTTGTCAGCCGGCCGGCCCTCACTTCTGCCCAGGCAGCTCTTTTAAGGCTGCCCGGGACTTATTTTAATTGTTGTGGGGTTTTGGGGTTTTATACTGTATGATGTGGCATCTTCTGCACTGGGGCCTGATCCGGTTTTTTCCTCCGACCCTCCCTACTTCATTTGTTGCTTGTTTGTTGTTACATGTTGTTTTCATATTTATATTCATTGTTGCACTTGTTCCGGGTACATGGTTATTATGTTCTTTGTCACAACTCTGTGTTTGGCGTGTGGCATGGGCCCTGGATCGGGCTGGCTTATTGCCCCTTGGTTGTAAGGGGGGGGGGATAATGCCCTGGCCCCCTGGGGTGCCGAGTTTCCGTGGAAAGGCATCAAGCCCGTGGCACCCAGGCTTGCAAGCACCTTTGGACAATTGTGGTCTGTCCGACACCTGATGCAGGACCCATGCGTGGCCGCCAATCCTTGTTTCTGAATGAGTTGTGGCCATTTTCATCCAACCACTTTTGTTTGTATTATTGGTACATGTCGCGAGATGTATCACCCTTGCACACGCAATCAATCTTGGCGCCTGAAGAGATGATGCTTCCCAGGTAGGTGACCACAGATTTGCCTTTGCTGACGTGGGGATGATGGTGTTCTTCCTGTGGTGCGGGCTGGTAGAGAACTCCCATTTTCTTCAGGCTGACTTCCAGCCCAAACAGCTCTGCAGCTGTTGCAAAGCAGGATGTGAGGCGCTGCAGAGCTGCTTCTGAATGAGCAACAAGGGCAGCATCATCAGCAAAAAGCAGCTCACGGACTAGATAGTTTAGACTAGAGTCTTAGTGCGAGCCCTCAGATGTCTTAAGTTGAACAAGCTACCATCAGTCACCTAGGTGAACCATTTCCGATATGGATAAGGGATGCTCAGGCTTTAATTTATTTTGCAGATGCTCCTGAGTTGATGAAAATCTGGAATAATAAACCTCTCGTTGCAGACCATGGACTCTTCTAAAGGTAAGCTTTTAAAAATATGTACAATGCTTTAAATCATGCCGATGTAACCATTCCTTCCATGTCTCTAAAGATGCATCTAAACCAGGCATGGGCAAACTTTGACCCTCCAGGTGTTTTGGACTCCAACTTCCACAATTCCTAACAGGCTCAGGCCCCTTCCTTTCCCCCCTCAGGAGGGCAACCAAAAACGGGCAACAGCAATGTCATATTCTGTAGCCTTCAACAATTCTTCCTCTGTGCACGAGGCAGAGCATAATGGACAAGCATACAGTTGCGGAGTTGTCTGTTCTGCTCCACGATCACACAAGGTGTGGGATTCTTTTAGGTTGTGCCGTTTTGCCAGGTTGTCTTTCGATCTGCCCACTCCGCTTCTGAGTCTGTTCAGGGACTTCCAAGTTGCCTATTCTTGGTTTCTTTGGGTTGCAAACCGCATTAATTCTGCAGTGTAGATGCATCCTTTGTTTTACAGACATAGTTTTGCAGTGAGTGGTGTGCGCATTTCCTTGCAGCAACCCTTGGGAAGTGTGAAAATGCTATTTTTGTCCAGACGGTCCAAATCCAAAGTAATTTCTTTCCATCCCCGTCCCATTGCTTTGCAGGGAAGCCAAGGAGCCCCGGGGTTCGTTCTTGTGCCAAAACTGTCTCCAAACACCTCCCTCCTTCCTTCCTTCCATAAGAAGTGTATATATATGCGTGTGCGCACGCGCATGAGTGTGTATATATATATACACACACACACATACACACACAGAGAGAGAGAGAGAGAGAGAGAGACACACAGAGAGAGAGAGACGACTGCCTGGAAATTTGGTGTTTGCGGATGGCTGTTTCTCGTGACCAAATGCCAGCCAGGAAATTCCACAGATCTGAAGATGGGACCCTATACAAACACCCTAACCATCCTCAGATGTCTCTTTTTGATATCGGAAAACAGAGCCTAATACGCAGCACATGGGCCCTGTAAATAATGAGATTATTAACGAAAGGCTGCAAAACGAGGATATTTTGGGTGCACAAATCCAATGCTTACTCATTGGCAACAACACCGGCGCTCCACATTGTTCCCTGGGTGGATCGATTTTGTCATTTGGGAGTTGTAGTTGCTGGGATTTATAGTTCACCTACAATCAAAGAGCATTTCGGACTCCACCAATGATGCAATTGAACCAAACTTGGCGCACAGAAGTCCCATGAGTAACAGAAAATACCAGAAGGTTTTGGTGGGCATTGACTTTGCGTTTTGGAGTTGTTGGTCTCCTACATCCAGAGAGCACTGAGGACTCAAACTATGAGAGGTCTGGACCAAACTTGGCACGAATACTCAGTATGCCCAAATGTGAACACTGGTGGAGTTTGGGGGGAAATAGACCTTGTAGTTGCTTCAAAGCAGGGGTCGGGAACCTTTTTGACTCAGAGAGCCATGGAAGCAAAATATTTTGAAATTTATTTCAGTGAGAGCCATATAATGTATAATATATTTTAAGACTGAATTCAACTTAATGTGAATGCGTACATACGATGAGAAAAGGATCCCCCCTTTGGCAGAATGACGGGACACTTCAGACCTGGCTCTGCAAAAGGCACGCTTAGGACTCTGGGAAGGAAGAGAAGGCGGAAGGAAGGAAGGGGAAAGAAAGAAAGTCAGACAGAGGAAATAAAGGAGGGAGGGGGAGAGGAAGAAAGAAAAGAAGAATGAACTATGGAAAAGGAAGAAAAGAAAAGCAGGAGAGAGACAAGGAGGGGGAAAAGAAAGGAGGAAATGGGAAGGGAGGAAAGGAAAGGGTGGGGGAAAGAATGGAAAGGGAGTGAGGAAAAAGTAAAATAATGAAGGGAAAAGAAAAAAGAAAGAAGGGGAGAGAGAGGGGGAAGTGAAAAGAAAGGAAGGAGAAGGAAAGGAAGACTTGGGGAAAAAGAATAGAAAAGGAAGGAAGAAGGAGGGAGAGAGAATGGAGGAAAGAAGGAAGGGGAGAGAGGGAGGATAAGGGAAGGAGAGAAGAAAAGGGTGAAGGGGAGAAAGGAAGGAAGGAAGGAAGGAAGAGGGAGAATGGGAAAAAAAGGAAGGGGAGAGAGGGAGGGAAGAGGAAGGAGAGAAGGAAAGGGTGAAGAGAGAGAAAGGAAGGAAGGAAGGAAGGAAGGAAGAGGGAGAATGGAAGAAAAAAAGGAAGGGGAGAGAGGGAGGGAAGAGGAAGGAGAGAAGGAAAGGGTGAAGGGAGAGAAAGGAAGGAAGGAAGGAAGGAAGGAAGGAAGGAAGGAAGGAAGGAAGGAAGGGGGAGAATGGAGAAAAGAAGGAAGGGGAGAGAGGGAGGGAAAAGGAAGGAGAAAGGAAAGGGTGAAGGGAGAGAACGAAAGGAAGGAAAAGGAAGGAAGGAAGGAAGGAAGGAAGGAAGGAAGGAAGGAAGGAAGGAAGGAAGGAAGGAAGGGAAGGAAGGGGAGAATGGAGAAAAGAAGGAAAGGGAGAGAGGCAGGGAAAAGGAAGGAGAAAGGAAAGGGTGAAGGGGAGAAAGAAAGGAAGAGGAAGGAAGGAAGGAAGGGAGGAAGGGAGGGGGAGAGCTGCAGGCTGGGAAACGGAGGCCCGGGCTGCTCTGGGGAGCCACATGCAATCATGAAAAGAGCCACATCTGGCTCCTGAGCCAAAGGTTCCCTACCCCTGTTTCAAAGAGTATTCTGAACCCTACCAATAATAGAATTGGGCCAAACTCTCCACACAGAACCCACTTGCCTTGATGGGAGTCGCTGGCGTAAGCCATCCTCCAGCCTTGCACGCTCTCCCTTGCCTGCACATGCGCACTGCACTGCCATGCACCAAGCATGCCTGCTCTCCCCTCCCCGCTTGGAGTCTCAGAAACAGCCCTCCCCTTGACTGAGCAACCTGCAAATCACATCAGAGGAGGGCTTTTGGAGGGAGGATTCGCTGTAAAAAAAGGAAGAGAAGGACAGGCAGAGAGATCTGCCAAAGGAGTTCCTAAGACCACCAGAAATATATGTTTCCTGATGGTCTTTGGCGGCTCCTCTGAAACCCCTTCATGACCCGCTCCAGGGGCCCCGATCTCCAGGTTGAGACACGCTGTTGCAGACACATTTCAATGCCACTTTGAATGCTATGGAATCCTGGGAGCTAGAGATGACTAAAGCAGCGTTTCCCAACCAGTGTGCCACAGAACACTAGTGTGCCGTGAGCGATCATCAGGTGTGCCGTGGGAAATGGGAACCCCCAATGCCCTTTCTTCCCCCTCCTGCCAAACACTTTTTCTTCTCCACTCGGGCTCCCTTCTTCCCAGCCTCGCTCTGCTCACTTTGCCTCGCTTTGCTCTGGGGTGAGTCTGCGCAGTAGCGCCCGCACGGGTCACGTCTCCCTCCCTCCCCCCTCCCCTCCTGTACACGCTCACGCTGCCCCCTCGGATCAAAAAGGTGGCAGAAGTGGCAGTGGAGAAGAAAAAGTAAGTGTTGGGCAGGAGGGGGAAGAAAGGGCGCGAAGGGGAAGGGGGGAGGAAGAGGTCTCTGTCGAAAGCTGGCATGGGCAAACTTGGACCTTCCAGGCGTTTTGGACTCCAACTCCCACCATTCCTAGCAGCCTCAGGCCCTTTTCCTCCCCCCCCCCTCAGCCACTTAAGCAGGAAAGGGCCTCAGGCTGTTAGGAATGGTGGGAGTTGGAGTCCAAAGCACCCAGAGGGCCCAAGTTTTCCCATGCCTGTTTGAGGGACCTTAAAGTAGTGAGCCTCCTTCCAACATTGTGATTCTGGAAAGAAAACAAACAACAACATAACATAACACAACATTGTTTGAGTCCACAGTGCTCTCTGGGTGTAGGTGAACTACATCTTCCAAACTCAAGGTCAATTCCCAAGCAAACGCTTTCAGTACTTTCTTTTAGTAATGAGAGTTCAATATGCCAAGTTTGGTTCAATTCCATTGTTGCAAGAGTTCAGGATGCTCTTTGATTGTGTGTTAACTATAAATCCTAGAAACTTTAACTCCCAAATGTCAAGGTCTATTTTCCCCAAACTCCATCTGTGTTCACATTTGGGCATATTGAGTATTCATGCCAAGTTTGGTCCTGATCCAACATTGTTTCAGTCCACAGTGCTCTCTGAATATAGGTGAACTACAACTCCAAAACTCAAGGTCAATGCCCACCAAACTCTTATAGCATTTTCTCTTGGTGTTGGGAGTTCTGTGTGGGAAGTTTGTGTCTTTCTGCCATTTCTGCCAGGATATCTATGTTGTGTTCATTGAAACAGGTTTCACACTGAGTGTATAAATACATTTAATACATATATGTATTACTGTGTTAGAGTGTCATTTTGTGTCATTTTGGTTGGTGGTGTGCCCCAGGATTTTGTAAATGTCAAAAATGTGCCGCGGCTCAAAAAAGGTTGAAAAACACTGGACTAAAGATCTTGCAAAACTACAGATCTCAGGATGCCACAACGTTGAGCCAAGTGGTGTCAAGCTGCGTCAACTCTACAATGTCAATGCCTTCTAAGATTCAAAGAACACCTTAGTTAAAGTTGGAGATACTATCAGGCTGTTAATGATTTTTGTCGGCGACTTAATTGGCCCTTTGCGGCCTGCATGTTTTTCCAATAATATATATATTTAAAGCCAGACTCTTTGGAAATTGTCTCACCGCCTCGGCCCCATATGAGGCCGATTTATGATCCCGAGGCATAAATGTATGCGAAAGATCTTCTGGAGAGCAAAGGGATTAGGCTGCGGTTTGCGAGCTTTGTGAGTCATGCATCCAAGGATGTTAATAGGGCTGTTTACATGATTACGGATTAACTTTAATGATACTGGAATCAAACCGTTCTCGTCTGAGATGAACTTGATTACAGAGGCTTTGATTCCCTCGTTCGTAAGCACACGCACGCACACACATTTCGATACAGCCCAGAGTTCACAAACAAAGGCTTTGCTTGCAATGTTTTGGTCAGAGAGAGATTCGTTGGCTCTTCTCACACTCTGACCTTGAAGAAGTTACTTTTCTGGACTCAGATGCCCAGAATCCCCCAAACGCAGGTGCTGGAGCTTCAACTTGGCATTGTACTTGGAGTGCCTCTGGTGTTGCTATAAGAAGGTCCTCCATTGTGCGTGTGGCAGGGCTCAGACTGCATTGTAGTCGGTGGTCTGTGGTTTGCTCTTCTCCCCACTCACATGTCGTGGACTCCACTTTGTGGCCCCATTTCTTAAGGTGGGCTCGGCACCTCATGCCGGCAGAGTGCAGCCTTTTGAGTGCCTTTCAAGTCACCCTGTCTTCTGTGTGCCCAGGAGGGAGGGTCTCATTTGGTATCAGTCTTGGCTTGAGGTTCCGGGTTTTAGGCTGCCACTTTTGGACTCTCGCTTACTGAGGTGTTCCTGCATGTATTTCTAGATCTTTAAAGGTTTTTCTTAATTGAAGGCCTTGGTGTTCTGGCTCATATCCAAACAGAGGGTGGGCCGGAGATGTCAATGCCTTGGTCCTTTTATTATTGGCTGCTACTTCCAGCGGATGTCAGGTGCTGCAATATTGGCTAAACAGTATAATTTCTCCAGTGGTGTAAGCAGGGCCGGACTAAGGTAATTTAAAATGGTAAGCAAACCTTATTTTGGCGCCCTCTCACGCTCCAACCTCGTGGAGGGTGCATGTGTGCGCCGGAGTGTGCGTGTGTGGAGTCAGCTAGTTTCATGCATGCGCCATTGCCGCAGGGCGGGCCCAGCTGCCCATGGTCGGTGGTCGCCCTATGCAGGGGCGAGGGGGAGGATCGTTGGGCGGCCGGAGGCAAGGCGTCTCCGGCTGCAGGGAGCTCCTCCTTTTCGGCCTCGTGGTGGGGGGTGGTTGGTGGCTCCGGGCTGCTGGGCTTGCCCTGTGGCAATGGCGCATGCGCGAAACTTCTGTGCGCATGCCATTGCCGCAGGGCAGGCCCGGCTGCCCAGAGTCACTGATCACCCTACACGGGGCCGAAAGGGAGGAGCGTTTTGGAGCTGGCCAGAGGCGGAGCGCCTCTGGCTGCAGGGCGCTCCTCCTTTTTGGCTTCGTGGTGGGGGACAGTTGGCGGCTCCACGCATGCGCCATTGCCGTGGGGCAGGTCCAGCTGGCCCAAAGCCGCTGATTGCCCTGCACCGAAAGAGAGGAGTGTTTTGCAGCCAGGGGCTCTCCGTCTCTGGCCACCTCTGGCTCTCCTCTTTCAGCCTCGTGGTGTGGGGCGATGGGGACAACGTAAAATGCACCCTTGAGTATTGGCAAGTGGTAAGCAAATGCTTACCGTATTTTTCGCTCTATAAGACGCACCTGCTGATAAGACGCACCTAGATTTTAGAGGAGGAAAATAGAAAAAAATATTTTGACGCGACGCTGCTTCGCTCCCCCTTTTGCTCCTTCTTTCCCCCCGCCCGTTGCTCGGGTCCGCCCGCCGCCGCCGCCCCGGCCCAGAGCAGAGGCGAGGCGGCGACATAGGCGGCGGGCTCCCGCTGAAGACCTCCCTGGATGGCGAAGCGAGACAGAGGCTGTCCGGGACACTTTTGGTGAGTATATCGCCGCCCCCTCTGCTCCAGCGCCTCCCCCTCCCTGCCTGCATCTTCGCTCCATAAGACGCGGCTGATTTTTCATCCTACTTTGGGAGGAAAAAAACTGCGTCTTATGGAGCGAAAAATACGGTACTTTGCAGAGTGCAAGATCTGACCCTGGGTGTAGGGCATAGACATCCTGTGATAATGCGGCAAGTCTCATTAATAGTTATATCCACTGTTTTAGCGTGGTGAGATGTGTTCCACACTGGGCATGCGTACTCAGCAGCAGAGTAGGCAAGCGCAATGTTAGATGTCTTCACTGTGTCTGGTTGTGATCCTCAGGTTGTGCCAGTCCGATTTCGTATTATATTCTTTCTAGCGCCCACTTTTTGCTTGATATTCAGGCAGTGCTTCTTGTAAGTCAGATCACGGTCCAGAGTGACTCCCAGGTACTTGGGTGTGCTGCAGTCCTCCATTGGGATTCCTTCCCAGGTCATCCTCAGCTCGAGATGCTTGTCGTTTCTTAAGATGAACGGCACACAGCTGCATTTTAGATGGATTAGGATCAGATGGTTTCCCCTGTAATAGGCAGTAAGAGCACCTAAAGCTTCGGGGATCTTCTGTTCAACCATCTCAAAGCTCCCTGCTTGGGCGGTGATGGCACGATCGTCAGCATAGATGAAACTCTCTGTCCCTTCTGGTAGTGGTTGGTCATTTGTGTAAATGTTGAACATGGATGGAGCAAGCACGCTCCCCTGAGGCAGGCCGTTCTTCTGTTTCGCCACCTGCTTCTCTGTCCCTGGAACTCAACAAAAAAGCTCCAGATTTCCTATGAAATGAATAATTAATTGATTATTATGCTGTGCTAAACCATGTAGAGCAGAGATTTTAGATACTAACTAGCTTGGGGACCTGGCGGTGCCCAGGTAATTTAAGAAAGGCATTGTGGGCCAAGGTTGGTCTTTATCCGTTATTTATGTGGCTCACAGTGCTCTCAGAAAGTTAGTGAGGGTACTGCAAATCCCATCGTACATGGTCCATCCTCCTCCAAACATCACCAGGATGTAGAGTGGGTTCATGGAGGGTCTGTCTGCCAAGTTTGGCCTTGATCCATCATTATTGGGAGAAGAAGTGGTATCATGAACTTACTGAAGGTACTGCAAGTTCCATCATCTGTGGTCTGTCCTCCTCTCAACTGGATGTAGAGAGGGTCATGGGGGCTCTGTGTGCCAAGTTTGTATTGGTCATTGGATGAGGGCCGCATTGTTTTCAGGAAGTGTGTGAAGGTACTGCAAGTCCCATCATCCGTGGAATGCCCTTCTCCAAACTGCAGTAGGATGCAGAGTGAGTCATGAGGTCTCTGTGCACCAAGTTTGTAGAGGCTGGCCGATCCAAAACCACAGCGGGAGCCATTCCTGACAGCCTGAGGGCCTTTCCTTTCCCCTCTTTGCCTCCTAAGAGTGTTGGAATGTTGGTGGTGGCCTGCCAATCATGAGTCTGTATACAAAATCTCCCTCAGTGGCAGCCAATCCCCTCTCTGCCTCCTTGGAGTGGTGGAATGTTGGTCGTTGGCCAATCAGAGGCGTTATGCAAATAATCCCATAGTGGCAACCAATTGAAACGCTGCCACATATTCCTCCCTCTGCATCTCCGCAAACACTGACTTTTATTATATACACTAGCTTGGGGACCCGGCGGTGCCCAGGTCATTTGAGGAAGGCATTGTGTGCCATAGTTCGTCATTGGTGTGGGCCACAGTGCTCTAAGGAAGGGAATTAAAGTACTGCAAGTTCCATAATCCATGGTCCATCCTTCCTCAAACTGCACCAGGATGTAGGGTGCATCTTCGGGGGTCTGTGTGCCAAATTTGGTCTTGTTCTGTCATTGTTGGGGGCCTAGTCAGGAAAATCAAGTTGAGGAAGCCTTGCTGTCAATTGTGGGCCTGGTCTGTGATTTATAGGGGCTGCAGTGTTGTTTGGGAAGTGAATGAGGTGAAGGTACTGCAAATCCCATCGTTCGTGGCCCATCCTGCCCTAAACCACACCAGGTTGTGAAGTGGGCCATTGGTCCCTTGTTTGCCATGTTTGGTCCTGATCCGTCATTGCTGTGGGCCGCAGTGGCTGACTGCCTGAGGCCTTTTGCTTTCCCTCAGAGTCACCTGAGAAGTGTATTGGGTGAAGGTGCTGAACATTCCATTTCCAACAGAAAAAACTGTCAACTGGCTAACTTCAACTCCAGCCATTTATGCCTGCCTCAGGCCCTTTCCTTTCCTCTCTGTGCTGTATTGGAATGTTGGGTGGCTGGCCAGTCAGAGCTATTTATGCAAATAATCCCAGAGTGGCAGCCAATCGAAACGCTGCCACATATTCCTCCCACTGCTCGGCCGCAAACACTGACTTTTATTATATACTGTACATAGAAGATAGATAGCTACTTAGGCCTAAATACCCTTAATGTCTTCTTCAGAAAATGACAGACACCATTTAAGGGGAATTTGGGCTTGATTTGCTCTTGGGCACATTTATGTGTCTTTTTAATCTTCCACAGAACTCTTCTGCAGATCTCAAATGAGTTGATTTTCCTATTAGAATTAGTCGAACCCATTAATTGATTACACTATGTAACAGAATTTTTTGTTCCTGGTTTATAAATGTCACTTCCTAATTGGTTCTATCATGAAAACATGGAATTTTTTTGTTTTGCAAAAACTTTGTTTTGGTGGGACATCCCTGCAGCACATTTTGCTATAGTTTCTCAAAGAATACCTTATAATACGAGTCTCAACCATTTTGGCCTCCTTTCTCCAAGATCGGGGACAATGGGTGGAGAGGTGAGGGATGGTCTCAGAAAGGGTCCCCTTAATTGTGGTGTCCCCCAAAGGGCTATCCTCTCCCCTCTATTATTTAACACCTATATGCGTCCGCTTGCCCAACTGGTGCGTCGTTTTGGTCTGGAGTGTCATCAGTACGCGGGTGACACCCAGCTGGTGCTGAGGATGGAAGGCCGGCTGGACTCTGTACCCAATTGTTTCCATCAGTGCCTTGAAGCCGTGACTGGGTGGCTATGGGCCAGCAGGTTGAAGGTGAACCCGTCGAAAACGGAGGTCCTGTGGCTGGGTCATCCGGGGGGGAGCTCTGGTTGCCAAGACTGGACTACTGTAATGCCCTTTACATTGGCCTTCCTTTGTCGGTAATCTGGAAACTTAAGCTGGTGCAAAACGCTGCGGCTCGACTTCTGGCTGGAGTGACACTATCATGCCACATCACACCAGTCTTGCAGCGTTTGCACTGGCTCCCGATTGAGTGCCGGTAGGGTTCCCATATGTCCCTTATTCTAAGGGACGTCCCTTATTTTGGCCCTATAATTTGTGTCCCTTATTTTCAGGCCCCGTCCCTTATTTTTGACTAGCAGGACAGGACTGGGCAGGGTTGACCAGAGGAAGGTGCGCGCTGCGGTTTCCACGGCAACGCCTGCCCGGGGATTCCAACTCGCAGGGCAGCCTGCGTCCCCATTGGAAGGAAGAGGCGATACAGGACTTTTTCAAAGTACAGTAGACTAATTAACCGTTACCCAAAGGGAATGTTGGATCATGTTGGATAAAGATTGTTTCTGGTTGCTTGAGAGTTACTCTTAAAATAGGCCTAGCTGTGCATCCCAATAGTATACAATGCTGTGTATCCCATACTATACTATACCATTAACTATTGACATAATAATCATGAAGATGTACTGTCTTATAAAATTTATTTTATTTTAATGTTTAGACAGTGCGCTTTCAAAGTCAGCAAAGTCAAGGACTAAATCCAGATGGAGAAAATTAGGTAGGTCTAATAATGTTTTTTCTGCATGACAAAGCGTGCAGAGACATACCATGTCCTGTTAAGAGGGTGCAAGTCAGTTTCTTTTGTGAGTTTCAATCATTATCTTATTCTGTTAACTATTTCTACCTAATGTTTGCGTTTCAAGTTTTTTAATGAAGTGTCCCTTATTTTTGTGAAAAATCCCATAAATGTCCCTTATTTCTTATATCAGAAAATGGCAACCCTAAGTGCCGGATTGCCTTCAAAGTGCTGGTGCTAACCTTTAAGGCCTTGCATGGTCTGGGGCCAGTGTACCTGAAGGACCGTCTTTCCCCGCACATTCCCCAGAGGCTCCTACGGTCCATGGAACTATTGGAGGTTCCATCACTCAAGGTCTGCCGCTTACCATTGACACGGCAGCGCACTTTTTCTGTAGCGCCTGTTCTCTGGAACGCCCTTCCTGAGGAGACCTGGTCAATAACTGATCTGCAGGCCTTCAGGAGGGCCTGTAAGACCTACCTTTTTCGACAGGCGTTTAATATTTAATGCTGCATAATCCACTCTGGTCTAAAGCTGTTTTTATGTTTTAATCTTTTACTGTGATTGTGTTGGTTGTTGTTGTGAACCGCCCTGAGCCTTCTCGGGAAGGGTGGTATATAAATTGAAATAATAAATAAATAAATAAACAAACAAATTCAATATAGTTTGCGGCACAAACATTTCTGGAGTAGAACCATTTTGTTACATAGCGTTATTCTTGTTAGAATTAACCGAAGCAATAGACAATAAGGACGGGATGCGTAATTCCCGATTGCACCATCATCGTAGTTGATGGGTCCATTGACCTGAAGTTTGAACTGGCTCGTAGGGATTTGCGCATTCCTGGAATCCCAAAACTCCCTTTTGAGTTGGGGAGCCTCGGTCTTTCTCGGGTGCCTGACACGGACTCTCCTCCCTCCCCCCTCCCTCCGCTTTCTCTGCCTCGAGGGCCTTTATTTAATTGAAAAATCTTCACGAATCACCTGTGGCTCCAACGGAGGAGCCATCTCCGGTTGACTGGAGATGCAATTCCTGTTGGCAGTGACAGAACGGGTGTCCAACGGTCTGGAAATGAACCTTGGGCTGTCAAATGCATCGAGGCTTCTGTATTTCAGCTCCATCTTTTTTTTTCTCCACCCTTCCTGAGCGAAAACCCAGTCTGTCTGGGGGGGAAATGAGCCTTTGGCGGAAACCGTGCCAAGTCTTGACGGAGCCGGATACCTTTTCATGATGTGTGCTGTCCTTCGAGGAGCAAAGTGATGAAATTGTTAGTGGCTCGCTCCCCGCCAGTTATCCTTGGGTTGCAACCCTGAACTCGGCGTAACCTCTGCATTAATTGACTACACTCATAGAGCAAATTGGACATGGAAGTGGTGGGATCAAAGCCTCTCAAGTGTTGGTTGGACTTGCTTTTATGACTAAGGAGAAACAGGAGAGGAGTCTGGCCCGGCTGGAGCAAAACGCTCAGGTTGGAACCATGTCGTTGCTTTGCATTGAGGTCAGGAAGCATGGCTCATGAACTTCATGAAGTCTTCATTGTCTCAAAGTATGGTCCTTAAGGTTCTCCAAAAGTCCCAGAGACCTAATAAAGAACTACCAAAAAATCTGGGATAAATATAATGATAACAACAACAGCAACAAAAAAACAACAATAACTTTATTTTTGTACCCCGCCTTCCTCTCCCTGAAGGGACTCAGGGCGTCTTACATTTAGCACAATGTGCCTAAAACTACACATAAAATAAACACACAATATAATACAAAAACAAAACCAATGGCATATAAAACAATAATTTATTATTTATTTATTTATTTATTATTTCAATGGGGGACTCATATAAAACCCAATAATTATAAACCCCAAAACACTTCAAAATTAAAATACATTAAAAATACATTAAAATACAACTACATTAGCACCATGGTTAAAACAATGTGATGGGCCATAATCACCCACTGCTGCCTTGTGCTGGTGGGATGCCTGGTCCCACAGCCAGGATTTTACTGAAGGCCAGGAGGGATGTGGTGGATCGTGATCAATAGGAAGCGCATTCCACAGGCGGGGAGCCACCACCGAGAAGGCCCTATCCTCGTCCCCACCAGCCTCATCTGAGACGTGGCGGGAGCGGAGCAGGGCCTGGATGATCTGGTGGTGGTGGGACATGGTGGCTGATGGTGTTGGTGGTGATGGCTGTGAACCGGTGGGGAAAAGTCAAAACCAGCACTTTGGTGGTGGATGGACAGGCAGCCAGTGGAGTTGACACAACGGGGTGGTATGCTCCTGTATGATAGCTCCCGTTAGCAATCTGGTGGTGCCCGCTGACTAATGGTAATTTCCGATGGTCTTCAAAGGCAGCCCCACGTGGTGGTGGTGATGGTGGTGGTGACCAGAGCGTGGACAACCGTAGCCAGATCAGACTTCCCAAGGTACGGCGCAGCTGGCGCACGAGTCTTAACTGTGCAAAAGCTCCCCGGCCACCGCTGAGACCTGGGGTTCCAGGCTCAGCGATGAATCCAGGATCACTCCCAAGCTGCGAACCTGCGTCTTCAGGGGGGAGTGTAACCCCATCCAACACAGGCTGTAACCCTATGCCCTGTTCGGCCTTACGACTGACCAGGAGGACCTCTGTCTTGTCTGGATTTAGTTTCAATTTGCTAGCCCTCATCCAGTCCGACACAGCGGCCAGGCACCGGTTCAAGGTCTGGACAGCCTCCTTGGTGACAGGTGGGAAGGAGTGACAGATCTGGACGTCATCTGCGTACAGATAACACCTTACTCCAAAACTCCGAATGATCTCTCCCAGCGGTTTCATGTAGATGTTGAATAACATCGGGGACAGAACTGAACCCTGAGGGACTCACAGGACAACGGCTGTGGAGCCGAACAGGTGTCACCCAATGACACCTTCTGGTACGGCCTTCCAGGAAGGATTGGAGCCACTGCAAAGCAGTACCCCCAAGCCCCATGTCTGCAAGGCGACCCAGAAGGATACCGTGGTCAACGGTATCGAAAGCCGCTGAGAGGTCCAGCAGAACCAACAGGGACACACTCCCCCTGTCAAGTTCCCGGCATAGATCATCTACCAAGGCGACCAAGGCTGTTTCAGTACCATGTCCCGGCCTAAAGCCAGACTGTGCCGGATCAAGATAATCAATTTAAACTAGATGATGGTGATGGTGATGGTGGTGATGGTGATGGTGGTGGTGGTGATGGTGGTGGTGATGGTGGTGGTGGTGATGGTGGTGGTGGTGGTGGTGATGGTGGTGGTGGTGGTGGTGGTGGTGGTGGTGGTGGTGGTGGTGATGGTGATGGTGGTGATGGTGGTGATGGTGATGGTGGTGATGGTGATGGTGGTGGTGGTGGTGGTGGTGGGTGGTGGTGGTGGTGGTGGGTGGTGGTGGTGGTGGTGGTGGTGGTGGTGGTGGTGGTGATGGTGGTGGTGGTGGTGATGGTGGTGGTGGTGGTGATGGTGTCTATATATTTGTTATTTTGTATTTAACTGCATGATTGCATATAAGAGACCTGAAGGTGTTTATGATGCGTTATATATACGGCTGCTTTGAATTGTGAATACAGAATGTATTGTGTGGTATTCCTTCTGTAAATAGGATGTATTGCCCCTATTTGCTGTTTTTGACCTCCTGAGGTCCACCACTGCAAGTCTATGACGTGCTTCTGGTCCAAGTATCCTCAAAATATGGGGTTTACCATGTATCCATGGTTCCAGATATATAGTATTCCTATACGAGAGAGGTTTGAACTCGATGGTCTTTGTGGTCCATTCCAACGTTCTGTATTGAATCCATAACATCTTGGAATTCAGCTGAACGTTCATGGCGGTCGGTATTACAAAGAACCGCACCGATCTCTTTCTGTTTGTGTCTTGAAGTGAGTTTTCACCCCTCTCTCTATGTGCTCTATGGCCCAATGGAGCCCTTATCTGATCGACTCTCTGCTGTTGTTTGTTTTGGTAGCAAAACTTTCATTTCACCGTAAGGAAAGTTCATTTCCGCCGCCAGACGTTCTCACAGTGTGTTCCTGTAAGTGAGAAGGAGGGTCTGTGCTCCAAGAGTCCAGAAATGTATCCGCTTTTGGCTCCGGGGATGTTCAGCTTTCGATTTCTTTTCAAACTAACCCCGGGTCCTTTAATATCAGGATTTAACATTCCGTTTCTTGGGGGAGTCGAAACCCTGTTTTCAATGGAGACGAGGGAGAATCAAAATCAGCCAGACCCGTTTCCAATAAGATCAGATGACAGAATTAGGGTCGTTGGGAAAATAAATGAAAAGCAGATCATGGCACGCTATGAATGGAAGCTGAAATACGGCGATTGGTGAGTTTGGGTCTTGCGCGGAAAAAACACAAAATACACTCTCGAGGCCATTGACTTTAATTTGAGAAAGAGAATCATGTTTCCAGTCCCTGTGAGGACAATGTTCAAGTGATTTCAAACTATATTCATTCTACGGTGTACGTAGATGTACAATGAATGTAGCTTGAAACCACTTGAACCACCATGTGGGAGTTGTAGTTTGACAACATTCTCTACTAAGGAATAGCGGTGCCTTATTTATTTATTTACTAGGTTGGGGACCCGGCGGTTATTTGAGGAAGGCATTGTGTGCCAAGGTTGGTCTTTGGTACTTCAAGTCCCATCATCCACGGTCCACCTTCCTCCAAACTGCAGCAGAAGATAGAGTGGGTCATGGGGGCTCCTTGTGTCACGTTTGGTCTTGATCATTCATTGGATGAGGGTTGCAGCGGTCTCGGAAGGTGAGTGAAGGTACTTCAAGTCCCATCATCTGTGGTCCATCCTCCTTGAAACAACACCAGGGTGTAGAGGGGGTTAAGGGGGCTCTGTGTGCCAATTTTGGTCTGTATTGGTCATTGGATGATAGTCGCGTTGTTTTCAGGAAGTGAGTGAAGGTACTGCAAGTCCCATCATCCATGGTCCATCCTCCTTCAAACTGCAGCAGGATGTAGAGTGGGTCATGGGGGCTCTGTGTGCCAAGTTTGGGCCTGGTCTGTGATTTGTAGGGGCTACAATGTTCTGTGGGAAGTGAATTGGGTGAAGGTACTGGAAATCCCATCATATGTGGGCCATCCTGCCATAAACCGCACCAGGTTGTAAAGTGGGTCATTGGGCCCCTGTGTGCCAAGTTTGGTCTTGATTTGTCATTGGTGTGGGCCACAGTGCTCTAAGGAAGTGAATTAAAGTACTGTAAGTCCCATCATCCATGGTCCATCCTCCCTCAAACTGCACTAGGATGTAGGGTGCATCTTGGGGAATCTGTGTGCCAAGTTTGGTCTTGTTCTGTCATTGTTGGGGGCCTAGTCAGGAAAATCAAGTTGAGGAAGCCTTACTGTCAATTCAGGCCCTAAACAATATCCCATGAGCTGAGGCCTAGTCAGGAAAATCAAGCTGTCAATTTTGGGCCTGGTCTGTGATTTGTAGGGGCTACAGTGTTGTTTGAGAAGTGAATCAGGTGAAGGTACTGCAAATCCCATCATTCGTGGCCCATCCTGCCCGAAACCACACCAGGTTGTGAAGTGGGCCATTGGGCCCCTGTGTGCCACGTTTGGTCCTGATCCGTCATTGCTGTGGGCCGCAGTGACTGACTGCCTGGGGCCTTTCCTTTTTCCCTCTGTGTCACCTTAGAATGTTGGAATGTAGATGGCCAATCAGAGTCCTTTATGCAAATACTCATTCAGTGGCAACCAATCCCCTCTGTCTGGTGCCTTAGAATGTTGGAGTACTGAGGTTGTTGGAATTCTGATGTTGGAGTTTCCAGGTTGTGAAGTGGGCCATTGGGCCCCTGTTTGCCAAGTTTGGTCCTGATCCGTCACTGCTGTGGGCTGCAGTGACTGACTGCCTGAGACCTTTCCTTTTTACCTCTACGTCACCTTAGAATGTTGGAATGTAGATGGCCAATCAGAGTCCTTTATGCAAAATACTCATTCAGTGGCAAGCAATCCCCTCTGCCAGATATTCCTTAGAATGTTGCACTGAGGTTGCCCATAAACACTGACTTTTATTATATACATAGATTTATTTATTTATTTATTTCTGGTATTTGTACCCCGTCACTTCTCTACTTCCGAAGGGGGACTCAGGACCTCTACGTCACGGAATGTTAGTATGTACGGTATAAGGCTGCTACATCACAATTACAATAATATAATCACAATTGCATACATAAACATTAAAACAATTACCAGAAATAAATAAATAAATCTATGTATATAATAAAAGTCAGTGTTTGCGGGCAAAGGTGCGGAGGTGCAGAGGTGTGGAGGAATATGTGGCAGAGTTTCGATTGGTTGCCACTGTGGGATTATTTGCATGAAGGGCTCTGATTGGCCAGCCTCAGAACCAGTGAGTCCCCAGTTGTTTTGGCTTTCATCTTCTAGACATCCTAACAGTTGGTAAACTGGCTGAGATTTCTAGGAGTTGTAGGCCAAAACACCTGGGGACCCACAGGTTGGGAACCACTGCTCTGTGGCTTTGCACCAAGCCATAGAAGGCTATCCATGTTTTTCGTTGGGGTTTGTCCATGGTGACCCCCGAAATCCAGAAGCTTGGGAGAAATCGGAATGAGGCAGAGGATTGTTGACATCACTATCATCTGCGGCTTCCATCTGTCACATCCTTCCAAGATAAAGAGAGACGCCTGGCCTCTTCCCATCAAATCTTTTCTTGTCCCGCTGTCTATTTTTTCTACCCGTTAAGCCCTTGTTGAAAAACAGCAAAGTTCGGGAGATTGACAGTTTTGCAAAGCAGTTAGGTGAAACCTGTCAAATGCTCCTTGCCGCTTGCTGTTTACGGTGATGACAGGTGAGATAGCAGCTGTGTGGGCTTGTCCCCCCCTCGAAATAGTTCAGCGAGAGGTCAGCTTGAGTCCTACTTCTGCCCTTGCCCTCTTCCAGTCATCATCGTCATCGTCATCAATACCCTGCTTTAGGTGTCCCCAGTACCACAGCTGACTGAAAGGTCAATGGTTCGAATCCAGGGAGCAGTATGAGCTCCTGCTGTTAGCCCCAGCTTCTGCCAACCTAGCAGTTCAGAAATATGCAAATATGAGTAGATCAATATGTACTGTTTCTGCGGGAAGGTAACAGTGCTCCATGCAGTCATGCTGGCCACATGACCGTGGAGGTGTCTATGGACAACCCTGGCTCTTCGGCTTAGAAATGGAGATGAGCACCAACCCTCAGAGTCGGACACGACTAGATTTAATGCCAAGGGGAAACCTTTACTTTCATCTACCCTGTTTTATCTCTCCTGAAGGAGACTCGAAACGGAGTTGAGGTTCTACAATCCCCTTCTTTGCGGAACCCTTTGGGGTTGTTCCCTTTGCGCCAAGCTATTTATTTCTCTAGGCATGTCACGGTGCCGCCGCGGCTGTGGATAATGTTGAACATGAGCAAAGAGTGTGATGCAGCAGCTTAAAAAATGGGATATTGGCCTGCATCCAAAGGAATCTAGTGTCCAGATCGAAGGAAGTCATGGTGGCTATTTGACTTTACCTGGAATACTGTATCCAATTCTGGGCCCCATAGTTCAAAAGAGAGATTGACTCTAAGCTGGAAGCGGTTCAGAGGAAGAGGGCAACTAAAAGGATCAAAGGTCTGGAGACCATGAATAATCCCTCTGAGGAGCATCTTAAAGAACTGGGTCTGTTTATCCTGCAGAAGAGAAGGTTGAGAGGAGGTGTGATAACCAAGTTTAAATACGTGAAAAGGTGTTATAAGAAAGAGGAAGCAGGCTTGGAGTCAGGTGGAAGCTTCTTCCTTGGATCGCTATCTGTCAGGGATACTTTGCGCTTTTCTTGTATGGCAGGAGGTTGGACTAGAACAGTGTTTTTCAACCTTTTTTGAGCCGCGGCACACTTTTTCCATTTGCAAAATTCTGGGGCACATCACCAACCAAAATGACACAAAATGACACTCTTAACACAGTAATACATATAGTTAATATGCTTTCAAATGTATTTATACACTCAGTGTGAAACCTGGGCCTGTTTCGATGAACACAACATAGATATCCTGGCAGGAATGGCAGAAAGACACAAACTTCCCACACAGAACTCCCATAACCAAGAGAAAATGCTATAAGAGTTTGGTGGGCATTGACCTTGAGTTTTGGAGTTGTAGTTCACCTATATCCAGAGAGCACTGTGGACTCAAACAATGTTGGATCAGAACCAAACTTGGCATGAATACTCAATATGCCCAAATGTGAACATAGACGGCGTTCGGGTAAAATAGACCTTGACATTTGGGAGTTACAGTTTCTGGGATTTATAGTTAACACACAATCAAAGAGCATCCTGAACTCTGAATATGCCAAGTTTGGAATTGAACCAAACTTGGCATATTGAACTCTCATTACCAACAGAAAGTACTGAAAGGGTTTGCTTGGGAATTGACCTTGAGTTTGGAAGTTGTAGTTCACCTACACCCAGAGAGCACTGTGGACTCAAACAATGTTATGTTGTTGTTTGTTTTCTATCCAGAATCACAATGTTGGAAGGAGGCTCGCCACTTTAAGGTCCCTAAAACAGACATGGGAAAACTTCGGCCCTCTGGGTGCTTTGGACTTCAACTCCCACCATTCCTAGCAGCCTGAGGCCCTTTCCTGCTTAAGAGGCTGAGGGGGGAAAAGGAAAAGGGCCTGAGGCTGCTAGGAATGGTGGGAGTTGGAGTCCAAAACACCTGGAAGGTCCAAGTTTGCCCATGCCAGCTTTCGACAGAGACCTCTTCCTCCCCCTTCCCCTTCGCGCCTCCCCCCCCCCCTCCTGCCCAACACTTACTTTTTCTTCTATACTGCCGCTTCTGCCACCATTTTGATCGGAGGGGGCAGCGTGAGCGTGTTCAGGAGGGGAGGGGGAGGGAGGAAGACTTGACCCGTGCGGGCGCTACTACGCAGACTCGCCCCAGAGCAAAGCAAAGCAAGCAGAGTGAGGCTGGGTAGAAGGGAGCCCGAGTGGAGAAGAAAAAGCGTTCGGCAGGAGGGGGAAGAAAGGGTATTGGAGGTCCCAATTTCCCACGGCACACCTGATGATCATTCACGGCAGACTGGTTGGGAAACACTGGACTAGAAGGTCCATATGGTCTCTTCCAACTCTATGATTCTATGCCAATGGAGTTCTTAATGCATGGCTAAGGTGCATTTCTTCAGCAAAGGAATTCTTCTCCATGAAAGGCAGGTCCAATGCCAACACGATCCATAGCTTCTTACTTGTAAAAGAGCCAGAGCTGGAGAACAGATCTGTGTGGCCTCAACACTGATAACTCTTGAATTCAATGTCCCTGAGGGTTGGTGGCCTCCATGTTAGCAGGCTATTTGGGCTTTGAAATGAACTCTCCAAAGTGCTGAACATTACTCACAATTGTTTTAGCACCTTGGAAAGCACCTTCAACAATGACCTGAGGTTCATCTATACCAGGCATGGGCCAACTTTGGCCCTCCATCCAGGTCTTTTGGACTTCCACAATTACTAGCATCCTCCTGGCTGTTAGGAATTATAGGAGTTGAAGTCCAAAAGGCCTGGAGGGAGGGCCGGAGATGGCCCATGCCTGCTCTACACTATAGACTCAATCTGTTGTTGGGCTATGCATTGTGTAAGGAAGTAATGGATATCTATCTCCTTCCACATCATTCTCTGGGCATCTGTAGGCCCTCTCATGTGATTCTCTAGGCAATGTCCGGTAGAAGTGGACCCCAAAGTTGTTCTGGAAGACCTAGAGGTTTTAAATAGGTCTTCCTTCAGATTAAAAAAACACAGTTCTTTTGACCTTTGGAGGGACTCTGGTATGGTTCTATGTTCAACATCAAGAAGTTGGCGTTGGAGTTGCACTGAAGGACCTGGAGGTTTTAGAGAGGTGTTCTTTCATGTACAAAACAGTATACTCCTGGCATTTGTAGGTCTTCTGGTGTGGTTCTATGGTCAACGTCCAGCAGAAAGTCTTCTGGTCTTGTTCTGTGGTCAATTTCCATTATTGTCTAGGTATTGTAGGTCATTTGATGTGATTCTATGGTCAACGTCCAGCAGAAAGTTCTCTGGTGCAGTTCTGTGGTCAATGTCCACTATTGCCTAGGCATTTCTAGGTCCTCTTGTGTGATTCTATAGTCAATGTCCAGCAGATTGTCCTCTGGTGTGGTTCTGTGGTCAACGACGAGCAGAAAGTGGTCTGGTTTTGTGGTCAATATCCATTATTGTCTAGGCATTTGTAGGTCCTCTGGTGTGATTCTAAAGTCAACGTACAGCACAAAAGTCCTCTGGTGTGGTTCTGTGGTCAATGTCCATTATTGTCTAAGCATTTGTAGCTCCTCTGGTGTGATTCTATGGTCAACGACCAGCAGAAAATCCTCTGGTGTTGTTCTGTGGTCAATATCTATCATTGTCTAGGCATTTGTAGGTCCTCTGGTGTGATTCTATAGTCAACGTCCAGCAGAAAAGTCCTCGGGTGGGGTTCTGTGGTCGATATCCATTATTGTCTAGGCATTTGTAGGTCCTCTGGTGTGATTCTATGGTTAACGACGAGCGGAAAATCCTCTGGTGTGGTTCTGTGGTCAATATCCATTATTTTCTAGGCATTTGTACGTTCCCTGGTGTGATTCAAAAGTCAACGTCCAGCAGAAAAGTCCTCTGGTGTGGTTCTGTGGTCAATATCCATTATTGTCTAGGCATTTGTACGTCCTCTTGTGTGATTCTATGGTCAACGACCAGCGGAAAATCCTCTGGTGTGGTTCTGTGGTCAATTTCCATTATTGTCTAGGCATTTGTAGGTCCTCCGATGTGATTCTACGGTCAATGTCCAGCAGAAAGTCCTCTGGTGTGGTTCTGTGGTCAATATCCATTATTGTCTAGGCATTTGTAGGTCCTCTGGTGTGATTCTAAAGTCAACGTCCAGCAGAAAGTCCTCTGGTGTGGTTCTCTGGTCAATGTCCATTATTGTCTAGGCATTTGTAGGTCCTCTGGTGTGATTCTAAAGTCAACGTCCAGCAGAAAGTCCTCTGGTGTGGTTCTCTGGTCAATGTCCATTATTGTCTAGGCATTTGTAGGTCCTCTGGTGTGATTCTAAAGTCAACGTCCAGCAGAAAGTCCTCTGGTGTGGTTCTCTGGTCAATGTCCATTATTGTCTAGGCATTTGTAGGTCCTCTGGTGTGATTCTATGGTCAACGTACAGCAGAAAGTCCTTTGGTGTGGTTCTGTGGTCAATATCCATTATTGTCTAGGCATTTGTAGGTCCTCTGGTGTGATTCTAAAGTCAACATCCAGCGGAAAATCCTCTGGTGTGGTTCTGTGGCCAATGTCCATTATTGTCTAGGCATTTGTAGGTCCTCTGGTGTGATTCAAAAGTCAACGTCCAGCAGAAAAGTCCTCTGGTGTGATTCTATGGTCAGCGACCAGCGGAAAATCTTATGGTGTGGTTCTATGGTCAATATCCATTATTGTCTAGGCATTTGTAGGTCCTCTAGTGTGATTCTATGGTCAACGACCAGCAGAAAGTCCTTTGGTCTGGTTCTGTGGTCAATATCCATTATTGTCTAGGCATTTGTAGGTCCTCTGGTGTGATTCTAAAGTCAACGTCCAGCAGAAAGTCCTCTGGTCCAGTTCTGTGGTCAATGTCCATTATTGTCTAGGCATTTGTAGGTCCTCTAGTGTGATTCTATGGTCAACATCCAGCAGAAAGTGCTCTAGTGTCATTCTATTGTGAATATCGGGGAGAAATTGACCATAAAGTTGTACTGGAGGATCCAGTACTCTTTCAGGAAAAAAGTAAGGTCTATTGGAGGGCTTTCCTGCACCACTAGCTTCAATGAAGATGGACCTTCATCTGTATAGCCTACAGTATTCATTGGTAGTCTCCCATCCAATGACAAATAAGGACTGACCCTGCTTAGCTTTTACAATCATAGATGATCTGGTGCCTTTGTGATCCTTGGGTGTTTTGGAATGAAATGTACCAAGATTTACCGCAACACCTTTTTGGCATGTTTTCCCCAGTCACTCTTCCTGTGATGTAGAAAATGAGGCTGTCAAGGGTGGGGAAGGCTTTCGTGTCATCGCTCTGGTGATCGGGAAGGTGATTGACAGGCCTGCGCTTCCCCATTGCACGACACCTGCGAGGAGCAGATGTTCCAGGAATGCGGGGAGGAAAGAGCACATGGCCCGAGGATGGGCCGCCAAGCCTTTTGGGCTCTGCCATTTCCCCACTTGGCAGCCTCGAATCTGAGGAATTACAAGAAGGCAAGGAGAGGAGCCCTTGCAAAACCTACACAGTGCAAATATTAACATAGAATTAAATATTGTAATAAGAAAAACAAGTAAAATATTTAAAATAACTCCTGACTTCATGCAGAAATGAACTTCTTCTGCGGTTTCCCCCTATTTATATTGTCTTGAGCGCCATTCATTGGTCTTTCAATACAGAACTTCTGGAAGCTGGGTTTGAAATGCCACCACACTGTCTATCCACTAGAGGTAGCTGTAGGCTTGCTCGAGGTCAGCAGAGGTCAGGTGACCAAAAGGAGCCAATAGGATTCTCTCTAGCCCTATAAATATAACCTCCAGGTGGGCTCCAAAGCTCTGTCTGAGCAAGTTGTTGCTCCATTAAGATATTGCTATTGTTGCACTCCAGGACAGGAATAGCCCTCTGATTTTAAAACACCACACGTTGAGCAGGGAAAAAACAATACTTTTGTGTGTGCATGGGTGATATACCTCCCGCCTAATAACCAATAAGACACAAACACAATTTGGTGGAATAAAATAGGCCGCAACTCATTTATTGATAACAGGAACAAGGGTTGGAAGCCATGCATAGGTCCTGGATCCAGGGTCGGAAACCCGCTGTTGTCCGAAGATGCTTGCATGCCTGGGTGCCACCAGCCTACTACCAGTCCAGTCCCGAATCCCCAGGGCGTTTTCCCCCCTTCCTGGGCCGGAACTGTATAGGGTTTTGTAGGTCAACACCAGCACTTTTAATTGTGCTTGGAAGCTAATCGGCAGCCAGTGGAGCTGGCGCAACAGGGGAGTTGTGCGCTCCCTGTACCCCGCTCCCATTAGTAGTCCTGCTGTTGCGTGCTGGACTAATTGTAGCTTCCGGGCAGTCTTCATAGGCAACCTCACGTAGAGAGCGTTGCAGTAGTCTATACAAGATGTAACCAGAGCGTGGACCACTGTGGCCAAGTCTGACTTCCCAAGATATGGACACAGCTGGCGCACAAGTTTTAACTGTGCAAAAGCTCCCCTGGCCACCGCCGAGACCTGGGGCTCAGCTATGAGTCCAGGATCACTCCCAGACTGCGAACCTGCGCCTTCAGGGGGAGTGTAACCTCGTCAAGCACAGGCTGTAACCCTATGCCCTGTTCGGCCTTATGACTGACCAGGATGTCACAACGTGGGCCCTGTCTTCACCCCGTAACCACGCACACACAGACGTTGTTAATTAACTATTTATTAATCAGTAATAGAAAGCAGGTGAAAAAGGTAAAATGTCCAAAAAGTAGAGATCAAATAGTCCAAGGTAAAAAGCAATCAATGTTCAAAAGTAAGGATCAAAACAATGTCCATAAAAACAAAGCGAATCAAGCAAGGCAATAGAATCCGTGGTTAGCAAGAATAATCCAAAGTTCATGGAATCAACAAGGTTCAAGGCAGCACTTGGCAAGGCAAGCCAGGCTAAGGCTTCCAGGGAGACAGCAAACTGCTACGTCCTTTCAGTTCAGACGGGGCCAGCAATCTGAAGAAGTTTCCCACAAAATGCATATCTTAAATGGCTGACCTCCTTCCTCCACCAGCGGTCTCAGCGTGTGAGGAGGGGCGAGGTGGTCTCCGAGGGCTCCTCATTAGTTTGTGGAGTTCCGCAAGGGGCCATCCTCTCCCCTCTGTTATTTAACATCTACATGCAGCCGCTTGCACAGCTGGTGCGGAGTTATGGGCTGGTGTGCCACCAGTACGCTGACGACACCCAGCTCATTCTGAGGATGGAGGGCAGGCCGGGATCCGTCCCCGATAATTTCCAACACTGCCTCGAGGCCGTTACTGGATGGCTGCGAGCCAGTAGGTTGAGGGTGAATCCGGCGAAGACGGAGATCTTGTGGTCGGGCCACCCGGGTGGTGTAGGTGTCCAGCTTCCGACCCTGGACGGTGTGGTGCTATGCCCATCGCCTTCCGTTAAGAGCCTGGGGGTCCATCTGGACTCCCAGCTGAGCATGGAGGCCCAGGTCTCCGCGGTCAGCAAGGTTGCTTTTTTTTTCATCTGCGACAGGCTCGGAGGCTGGCCCCCTATATCTCCCGGAATGACCTGGCCACGGTGATCCAAGCTACGGTCATCTCAAGGCTGGATTATTGTAACGCGCTTTACGTTGGCCTTCCTTTGTCGGCGACCCGGAAGCTCAAGCTGGTGCAGAACACTGCCGCCCGGCTCCTGTCTGGAACCCCAGCAGGCCGCCACATTACACCTGTTTTGCAGGATCTGCACTGGCTCCCAATCGAGCACCGGATCTCCTTCAAGGTGTTGGTTCTTACCTTTAAGGCCTTGCACGGCCTGGGGCCAGCGTACTTGAGGGACCGACTCACCCCACACTGTCCCCTGAGATCACTACGCTCCGAGGATGCTAATTTGTTAGAGATACCTTTTAAATCAATCGGCTAAACTGACATCTACCCGCCGAGGGCGTTCTCTCCGTTATAGCTCCTACGCTGTGGAACGCCCTCCCGGCTGGAACGCATGAGCTATAAAGGACCTGCTCCGTTTAGACGCGCCTGCAAAACTTATTTGTTTAAGCAGGCCTTCGGTGAGTAGGTCCTGCCCATGTTCCGCTTTAGCCGCTGTCCTGGGGTGTCACGTTGTCTAATTTCTGAACTGTACCTGGGGGTTTCGTATTTTGCTGTTTTAACTGTTTTAATTGTTTTAGATGTTTTATCGTATTGCTTGTGTGCAGTTGTACCTTTGTTCCTGTGAGCACATGAGCCTCAGGGAGTCGGCGGCATAGAAGCCCGAATCATAAATAAATAAAAATAAAATATTTAATTCCCTCCTTTGTGAGACCAGCGCTTTTCCAAGCCTCGTTTCCAATCTCTTTGGTTAGCCTCGATACTCCCCCGTCGGTCGAATCTCCGCTCAGGAATGGCCCCATCTGCTCCGTTATCTTCCTGGGAAGCTGAATCGACCTCGGCTTCCATAGCCTCCTCAACATCTGGCGTAAACACCCTTTCCTGAGACCCGAATCCTCCCGGTCTTTCATATTCCGTATCTGATCCGGAATCATAAGCAGCCTCATCATCAGAATAGGCCTCCGGCCAGGTGTCATCCCATAGCAAACTGTCAGTTGGTGATGAGGGTCCTTCATCCCCGCCACCCTCGTCATCGGGGTCTAAAGCCAAAGGAACCCCTGGGGCCGCAGCCGGCCCCCCAGGTGGGGGTGGGGGCAGATTAGCCCCCCCCCCCCCCCGTCCACTGAGGGCTGAGTTGCTACACAGGAGTACCTCTGTCTTGTCTGAATTTAGTTTCAATCTGTTAGCCCTCCAGTCCGTTACAGCGGCCAAGCACCGGTTCAGGACTTGAAGAGTTATAATTGACTTGCAACGTGGCCAGCACCTATGACACGTCTGGCCCTGTCCTTTTGCTCTGCTATTGAGTTCTCTTTTGGCCCCTTCTCGTGTTCTCCATCAGAGATCATACACATGGCTTTGCATTGAAAACCTTCAAGGAAAATAAACCCTAAAGAAGGGAAACCCATGGACTTCAGGTAGCCTTAAAGGTGCCAACGATCCCTTCCCTTTTTTTTGGAATCAAACACTCCTGTCAGTTTGACTCAACTAATCTCCCGCAGCAGGGAGGCCTCAGCCTTCAGGCTGACTTGGATGGCTTAATTCCCTTCTGCCAGTTATTTCAACAGCCTCCAGGAGAAGCGCCCAAGGTTTCTTGTCATTCTGTCATGCCGATCGCCTGCTTTCCAGCCTAAATCAGGAACCCAATGCTTTCTCTGTCAGGCTCTCTTGACAGCTTTGCAGCGCAGGAGAAAGCTGCCTCCTTGCCATCGGGTTACACACGTGAAAGCTGGACTCTCCGAAGAAAATGGCAAGAGGAGAGAGGCAGCTTAGCGTGAGAAGGGATGACCCGAGACCTTGTGTTTACCAAAGTGTGACCGGAGAACCTCCGAAAGGGTGGGATTGACAGGGCTGTCAAAAGGAGACATGGCCCTTAAGGATTACCGCTTGAAACGTGTTGACGGAATGACACATCGGCAAAGGAGGTCCTCTCCTCGCTTCCAGCTCTTTGGCAACAAAGCCACCGCTGCCAAGCTTCCATGTCGAATTGTCCCATTGTTTCCGGTTTCCCAAAAAAAAAAAAAGCATCCATTTCAGTGGCTTTGCAGTCTTCCAAAGGTTTTGTGTTTTCGGTCACAAAAAAAATGGCACAAGAAACATCTTGTTCTTAATGGTGGGACTTGGAGCAGAGGGAAACATGTAGAGCGCTCTGCCGGCCAAAGACCAAATTGCTCAAGGAAATATTCCTTTCTTTTGGAGCTGTAGCAATATATACACTATCGTACTGATGGTAGCTTGTTCAACTTAAGCCGCCTGAGGGCTCGCACTAAGACTCTAAACTATCTAGTCCGTGAGCTGCTTTTTGCTGACGATGCTGCCCTTGCTGCCCATTCAGAAGCAGCCCTGCAGCGCCTCACATCCTGCTTTGCAACAGCTGCAGAGCTGTTTGGGCTGGAAGTCAGCCTGAAGGAAACGGAAGTCCTCTACCAGCCTGCACCACAGGAAGGACACCATCATCCTCACATCAGTATAGGCACATCTGTGCTTAAGTCCGTTCAGCAGTTCACCTCCCTGGGAAGCATCATCTCTTCAGGCGCCAAGATTGACAAAGAGATAGATCACAGATTAGCAAAGGCATAGAGTGCATTCGGAAGGCTTCGCAAAAGAGTCTGGAGCAGCAAGCACCTGAGGCAAAGCACCAAAATCAGTGTATACAGAGCTATCATACTGTCTATTCTCCTCTATGGGTCTGAAACATGGGTCACCTATCGCCAACACCTACGACTCCTCGAATGCTTTCATCAGCACTGTCTTCGCACAATCCTAAATATACACTGGACCAACTATGTGACTAATGTTGCTGTCCTTGAGCAAGCAGGGATCACCAGCATTAGGCCATGCTATTGAGAACACAGCTGCGCTGGGCAGGGCACGTCTCTAGGATGGAGGACCACCGCCTCCCAAAGATACTACTCTATGGTGAACTCACCACGGGTCAGCGCAAGAGAGGCACCACCAAAAAGAGATATAAGGACTCTCTGAAACAACATCTCAGGCTCGGCCAGATTGATCACCAACAATGGTCCACCCTGGCCTCACATCAGGAGGCATGGAGACGCACTATCCACAATGCTGCGGCCTCTTTCGCGAAGACACACCGAATGGGTCTCGAAGAGAAACGACAACGCAGAAAGAACCGCAACTTGGAAACAACATCACCCGAGGAGACTTTCTGTTGTGCTTTCTGTAACTGAACTTGCCTATCTCAGATTGGCCTTTTTAGTCATCAACACGCTTGTAAGAAGCGTGGGATGAGTCCTTCCTAAGAATCTTCGTTCGCGAAGTAATGTCGAGAGATTTTGAAGAAGCACAGAAACAACGTGGCTCCGATGTTGGCGTTGAATGCCTTTCCACCTCTTTTTCATCACTCCAGCTCCAAATACGAATCTGGATCCCGTGCCAGGAAGAAATCAGAAAATTCCACTCTGCCTTTGTCTCCTTCTTTATGAACCATTGTGAACTTGCATAGTAACAGAGTGTTGCTTTTATATATATAACACCTTGGCGAAAGGCAGAGGCTGGACTTCAGTCAGGAAAATCATATATACACATAGACATATATTCATCTATTTCCATTATTCTTGGAGAGGATGGGAGCAACGGGGGGCGAAAGGCTGGGAGAAGGTTGCTGGACGATGGGACTTCTTTCAGAGCTGCCAACGCGGAATCCTTGCAACTGTGAAGCCAGGAAAACCGGAGCCGCAGCCATGATATTCACAAGCTTTATGAATGTGACCTTCGGCATTCATTCAGTAGGGTTTGCGATGAGCCTCGCAACTTCAGGGGTTCTTGGTAGACACTGATTATTAGGCATGGTTTCGAACCCAAAAATGGCGATTCTAAAATCAAATGGGGGGGGGGGATTTTTTGGATTAGTAAAAGAAAGACTTACAAAAAAAATTCCAAAAATTTCTAAATGTAACTTAATTACTAACGAAATTGCTAGTAGTTCGATGCCAGCGCATGCGCATTCCAGATGAGTTTGTTTGACAACTCCCAGAAATCCTAACAGCTGGTAAATTGGCTGGGATTTCTGGGAGTTGTAGGCCAAAACTTGAATAAATATACCTACATTCCATGCACATGCAATAATACAGCAGTAATAACAATGGGTATAAGAAGAGGTAAAATTCAAACCGAAGTATTCTGACTGGTCCCTCCTCATGCGGTGCAAACGGGCTCTTCTCTGAGCCCGGGGAAAAGCCAGAGCTGCCTGGGTGCACACACACACATATTCTTTGGGGGATTTGCTGCAGAATCTTCTCTATGAGCCCGGATTCTGCAGCAAATCCCCCAAGAATATGTATGTGTGTGCACCCAAGCAGAAAATGCTGGCTTTTCCCGGGCTAATAGAGAAGAGCCCGCTTGCACCGCATGAGGCAGGGACCAGTCAGAATACTGGTTTGAATTTTACCTCTTGTTATTGTTATTACTGCTGTATTATTGCATGTGCATGGAATGTAGGTATGACCAGTTGGATTACTTATAATATGGCACTTACAGTAGCATTCATTCTATTATACATTAGGTTGGTTTCTCACCCCAATACTCTTTGATGCTTTAGATCCTGGCAGGCAGGAGAGGCAGGAAGCCTGGAAAATGTAAACAGAGAGGTTTACTCAGAGGTGAATCCACAAAGGAGGGCACTTCATCCAAAGTGCCCTCCTTTGCAGATTTACTTGAGTAATCCTCTCTGTTTACATTTTTTCCAGGCTTCCAGCCGAAAGAAGGAGCGAGTTTAGGGCTTGCCTTGCCATAATACTTATTGGCAAGGGAGGCGGAGGGTGGTGAGAGAGAAGGAGGGTGCCCCCTTACGACCTAATAACGACACTTAAGAAAATCCTGGCCCCGAAGTTCTATAAAGAAAGTCCACTTCCTGGTTGGCGTTCCAGGTGCGGAAATACTCAAAAGTAGCATTTCTTACAATTTCTTACGAATCATTTCATTTTCATAACTTTTTCTCATGCCTACTGATTATCTAGATCCGGCTCAGTCTGGCTTTAGGCTGGGACATGGCACTGAAACAGCCTTGGTCGCCTTAGTAGATGATCTACGCTGGGAGCTCGACAGGGGGAGTGTGTCCCTGTTGGTTCTGCTGGGCCTCTCAGCAGCTTTTGATACCATTGACCATGGTATCCTTCTGGGACGCCTCGCAGAGATGCGCCTTGGAGGTACTGCTTTGCAGTGGCTCCAGTCCTTCCTGGAGGGACGGTCCCAGAAGATGTTATTGGGTGACACCTGTTCGACTCCACAACAGTTGTTTTGTGGAGTTCCTCAGGGCTCAGTACTGTCCTTGATGTTGTTTAACACAGGCCCGGATTAACACCTTTTTGCGCCCTAGGCCACACTTTGGAATTACGTCCCCTTTAAACCAACCTCTACCGCACCCCCCCCCCCCCCCGGACCCACATCACTCAGACCCACACTAAAAATAAATCATATCATACAACTTACCTCAAGGTAAGTTTCCGAACAGTCTTCAAATGCAATCCCATGTAGAGTGTGTTGCAGTAGTCTATTTGGGATGTAACCAGAGTATGAACCACTGTGGCCAGATCAGGTAGCCCAATACATCTCAGTTGATCAGTAATAGCCAAATAAATCAGCAGCAACCCACGCCAATCAGCGCAGGTGTATCCACGGGGCTCACGGGGCACCTGGGCTGGACCCACCTGCAGCAGCGCCCATTTTTTAAAATGCCATCCCAATGCAGTGGCAGGGAGTTCCACAGTCACGCTTTCTGCCCGAAGCGGGACTCGAACTCAGGACGCTAAGACAGAAGCACCGCCCCCGAAGAGGAGTCAAGGAAAGCGGGAGCCAATCACAGAAGCGCTTTCCCAAGGGCGGGAATTCAAATGGGAGAGTGACACGCGGCAGGGCCAATGAGGGGACGGGATGGCGCTGAGGGGATGGGGCCACCTGAGGCAAGCGACGCGGGCTCCTTGAAGGGCCTTCCCGGTCCCCATTGCGCGGCGCCCCGGCGCCCCGGCACTTACCTTCTCTAAGCGCGGCCTGCCCAGCTGGAAGGGCGGACCCTTCCGGACGCCCTCCGCCATCCCCATGAATCCGCTCTCTCTCCCTCCACTGCCCGACCACGCCCCCTGGCTCCACCCTGGCCGCCTACCATTGGCCCGGCCCCGCCGCACCCCCTGCGGGGCATGCCAGGTGGCATAGTCTCTCTCCTGCGGGGAGGGAGGCGGAAGCGGAGAGAGGTGCACAACGGGAAGTTTAGTCTTCAGGACAGGGCCCGATTTCATAGAAATCTATGGGCGAAGCCGAGGGAGGGTGGGGAAAATGCGTTGCATTTTTATTTGTTTCAACATTTTTGGGAGGTCCATGATCTGCGCCCCCCCCCCGGCTTGCGCCCCTAGGCCATGGCCTAGGTTGGCCTTATGGCTAATCCGGGCCTGGTTTAACATCTACATGAAGCTGCTGGGAAAGATCATCCGGAGTTTCAGAGTAAGATGTTATCTGTATGCAGATGACGTCCAAATCTGTCACTCCTTCCCACCGGTCACTAAGGAGGCTGATCAGACCTTGAACCGTGGCTTGGCAGCTGTGTCAGACTGGATGAGGGCTAAGAAATTGAAATCGATTCCAGACAAGACAGAGGTCCTCCTGGTCAGCCCAAAGGCCGAACAGGGCATAGGGTTACAGCCTGTGTTGGATGGGGTTACATTCCCCCTGAAGACGCAGGTTCGCAGCTTGGGAGTGATCCTGGATTCATCGCTCCTGGATTCATCGCTCCCCTGGCAGTGGCCAGGGGAGTTTTTGCACAGTTCAAGCTTATGCACCAGCTGCGCCCTTTCCTTGGGAAGTCTGATCTGGTGGTCCACACTCCGGTTACATCCCGAATAAACTACTGCAGGGCTGTCCAACAGGCGGCCCTGGGCCGTACACGCCCCCCCGAGCCCCTTCCCTCCGGCCCCCTAACTTGTTTTAATAAAATACAAATTATAAATAAATAAATAAATAAAAACCCTACTTTTGGGTTTAGGCAAGCATCGCGAGACTACGCCAGCCACAGACGGGATTTCGAGGGAGGTCGAAATCCCGTCTGTGGCTGCGTAGTCTCGCGATAGCTGCCGAAATCTCGGGTCCTGCGGGATTTGCGGCCTGGGCGCGCGCCTCCTCCCCCCTCGTGGCTGCTTTCAGGCCAGCCCCCATTCCCTCGGAGACAGGGAGGAGGGGAGTGAGGCAGGGAAAGCCCCTCCTGGCTCCGTCCTCTTCCTGTGGAGGGCCCTCGCTCCCGCCCCGTGGATGGGGAGCCGCTGCACCCGGCCTGAGCTTGGCCTCGGCTCCAGCGGGCTCTTCGGGGATGGCAGCGGCGTTGGCGCCGGCCCTGTGGCGGGGCTCCCGCAGTATGGGCAAGGAAGGGCTGGGCTTGAATCAATCAATCTAAAAACACTGGGACGTTGGGTGAGGGGGGGAGGGATCCCTCAGCAGCGGTTTCCTTGGCGACGCTTCCTTCCCCCTCTCCTCCCCCCCCCCTTGTTGTGCTGCCTTCCCCCGCGTGCAGGGCGCAACGTGGCTTCCTTTGCGCCTGCCCCCGCGGCTTGTTTTCCCTTCAGGGAGGGAGGGAGGGAGCTCTTTGGGCCTCCCCCACCCGCCTCTGGGAAAGGAGGCCCCATCAAGCCCTGCGACGGCATTGAGGTGTTTGGGTTTTTTTTGGTGTGTCCCAATTTGAGTGTGGACTCAAATAACTCAAAGGTATTAGGAAACATTCCCCAAATCCACCAGTGTTCGATATTGAGTATTCATGCCAAGTTTGGTCCTGATCCAAAGGAGCCGGGCGGAGGCAGACCCTTCGCCCCCCCCAGGTGATCAGTGACCGGAATTCCGGCCCTTGGGCCCGTAGAAGTTGGACAGCCCTGGACTACTGCAACACACTCTACATGGGGTTGCCTTTGAAGACTGTTCGGAAACTCCAATTAGTCCAACGGGCGGCAGCCAGATTACTGACAGGAGCGCCATACAGGGAGCACACCACCCCCATTATGCCAATGCCACTGGCTGCCGGTCCACTTCCGAGCACAATTCAAAGTGCTGGTCTTGGTCTATAAAACCCAATACGTTTCTGGCCCAGCTTACTTATCCGAATGTACTTTCCACCGCGTAGTTTAAGATTTACTGGGGAGGCCCTGCTCTCGGTCCCACCGGCCTCGCAAATGCATCTGGTGGGAACGAGGGACAGGGCCTTCTTGGTGGTGACCTCCCGTTTGTGGAATTCACTCCCCAGCGAGATTAGATCGGCGTCCTCCCTCCATTCCTTTAGGAAAAAACTAAAATCGTGGTTTTGGAACCAGGGTTTTGGCTAGCGGGAAAAGCAGCCTCTTGGACATTGATTCTGGGCCATATGACTGTTATGATAACTGGAAACGGCTATGTGATTTTGTGATTATATAATCAATGTTACTGTTTTTCATCTATTATGTATTTATGGTTTTATATCATGGTTTATTGATATTGTGGCATCGAATTGTTGCCTGTGTTAGCCGCTCTGAGTCGTCCCCCGTCCCTCCCGCCGGGGGTTGAGAAGGGCGGGGTAGAAATGCTGCAAACAAACAAACAAATAATCAGCTCTCCTGAATATTTGTAATACCTCCCTTCATTTATTCTGTGCATTGATTTTCTACCAATTCTTGATTTTTCTTACCACGGAAAACATATCGTTTCCCTTTTCTTGGGCTGGGCTTTTGTGTGAACGTTGTCACAGCCACCCTTCCATAGTCTTGGCATGCAGTCTCGACAGCAGGCCCGGGCAGGAATGTCTCAGGCAGCAGGTGCTCTGGAGAGGTTCGAATGCAAAGCTATAGCCGAGGGCTCTTTGGAGACACTTTGCTGCAACGAGGGCTCAGAAGGGCAGGCAGTTGCGGTCGCAGCAGATGCAATCCCAACACATATATCCTTTCCTTTTGGAGCCAAAGGATTCGGTGCATATCTTGGATTACCTTGGCATCCTCTGAGTCGTTCCCCAAACTACAAATCCTATACACACACTACCAGGGCCGGCCTTCCCCATTAAGCGACCTATGCGGTCGCGTAGGGCGACGTTCCCGGAGAGGGGCGTGGCCACCTGGGAGGGGCGCCGCCCCGCCCCGCCACCGTGTCGCCACAGCCAGCCGGCAGCGCGGAGGAACGGAGGGGAAGAGGGGACTCACGGGGCGGGCTCCCGGACCCGAGGAGGAGCAGGAGGAGGGGGGAAGGCCACGAGGGCGGCCCCCACGGAGGCGCAGCGGCAGCAGCAGCAGCGCCCCCGGAAGGGCCCGGAGCCAGGCGCATCTTCCTGTCGTCACTTCCTCGTCACTGCCTCTGCCGAGGAGGAGGAAGGGGAGGAAGGCCTCGCCGGCCGCGCGCTGCAAGGACGCCCGGAAGGAGAGACGCCGGAGGGAGGGAGCCCTGCGGAGGCGTGGAGACCTCTTCCTCCTTCCCTCCCTCCCTCCGGCATCTCTCCTTCCGGGCGCCGTTGCAGCGCACGGCCGGTGAGGCCTTCCTCCCCTTCCTCCTCCTCGGCAGAGGCGGCCACGAGGAAGTGACGTCAGGAAGATGCGCCTGGCTCCGGGCCCTTCCGGGGGCGCTGCTGCTGCTGCCGCTGCGTCTCCGTGGGGGCCGCCCTCATGGCCTCCCCCCCCCTCCTGCTCCTCCTCAGGTCCGGGAGCCCGCCCCGTGAGTCCCCTCTCCCCCCCCCAGTCCTCCGCGCCGGCGCGCTCGCGTATCAGTGCGCATGCCCGAATTTCGGTGAATACGTGGGCGCAGCCGGGAGCCGCCGGGGGGGGGCACCAAAATAATGTTCGCTTACTCCCCCCGGAGAGCTCGGGCCGCCCCTGCACACTGCAACAGTGTTTCCCAACCTTTTTTGAGCCGCAGCACATTTTTTACATCTACAAAATTCTGGGGCACACCACCAACCAAAATGACACAAAATGACACTCTAACACAGTCATACATATAGTTAATATGTGCGAGAGATTGTGGAACACCCAGTTGAGGTCTCTACACCTGAAACAATTGAAAAAATTAACGATATGGTGTTGGCCGATCAGAGATGGAAAATGCGAGGGATTGTGAAAGCCATAGGCATCTCACGTGGCTCGGTGGTTTCAATATTAAATGATCACTTGGGTATGAGAAAGTTTTCCGCAAGATGGGTGCCGCGTTTGCTCACAATCGACCACAAATGCAATCGTGTGACAATTTCGCAGGAGGGTTTGGCATTGTTCTACTCCAGTATGGACGAGTTTTTGCACAGTTTTGTAACCGTGGATGGAACGTGGCTCCACCACAACACACCAGAGACCAAACAGCAGTCACAACAGTGGGTTTCTCGGGGTGAATCGGCGCCAAAGAAGGCCAAGGTGGGTTTGTCAGCCAATAAAGCCATGCCTACTGTTTTTGGGATGCACACGGTATAATCCACATTGACTCCCTTCAAAAGGGTAAAACAATCAATGGCAAATATTATGCCAACTTATTGGGTCGAATCAGTGAGTATTTGAATTTAAAAATGACCGCATTTGGCCAAGAAAAAAGTTCTTTTGCACCAGGACAATGCAAGGGACACACGTGCAGTTGCCATGGCAACATTCCATGAATTGGGATACGAATTGCTCCCTCATCCGCCCTATTATCCGGATTTAGCCCCGAGTGACTATTTCTTGCTTCCAAACCTTGGCGGAAAGAGATGTGACTCCAACGATGAAATCATCTCACAAACAAATACCTATTTTGATGACCTCGGCAAATCTTATTTATTGGAAGGGATAAAAGAATGGGAGAAACGTTGGACAAAGTGTAGAGAGCTCAAAGGAGACGGCGTTGGAAAATAAAATGATTTTTTAAAATCCAAAAACCTGTGTTTCATTCAAAAAGTCACGCACTTATTTGTGATACGTGTGAAGAAATGAAAATTTGCAAAATCCCATAAAATAGTTTATTTGCATTTAACGTCAGTGGTTCAAATAATGTGTTGTCGACGGCTTTCATGACCGGGATCACTGGGTTGCTGTGAGTTTTCCGGACTGTATGTACGGCCATGTTTCCTACACATTTTTCATCTCTCCAAATCTGGCCCTCTTCACAAAAAATTCGGACAGCCCCGATCTAAAGCCATTCCCCAAACTGCACATCCCAGAATGGGGCCCAAATCGAGGGATTGCAGTCGCTCCCTTTCGGATGGCCAGTTGGCAAAGCCAGGCTTAATTCTGGATACAGAACAGATGGAAACGAGCTTGCGAAACTTTTGAGGCCAGGCCAACGTTCTCGAAGGGATTGGGGAGTCCCTCCGTAATCGAATCATTGGCCTTTGTTTTGGACCAGACCTTAGGGAGCTGTGGTTTCTTCCATGCCATGTGGAGGAATGGCTAAATCAATTAGGGATAGCATAAGCAGAGCGCATGAGAGCGGGCGGGGAGGAGCCGTGAGCTAAATTGAATTGGTAATGAGATCTTTGGTGGTGCTTAGCCTTGTTTTCATGCAATGTTATGGAATGACAAGTATCCTTTTTCCAATCTATGGAATTAATGCCATTTGACACCACCTTTCCTTGCCTCATTGCTACGGGATCCTGGGATTTGTCGTCGGCCCTCTTTGCCCTTGAAAAACCACAACTCTCTTGATGCCATTGCATTTAAAGTGATGTCAAGCCAGGGGCAGTCTAAGGTAATTTTAAATGATAAGCGAACATTATTTTGGCAGCCCCCTCCCCTCCGCGCATGCCCAGAAGCTCCTGTGCCGCGCCTTGGGCAGCAGCTGGTTGACCACCTCGCATGTGATGTTGGGTGCCTCCTTCAGCTGCAGCTTGCTCAGGATCTGGGATTTGATGCTCTCCAGCCGGAGTTCCTTGCTGTGCTGCCGCCACAGGCGCACCGGGCAGCCCGAGCCGGACTCCCCCACTTCGCCCGCGGAAGACGGGGCCGGGACCGGCGAGGAGGAAGAGGCCGCCTTGGCCTTCTTGCCGGCACCCACCTCCAAGGCCAGCAGCGGCAGCAGACACAGCAGGGAGCGGGGCGCGGCGTCGGAGCGCACAAGGCCCAAAAGCGGAACATCGGCCGGATGCTGTCTGGCGGGCGCCACAGGGGAATGCGCCCTTTACCCAGATGGCGGCACCCCACTCAGCGGCGTCCTTTGCCTACCAGTAGGACCGCCCCTGCAAGCTGCATGAATTCTACAATGTGGATGCACCCAAAGTTTCTGAGTGTCCAAAAAGTACGAGGGCGGGTCAATACGTCCGTGACTTTTTGAATAAAACACAGGTTTTTGGATGAAAAAATCATTTTATTTTTCAACGCAGTCTCCTTTGAGCTCTATACACTTTGTCCAACATTTCTTCAATTTTTTTATCCCTTCCAAAATATAAGATCTGTCCAGGTCATCAAAATAGGTATTTGTTTGTGAGGTGACTTCATCGTTGGAGTAAAATCTCTTTCCGCCAAGCCATTTCTTCAGGTTTGGAAACAAGAAATAGTCACTCGGGGCTAAATCTGGAGAATAGGGCGGATGAGGGAGCAATTCATATCCCAATTCATGGATTGTTGCCATGGCAACTGCACACGTCTGCACCCTTGCATTGTCCTGGTGCAAAAGAACTTTTTCTTTGGCCAAATGTGTTTGGTTATTTTTCAAATCCTCATTAAATCGACCGAATAAGTTGGCAGAATTTTCGCCATTGATTGTTTTACCCTTTTGAAGGTAGTCAATGTGGATTATACCATGTGCATCCCAAAAAATGTTCGCCATGACTTTATTGGCTGACAAACCCACCTTGTCCTTCTTTGGTGCCGATTCACCCTGAGAAACCCACTGTTTTGACCGCTGTTTGGTCTCTGGTGTGTTGTGGTGGAGCCACGTTTCGTCCCACGATTCTGAGAAACTGCACAAAAAACCGTCCATATTGCGGTTGAACAACGCCAAACACTCCTGCAAAATTGTCACACGATTGCGTTTGTGGTCGATTGTGAGCAAACGCGGCACCCATCTTGCGGAAAGCTTTCTCATACCCAAGTGATCATTTAAAATTGAAACCACTGAGCCATGTGAGATGCCTGTGGCTTCCACAATCTCCCACACTTTCAATCTCCAATCGGCCAACACCATATCATGAATTTTTTCAATTGTTTCGGGTGTCGAGACCTCAAATGGGCGTCCAGAACGTTCGGCATCTTCCGTGCTTGTACGGCCACAACAAAATTCAGTAAACCACTTTTTTACCATTGAAATTGATGGTGCAGAGTCCCCATCGTATTTATCAGTTTAGCCTTGGTTTGAGTGATGGTTTTTTTCCACTAAAAATAATGCTTAATGAGCACACGAAATTCACTTTTTTCCACTTTCTCCTGCAATCAGGCGGTAGTCTGCTATCAATGGCTGTCAAACACAAACTAAATGACGCAGCTTGTTCAAATTATGACAGGAGTCAACTGACAGATGCCTGTTGACAGGAGCAGTGTCGCCCTTTCCGTTAAGAGGCGGGAAATTCAAAAAGTCACGGACTTATTGACCCGCCCTCATAATCTTCTCGTACTCTGAAAGTTGCTATAGCCATCCCTTTAAAAAAATCCACTTTCCTAATAGATTATTTAATATGCTTGGAGGGCTTTCCCAACACTGCGATGGTAGCCAGCCTTAGGACGCTGGGAGAGCAACTCTTGCAAACTGGAAAAGCACCAGCTGGCTGTTAGCTTGGTGGATGATTCACCCGCTGGCAGGGCATCTGTCCACGGCGTTTGTTAATGCTCTTTTAATGGCTGAGTGAAGGATTTGCAAGAAAAAATAAAAATAAAATTATTTGCTTCTCTGTTTTTAACAGTAGTGTGCTTTTGAGAAGAAGAAAAAAGGAAGAGAAATGCCCAGATTGGAAGGGAAATGTGGCCGTTTCCCAGGGAGGCTTCAAACGGCTCAGAGAGATGCTTGAGATGTGTTTCTGGAAAAGAAAGAGAAGCAGAATCTCTTTACAAAATTCCATCAGGAATATCGTTTGCTTTCGATTCCAAGAAGGACTCGTTGGGATGCATGTACACTTCCAACATTGTGCAGTTTGATCAGGCCCGGATTAACCGGTTTTGGCGCCCTAGGCCACACTTTGGAATTACGCCCAGGCCCGGATCATGGCCTTTTGACGCCCTAGGCCAAAGGCTCTGCCCCCGCCCCTGGCTCCGTCCTGCCCCCGGCTCTGCCCCCGCCTCCTCGCCGGAAGGAAAGCCTCACCCCTGGAGCCGATGCTGCGCATGCGCGGCAGTGGCCCCAAGGGTGGGGCCTCCCCACGGCTCCTCCATTCCTTCTAAAGCCACCATGCCGGCCTGAAAAAGGTGATTTCGGACTTTAGGAGGAAGGGAGGAGCCGTGGGGAGGCCCCGTGCTTGGGGCCACTGCCGCGCATGCGCTTGCATCGCTCCGGGGTGGGGCTTTCCTTCCTCCTCATGCCGGCAAGGAAGTGGGGTGGAGCCGGGGGTGGTGTGGAGCCGGGGGTGGGGGCAGAGCCTTTGGAGCCAAGGGGAACAGAGCACAGGGGGCGGCGGCGGGGGGCCGTGGATGGCACTTCCGCCGCCGCGCGCATGCACACCTTTTTTTGAATTTTTTTTGTTACTTGGGGGGGTGGACTTGCTCCCCCCCATAGCTGCCGCTCTAGGCCATGGCCTAGGGTGGCCTTATGGATAATTCGGGCCTGATTACTCCCCCAAACCAACCTCTACCGCACCCCCACCTCCTCGCAGCTCCACGCACCTCCTTCTTCCTCCGCGCGCCCCGGGGGCGAGCCTTCCCTTCCTTCCTCCTCCTCCTCGCAATGCTCCCGGCTTCCTTGAGTCAAGGAAGCCGGGCGCATTGCAGAGGAGAAAGGGAAGCCCCGCTCCTGGGGGGCGAGCCTTCCTCTTCCTCCTCGCCATGCGCCCGGCTTTTTTGAGTCAAGGAAGCCGGGCGCGTCACGGAGAAGGAGGAAGGGAAGCCCCGCCCCCGGGGGCGAGCCTTCGTCTTCCTCCTCGCCACGCACCCGGCTTTTTTGAGTCAAGGAAGCCGGGTGCATCGCAGAGGAGGAGGAAGGGAAGCCCCACCCCCGGGGGCGAGCCTTCCTCTTCCTCCTCGCCATGCGCCTGGCTTTTTTGAGTCAAGGAAGCCAGGCGCGTCACGGAGGAGGAGGAAGGGAAGCCCTGCCCTCCGGGGGCGAGTCTTCCTCTTCGCCACGCGCCTGGCTTTTTTGAGTCAAGAAAGCCGGGTGCATCACGGAGGAGGAGGAAGGGAAGCCTCGCCCCCAGAGGCGCCCGAAGATTGACTTAAAAAAAAAAGGAGGGCCCCCCCTCGGCTGTGCCCCTAGGCCGTGGCCTCGTGTGGCCTTATGGGTAATCCGGGCCTGACTTTGATACCACTTTAAGTGCCCTTGCTCAGCGTAGTGATGACACTCCAGACCAAAACGACGCACCAGTTGGGCAAGTGGACACATATAGGTGTTAAATAATAGAGGGGAGAGAATAGCTCCTTGGGGGACTCCACAGTTAAGGGGGACCCTTTCCAAGACCATCCCTCCCCTCTCCGCCTGTTGTCCCCGATCTTGGAGAAAGGAGGCCACCCATTTAAGGGCGGACCCCCTCACTCCCGTCATAGCTAAACGGTGGATCAATAGAGAATGGCCAACTGTGTCAAATGCTGCCGTGAGGTCCAGTAACATGAGCAGCGGTGACCCGCCTTGGTCCAACTGGCAGCGCAGCTGGTCTGCGATAGAGACCAGCACAGTTGCCCTTCTGTTTCCACGGATTCGCCACCCATGTTCTCCGTGGCCCTTTGAAGGTAACCATAATAAGGCGGATGTGTCTCCCGGTGGGAAAGAGTCTTTTGAGATCAAAAAGTCAGTGCTGCTGTGTGTCGGGTGGAGGACATTCCCTATTATAGCAGATGCTGGTTTTGCACAGACATCTTGGACTGATTTCCCAGTCTGCTCCAAAAAGCGTTCAGAGTTGTTTACTGATTCTTGTTTGGAAAATCCGCAAGAGACGTTTCCGCCCTGGGCTCGCCGGCCTCCAGGTTTCCATCCCAAAAGGGAGCAGCAAAGGTGAGCCTGTTGGGGCCTTCATCCTCGAGGGATGCGCCTTCCATGCTCCAAGGCCTCCGTTGGCTCCGGCGCGGCTTCGGCAACGCAGGTCATCCGAGGGCTCCGGCGTAAGCGAGCCAAGCGCGATGCTGTCATGAAATGTGCACGCAACCAAGCGTGACTCTGGAGCAAAGTTGGGCCAACAGCAGCGAAGAACACGCTCTTGGCTTTGCAAGACTTGGTGGAACAAGGGAAGGAAGGCTGCAGATATTTTTTCAATAATAGTAAAAAAAAAAAACGAACCGGCAGATGAGGCTCAAGCATCTGCCAGGAAGCAATCAGCCAAGGAAAGCCCAACCAGCGAACGTTTTCTATTTTTCAGTCCACAAAAGTCCAGGTAGAGCTAGGGAAATGGGTGAGAATGGAGTTCAGCTTTATGGCATCTATTCATAATGCTAATCAACCATACGGGGGCAATGTTTAATCCTATAATGCAGGGGTTGGGAACCTATGGCTCAGGAGCCAGATGTGGCTCTTTTCATGATTGCATCTGGCTCTCCAGAGCAGCCCGGGCCTCGGTTTCCCAGCATGCAGCGGGGAGGAGTGACTGCCTCGCCGACGTCGACACTAAGGTCCGCCTTGGCCCCACGTCCTCCTTCCCCTTCCTTCCTTCTTTCCTTCCTTTCTTTTTAACCTCTGTTTTTCTTTCATTCTTTTCCCTCCCTCCCTCCCTTCTTTCCTCCCAACCTCTTCGTTCCTTCCATCCTCTTCCATTCTTTCCTTCTCTCCTTCCTTTTCCCTCCCTCTCTCTCCTTCCTTCTTTCCTCCATTCCCCTCTTCCTTCTTTCCCCTTCCTTCCTTCCTTCTCCCCCTTCACCCTTTCCTTCTCTCCTTCCTTATTTCCTCCCTCTCTCCTTCCTTCTTTCCTCAATTCTCCCTCTTCCTTCCTCTTCTTTTCTTTCTCCCCTTTCACCCTTTCCTTCTCTCCTTCCTTTTCCCTCCCTCTCTCCCCTTCCTTCTTTCCTCCATTCTCCCTCTTCCTTCCTTCCTTCCTTCCCTCCTTCCTTCCTCTTCCTTCCTTCCTTCCTTCCTTCCTCTTCCTTCCTTTCTCCCCCTTCACCCTTTCCTTCTCCTTCTCTCCTTCCTTTTCTCTGCCTCTCTCCTTCCTTCTTTCCTCAATTCTCCCTCTTCCTTCCTTCCTTCCTCTTCCTTCCTTCCTTCCTTCCTCTTCCTTCCTTTTCCCCCTTTCCCCCTTTCCTTCTCTTCTTCCTTTCCCTCCCTCTCTCCCCTTCCTTCTTTCCTCCATTCTCCCTCTTCCTTCCTTCCTTCCTCTTTCTTCCTTTCTCCCCCTTCACCCTTTCCTTCTCTCTTTCCTTTTCTCTCCCTCTCTCTCCTTCCTTCTTTCCACAATTCTCCCTCTTCCTTCCTTTCTCCCCTTTCACCCTTTACTTCTCTCCTTCCTTTCCCTCCCTCTCTCTCCTTCTTTCTTTCCACAATTCTCCCTCTTCCTTCCTTTCTCCCCTTTCCCCCTTTCCTTCTCTTCTTCCTTTCCCTCCCTCTCTCCTTCCTTCTTTCCTCCATTCTCCCCCTTCCTTCCTTCCTTCTTTCCTCTTCCTTCCTTTCTCCCCCTTCACCCTTTCCTTCTCTCCTTCCTTTTCTCTCCCTCTCTCCCTTTCCTTCTTTCCTCCATTCTCCCTCCCTCTTCCTTCCTTCATCTTCTATTCTTTCCCCCCAAGTCTTCCTTTCCTTCTCTTTCCATTCTTTTCACTTTCCTCTCTCTCTCTCTCTCTCCTTCTTTCTTTTCTTCTTTTTGTGTGCCGCCTTCACCCCAAAAATTGCGTTCGCAGCTCAGCTGGAGGCAGGGTCAGCATCAAGCGCTCCATGCCGGCTCTCAGCTGCGCGCGCGGCTTTTGGCCTCCTTCGCCTTCAATTCCATGCACGCAGCTGAAAACCTGGATGCAGAGCTCGGCCCTGGCCCTGCCTCCAGCTGAGCTGCGTGCGCGGAATTTGGGGAAGGAGAGCGAAGTCCGTGCACACAGGTAAGCCATAAAAATCATCGAAAGAGCCAGATATGGCTCGCGAGCCATAGGTTCCCGACCCCTGATCTATACTGAAATGAATGCAGCTGGACCTCACTTTAAATACCATAGCTTCACACTATGCAGTCCTGAGAGTTACAGTTTTCCAAGGTTTACACCCTTCTCTGTGGGGCAGGAGCGAGAGAAGGGAGGAGGGAGGGAGTTCATTGCCATTTCCCCTCCCTCCCTGCTTCCTTGTTTCTGGAATTGAAGACATGTAACTAGGGTTGCCAACTGTCCCTTATTCTAAGGGACGTCCCTTATTTCGGCCCCATATTTCGTGTCCCTTATTTTCAGCTCCTGTCCCAGTACATACACTCACATACTTCCTCCTCCTCCATCCTGCTTTTCCTTTTCTTCTCCTCCCATTTCCTCTCACCTCTCTGGGAATTGTAGTCCAAAGCTGCCTCCTCTTGATTGAGAGGCATGCGCAGCCCTTTTGGGCGGGACTCCATTTCCTAAGAGCCCTCGCTTCCAGGGGGGAGGAAGATGGAGAAGGGGGCCTGCCGGTCTTCATGGCGCCACCAGTGAGCAGTCTGAGGGAGCTGCAGCCGTGGCACGGGGAGATGCAGGCCCGCATGGAGCTGCTGATCATGGAGACCCAGAGCCAGGTCTGCTGCGCCCTCACTCACCTCGACCGCGGAACTGCCTTAACCGTTGACTACTGGGAGAGGAAGGAAGGTGACCCCCTGCCAGGCACACAAATCACAGCCACACTGGGGCTGAGGGGCGGGTGGGGCTCTCTGGAGGGCTTTTGAGCCGGACGGGCATCTGTCAGGAGGGCTTGGGTTGTGCCTTCTTGCAGAATGCCGCTCTGAGTCCCCTCCCCCTCGGGGGTAGAGAAGAGCGGGGTAAAAATGTTGGAAATAAATAAATAAAATATTGCCCTGAATGCATGCGAAAGGAGGCTTCTGTTAGACCCAAGTCGAAAGATCAGTCAACAGTGGTGAGCGATGCCTAGCAATTACAGTGTGATGGCAAGTCTACTAAAAGAATGCTGAGCACAACTGACTAACACAGATACATTTAACAGTGTGATGAAGGTCGGGAAATCATCCGTTTCATTTCCAAACTTGAGTCAGAGTGGGCTCTGCTCTACTCTACCAAACTCTTCGCTGCTTCGATGTGATGAAGACCGTACGCTGCATTTACACTGTAGAATGAATGCAGTTTGGTATCATTTTGAACCACCACGGCTCAATGCTATGGAATACTAGAAGTTTATTTATTAATTTATTTATTATTTGGACTTGTACGCGGCCACTCCCCGAGGGCTCGGAGCGGCTTACAATGAGGTAAAACACACAGAGGTAAAAGCATACATATGAAACTAGCTTAAAAAAGATTTCTGGCCTAGCGATCAAAGGCTGGCCGGAAAAGGTGGGTCTTGCAAGCCTTGCGGAAGGAGAGAAGGTCCTGCATGGCCCGTGCATCGCTAGGAAGAGTGTTCCATATTGACGGCGCCACTACAGAAAAGGCTCTGCGCCGGGTCGATGTAAGACGGATTGCTTTGAAGGTCGGCACTTCAAGGAGGTTCTGTTGTTTGGAACGAAGTGACCTCTGGGGTTGGCAGGCCCAGATTAGCGTCTTTGGCCGCCCTAGGCCAAGACGCCCCTAGGCCAAGACGCCCCCAGAGCACAGAAAGCCCTGCCCCCCAGGGCGCTGCTGTGCATGTGCGGCAGCAGCCCCGGCCCCGCGGCTTCCGTCCACCTCCTCGCACCTTCCTTTCGGTCACGGGAGGAGGAGGAGGCGGACGGAAGCTGCACAGCACTGGTCGTGGGGCTTCCGTCCGCCGCCGCCTCCTCCTCCAGCAGTGCCGGTGCTGTGCAGCTTCCGTCGCCTCCTTCTCGGGCCCTCCTTCCGGTCGCGGTAGGAGGAGGAGGCGGCGGACAGAAGCCACACGACCAGTGCCATACGGCTTCCATCCGCCTCCTCCTCCCGCAACCGAAAGGAAGGCGCGAGGAGGAGAAAGGGAAGTCCCGCCCTCCTCCTTGCCGCCTGGGCCACCCCCTTGCAAAGGAAGGAGGCGGCCAGGAGGAGGAAGGGAAGCCCGCTGGTGGGCATGCGTGCGCATGCATGCATACCTGCCGGCGGGACAGGACTTCCCTTTCTCCTCCTCACCGCCTCCTTCCTTTACAAGGGGGTGGCCCAGGCGGGCGATGGCGAGGGGAGGGCGCCATTCCCTCCTCCCGGCCCCCTCGCAGTGCTCTCCCCCCGCCCTCTCCCGAGGTATGATGACTCTCTCGGGAGAGGGCGGGGGAAAGCGCTGCGAGGGGTGGTTTTAAAATTAGTTTTGGGGGCCCGAATCTGCTGCCCCCCCCAAACTGCCACCCTAGGCCGTGGCCTAGGGTGGCCTTATGGGTAATCTGGGCCTGGGGGTTGGTAGGGGAAGAGACGGTCCCTCAGGTACAGCGGCCCCAGACCATGCAAGGCCTTGAAAGTTAACACCATCACCTTGAAGGCGATCCGGTGCTCGACCGGAAGCCAATGAAGCTGCTGGAGGATGGGTGTTATGTGACATCTCACTGGAGTCCCAGTGAGAAGTCATGCAGCGGCGTTCTGGACGAACTTAAGTTTCCGGATCACTGACAAGGGCAGGCCGATGTAAAGGGCATTACAGTAGTCCAGTCTTGAGATGACCGTGGCTTGGAGCGCCGTGGCCAGGTCGTCTCTGGATAGGTAGGGGGCCAGACGCCTAGCTTGCCACAGATGGAAAAAGGCGGTTTTGCTGACGCTGGAGACCTGGGCCTCCATCGACAGCAAAAACGACCCCAAGGCTCTTAACTGAGGACATCGGGCATAATGGCACGCCATCCAAGCTAGGCAGTCGGACCTCCCCACCCATCCACCCACCCACAGTATTTCCATCTTTGCTGGATTCACCCTCAATCTACTGGCACGCAGCCAACCAGTAACGGCTTCAAGGCACTGTTGGGAACAAGAGGGTACGGAGTCCGGCCGGCCTTCCATTTTCAGAACGAGTGGGTGTCGTCAGCGTACTGATAACATTTCAGCCCAATGCTTCGAACCAGACCAGCAAGTGGTTGCATGTAGATGTTAAATAATGAAGGGGAAAGAATGACACCTTGAGGGACCCCACAAGTAAGTGGAGCCCTCTCGGAAACCAAACCACTCGCTGTCCCCGATTGTGGAGAAAGGACAACAGCCATTTCAGGGCTGTTTCCCTGACTCCAGCAATGGCAAGGCGGTGGGCCAAAAGATTGTAATTGACCATATCAAAAGCTGCTGTAGTTGTACCGTGTTTCCCGAAAGTAAGACAGTGTCTTACTTTCTTTTTATCCCCAAAAGCCCCACTACGTCTTACTTTCGGGGTATGTCTTATATAAAGTAAGACGTACCCCGTCGCCGCGCCCACGCCGCCGCCACCGGCCCCATCGGCCGCGGCACACCTCCGCGGCGCACCTATCTGCGCGTGCCTTCCTGCGCGCCGCCAAGACACGCAGAAGCACCCTACAGGCGCGCTTGGGAGCGACTGCACGTGCGCGGCTGGCGGCGCAGGGAGGCACACGCAGAAAGGTGCACCATGGAGATGTGCCGCAGCCGATGGGGCCGATTGCGGGGCGGCGGTGGCATGGCGGCGGTGCCGTGGCGGCATCGGGCGTGGCAGCGGTGGCAGCGGTGGCAGCGGTGGCAGCGTCGGCGTGGTGGCGGCGGTGTGGGCGTGGCGGCGGGGTATGTCTTACTTTCGGGGTATGGCTTATATTAGCCGACCCCCCTGAAACCCCCGATACGTCTTACAATCGGGGGTGTCTTACTATCGGGGAAACACAGTAGTTGTAGTTTGGTGACACTTTTTGGCAGACCTTGGAAAACTACAACTCCGAGGATTCCATAGCCTTTCCCTCCTGGATCGCTTTATAACTTGGCTTCGTGCCTTCAGCTGCAGAACAACAAATTGAGTTTGGGCGCTCCCTACGCCTGGCCCTGCGCCTTCCTTTCTCCTAACCTGCCCGATGCAGAAGATGTTTTTTATTTTTCAAACTCTAAATATTATTCCTAGGGTATCATGATTTGATTAAACCCCCCCCCCCCTCCTCCTCTTCACCCCTTGGGAGTTTCAAAGAGCGTGCAATCTCGGCTTGGGTCTCTCCTGTTTATTTATCGCGAAATTGTTGGCCACAAAGGTCCGAATTCCCAAAGGCAGCCAGGAACGCTGTTCTAGGAAATGCGGGGAGAAGATCCCAGTGGCTGTTTCCTATAAGGACCAAAGTGGACCCAGATTCGGTCAACATCCTGCTCAATGGGCAGCCGGACACGTGGAATGATTTATTTGGACAATGTGCTATAGGCGTATCCGACTGCGATGTAAGCAAAGGTGAGCTTCCAGAAACATTTCACATGTAGTAGCTTATTGAAGTAGACAGAACCATGTGGAAGTGCGCATTATTTCCATGCGTTGCATCTTCTCCCCATAGAAATGCAGGACCTAGAAACAGGAATCCAGCTGCTTTTGGGCTCATTGACTTTGCAGTCTTATCCCTTTCCGGGCATCATTATTCAAGAAGGATATTGGCATGGGACCGAGACTGTTCTGGTTGCCATTGCAGACCGACTCCGTTGCCAGCTCAACCGAGGCGGATTGTGTCCAGATTTGGTGTCAATTCATCAAGTGCTTTTTGAGTTATGTTAATCGCACAAACAAACATAAATATATGTGTTCTACATATTATTCAAAACATCCTATAAGACAGGGGTGGGCAATTATTTTTTTCCAAGGGGCCACACGAGAGCCAAAAAATATTATGGAGGGCCGCACCTAAAGGCGGAACTACATGCTAATCTACATTATTTATTTATTTATTCACTATATTTACTATATATTACACATCATTAATATTAGCATATTAATATATCAAGAAATATTCATATATTATTAGTATTAATATCATAATTATTATATTATAGTATATATATAGACATAATATATTGAAATTATAATATAATATAACATTATATTATATTATATTATTTATTATACTATTATTATAAAATTATTATACAATAATAATAAAAACCACTAAAATAAAATAATGCTTCCTTGTAGTCCCCTTCTCTGGAGAGTTTTATGCAGAGGCTTGATGGCCATCAGTCGGGGGTGCTTTGATTGTGTATCCCTGGGGGTTGGACTGGATGGCCCTGGGGTCCCTTCCCTCTCGATGACTTCCTGTTCCCTGCCTGCCTGCCTGCCTGCCGTGGCCCTTAGAAGGGCCGGATAGAATCGGCCAAAGGGCCGCATTTGGCCCCTGGGGCGTAGTTTGCCCACCCCTGCTATAAGAACACAGAGAGAGACTGACAGCTGTTGAGCAAGACCTTCGTGTGTGTCTTTCTGCCATTCCTGCCAGGATATCTATGTTGTGTTCATCGAAACAGGCCCAGGTTTCACACTGAGTGTATAAATACATTTAAAAACGTATTAACTCTATGTATGACTGTGTTAGAGTGTCATTTTGTGTCATTTTGGTTGGTGGTGTGCCCCAGGGGTTTGTCAATGTAAAAAGTGTGCCGCGGCTCAAAAAAGGTTGAAACACACTGTTGTAGTCTGTCTGTGCGATCTTCTTGCAGCAGTTGAGGATGTGATCCATTGTTCCACCTGCTTCCTTTCAGAGTCTACACTTGGGATCTGTCGTCGACTTTTCAATTCTGGCTTGCATGGCCTTGGTTCGAACAGGCCCGGATCAGGCCCTCTTGCCACCCAAGGCCAAAGGGTCTGCCTCTGCCCTGCCCCCGGCTCCGCCCCCCACCCCGGCTCTGCCCCCACCTCGGCTCCGCCCCACCCTGCCCCCGCCTCCTCACCGGCGCGAGGAGGAGGAGGAAAGAAAGCCTCACCCCCAAAGCCGATGCGGGGCCTCCCCACGGCTGCTCCTCCCTCCCTCCCAAAGCCCTCCCTTCAGGAGGGAGGGAGGGAGGATCGGCTCCGTGCCGGCGAGGAGGCAGGGGCGGAGCCGGGGTGAGGAGAGGCGGAGCCAGGGGCAGAGCCAGGGGCAGAGCCGGGCAGAGTCGGGGGCAGGGTAGAGCCGGGGGCGGATCAAGGGGTGGGGCGGAGCTGGGGGTGCGGCGGAGCCTGGGGCGGGGGCAGAGCCAAGGGGAGCAGAGCAAAGGGAGAGGCGGCCGTGGATGGCGCTTGCGCCGCCCCGCAAATGCGCCCTTTTAAAAAAAATCGATTTTTTTTGATTTTTTAAAAAAAACATTGGGGGGTCCAGACCTGTTGCCCCCCCCCCCCAAGTGCCTCCCGAGGCCATGGCCTAGGGTGGCCTTATGGGTAATCTGGGCCTGGGTTCGAATGGCTTGTACTTGAGCTGCAAGAATCAGGCCCACCTTTGTCTCCTTTTTCCACTTGTGAGCCACATCCATGTATTTTCCATGTTAATTTTATTCTCAGTTTTTCCCCGGGAACTGTCCATGGAGAGCTGCTTTTTGCCAGTTTTCTCTTCTGCTCTGCATTGTATTATTATTATTATTATGATTACTATTACTATGGGCTTTTCTGCTCCTTGTCTCTTTCTGGACTGGCCAGGAGATGGAAGGATGAATACCAAGCCCCATCCATGTGTGACATACTATGGCATGCATATGTGCAATGTGAAATGCGCCTCCCCCCCATCTATCCATCCATCCTTCCTCCAAGTGTGTGGCTGTCAAGGTCTTCCACTCTGATGGATTTCTTGGGAACCAGGGAGGCTTCACGCCCCAGGATGCTTTTGGGCCTGCGTCCACAAAATGCAGCTGGAGCACATGCAAGCTTCACTCTCTTGCTCTCTTGCACAGAAACCCGCTGAGAAAGTGTTGTGCGGAGACGTCCTCATTGACACACACCATAAAATGTTCTCATTGACACATTCCATTAAATATGTGACCTGACCGGGGAGGTGGACACATCGTTGTCGCCCGCTATGCGCAATGGGGCTGACGGCAGGTTTGGCCTTCAAAGGGAAAGCAACGCCTTTGATGATGCCACGAGTGTTGTGTCTGGAGTCGGAAGAGACCCTGAAGTCCATTCAATCTAACCGCCCTTTTTGCCACAATCCAAACCCTCTCAATAGATGGCCAGTCTGCCTTTGTTTAAAGACCTTCAAAGGAAGAGCTGACTAGTTTCCAAGATCAGACGGGACTATATATACCAGGCCTGAGCAAACTTCACCCCTCCAGGTGTTTTGGACTTCAACTCCCACAATTCCTTCAGTACATGGACAACGTCCTTCAGTACATGGATGACATACTCATAGCACAGGCATGGGTCAACTTAGGTCCTCCAGGTGTTTTGGACTTCAACTCCCACAATCCCTTCTGTATGTGGACAACATCCTTCAGTACATGGATGACATACTCATAGCACAGGCATGGGTCAACTTAGGTCCTCCAGGTGTTTTGGACTTCAACTCCCACAATCCCTTCAGTACGTGGACAACGTCCTTCAGTACATGGATGACATACTCATAGCACAGGCATGGGCCTACTTAGGTCTTCCAGGTGTTTTGGACTTCAACTCTCACAATTCCTTCAGTACATGGACAACATACTCATAGCACAGACATGGGCCAACTTGGGTCCTCCGGGTGTTTTGGACTTCAACTCACACAATCCCTTCAGTACGTGGACAACGTCCTTCAGTACATGGATGACATACTCATAGCACAGGCATGGGCCAACTTAGGTCCTCCAGGTGTTTTGGACTTCAACTCCCACAATCCCTTCTGTACGTGGACAACGTCCTTCAGTACATGGATGACATACTCATAGCACAGGCATGGGCCAACTTAGGTCCTCCAGGTGTTTTGGACTTCAACTCCCACAATCCCTTCTGTACGTGGACAACGTCCTTCAGTACATGGATGACATACTCATAGTACAGTCATGGGCCTACTTAGGTCTTCCAGGTGTTTTGGACTTCAACTCTCACAATTCCTTCAGTACATGGGCAACATCCTTCAGTACATGGATGACATACTCATAGTACAGTCATGGGCCAACTTAGGTCTTCCAGGTGTTTTGGACTTCAACTCTCACAATTCCTTCAGTACATGGACAACGTCCTTCAGTACATGGATGACATACTCATAGTACAGGCATGGGCCAACTCAGGTCTTCCAGGTGTTTTGGACTTTAACTCTCACAATTCCTTCAGTACATGGACAACGTCCTTCAGTACATGGATGACATACTCATAGTACAGGCATGGGCCAACTTAGGTCTTCCAGGTGTTTTGGACTTCAACTCTCACAATTCATTCTGTACATGGACAACATATTCATATCACAGGCACGAGCAACAATTACACAATAAATAACACATTAATCAGATTAAAAGTAATTAAAATACAACTATACAAATAATCCAAGTTCTGCAATCTGAAGCCAGTCCACAGTCCGTTTTCATAACACTGTCATCATTCTATGTCCGCCTGCTACCCAGTTATCTAACCAAAGGCCTGGTCCCATAGCCACATCTTTAACTTTTTCCTAAAGGAAAGGAGGGAAGAAGTTGACCTAATGTTGCTGGGGAGCAAATTCCACAGGCAAGGGGCCACCACCGAGAAGGCCCTGTCTACACCCTGTCCACACCAAACGTGCGACAAAGGTGGGATCGAGAGCAGGGCCTCCCCGGAAGATAGTAAATTTTGAGGTGGGACATAAGCAGGCCAGGATTACCCATAAGGCCAACGTAGGCCATGGCCTAGGGGTGCAAGCTGGGGGGGGGGGGTGCAGATCACGGACCAAAAACATATATGTTGAAACAAATAAAAATGCAACACACGTGGATATGAGGAAGGAAGGATACCGGAGGTCCTCCTTTTTGGCGCCGCCCCTGCCCCTTCCTGAATACCGGCTCTTGCCTCTGCTATTGTTGCGCAAACTGCGTATGCGCAGGTGCTCTCGACACTGGCATCGACGTCGACAGGAGGAACAATTAACTCCCTCGACGCCGACAGCATCCACTTGCTGGCTCCTTCCGTGCAAGTACAGGAAACTCCATTGCGCAATCTGCGCATGCCCTAACATCATGAAAGCTGGTATTCCTCCTCCAACACAAGGAGGAGACTCCTCCTTACTGGAGAGAGAAGCGTAACTGCTTGCGCAAACACCAGTATAGGAGAGAAGCCCAATGCAACAAACCCCGATATCGGGGAGAAGCGCGGCATCGGTACAGCTGCTGACTACAATGCATGCGCAATCCCCGATACCGTGTAGGAGCCAAGTGCCTCAAACCCTGGCATCGGGGAGGAGGCTCCCCCCCCCCCCATGCCTGCATCCATAGTGCCTGCCGAGAGGGAAACTCCTGTGGCGGACCTAGTGGGGCCACACCGGAAGAGCTGGATGCGGGGCCCTAAGGGGGACGAGTGGATGAAAGGATGTGGGGTGCGGGGGGTGCGGTAGAGGTTGGCTTAAAGGGGGTGTAATTCCAAAGTGTGGCCTAGGGCGCAAAAAGGTGTTAATCCGGGCCTGGGCATAAGGGAAGAGACATTCTTTTTGGCCCTCCAGATGTTTTGGACTTCAACTCCCACCATTCCTTCAGATTGCTCTTTTCCAGGTTATGTGGCTGAGGAGGAAACGAAAGGAGCCTGCGGCCGTTAGGAATGGTGGGAGTTGAAGTCCAAAACACCTGGAGGGCCAAAGTTTGCCCAGGCCTGGTATAGACGCATCCCATAGCAAGGGATGGAGGACTGGAAGCACTCTCCGCAGAGTTCCTCTATGCTTCAGATTGCTCTTGGCCACCCAGAGCATCTTGGCATTGCGCAGCTGAGCCTGTGATTCAGTAGTCAAATACGTGGGTCATATCTTGCGTCGCGAAGAAGGCCCTCCAAAGAGACCTCCCTTTCCCCCCATTCCTTTTCGTCCCGAAAGCGCTCCGCATTGGGCCGACCCTCGCAGCTGTTTCTGCCTTTGTGCCTCTTGCTCACTGGCGGCATGTGAGGCCTCCATCAGCTTTCAAAGCCAACCAGGGCCGGCTGTGTTTTGTTTTCTGGTGTTTTCTTTTTTCTTTATAGAACGAAACCATTTGCAACCAAAGAGTGCTAATTTAATAAGAGACTGGGAGGGCCTGTGTTTGCGTTGTAATCCTAATCGGGTGGGTTTCCTCCATGCTTCCAATGCAGGCTGGATGGTATTGTTGGCCACCGTTGGGATAATTCTGGGCAGGCAGCCCAATTCCATATGTGTGCAAGAAGGCACACAAACACACACATAGACACACACACCTGGGTTATGTGGTGGTTTTGAGTCAGACTGGCAATCACAAGCATTTGACACTGATGGAGGACTGAAAGAATAAGAGAGGTGTCTATACCAGTGTTTCCCAACCAGTGTGCCGTGAGCGATCATCAGGTGTGCCGTGGAAAATTGGAACCTCCAGGAAGGGGGGGGGGGGGAGATAGAGAGTCTAGTGTGTTGAAGTATAAAAACCCTAAGAAACCTACCTCAATAATGGCACAAAATTACAAACCACCCCCCCCCCCACCCATTGTCTACTTAGTCTCTCCCTCTCCATGCATTGGGAAGGCCCGCCTCCCTTTCCCCAAGTAGAGACCTCCTCTTGCCTCCTGGGGGTTCTGTATGGGAAGTTTGGCCCAGTTCTATCATTGGTGGGGTTCAGAATGCTCTTTGATTGTAGGGGAACTATAAATCCCAGCAACTGCAACTCCCAAATGTCAAGGTCTATTTCCCCCTGAACTCCATCTGCATTCATTTTTGGGCATATTGAGCATTCATGCCAAGTTTGGTCCTGATCCAACATTGTTTGAGTCCACAGTGCTCTCTGGATATAGGTGAACTACAACTCCAAAACCCAAGGTCAATGCCCACCAAACTCTTATAGCATTTTCTCTTGGTTATGGGAGTTCTGTGTGGAAAGTTTGTGTCTTTCTGCCATTCCTGCCAGGATATCTATGTTGTGTTCATCGAAACAGGCCCAGGTTTCACACTGAGTGTATACATACATTTAAAAACATATTAACTATATGTATCACTGTGTTAGAGTGTCATTTTGTGTCCTTTTGGTTGGTGGTGTGCCCCAGGATTTTGCAAATGTAAAAAGTGTGCCGCGGCTCAAAAAAGGTTGGGAAACACTGGTCTATACTGTAGACGTGATGCAGTTTGGCCCCACTTTGACTGCCATGGCTCCGTGCTATGGAATTAGAGGAGCTGTAGTTTTAGGAAGTTAACGCACATTCATTCTCCAATGTAGAATGAGTTTCCCACTTCCCTCCGTTGTCCGCGGCTTGCTTCTTAACAGTCGTTGATACAATACCATACTTCCAACTCTGCATTGACTTGATATTATTTATTTATTTATTTACATCATTTATATTCCGCCCTTCTCACCCCGCAGGGGACTCAGGGAGTATCACAATGCACATATACAGGCAGGCCCGGATTACCCATAAGGCCACCCTAGGCCATGGCCTAGGGCACAAGCCAAGGGGGGCGCAATTCACACACGGACCCCAACAAAAAAGGTTGAAACAAAACCGCAACGCAACTCTCCCTCTCTCTCGGGGGAGGGCGGGGGGAGAGCGCTGCGAGGGGGCAGGGAAGGAGGGAATGGCGCCCCCCACCCCCACCCCCTTGTCGTCAAGGAAGGAGGGCGCGAGGAGGAGGTGGCGGAGGGAAGCCCCCCGGGGCCGCTGCTGGGCACCCAGGAACATGGCGGAGGAGGCAGACGCGTTTGCGCCCTCCTGCTACGCATGCCCGGCAGCGGCCCAGGGGGCAGGGCTTCCCTCTGCCTCCTCCTCGTGCCAACGCGCCCTCCTCCCTTGACTCAAGAAAGGAGGGCGCGCTGCGAAGAGGAGGAGGTGGGGGGAAGCCCCGCCCCCGGTTGAGCTTGGTTTGGAGGCGTAATTCCAAAGTGTGGCCTAGGGTCCCGGAGGCCTGTATACAGGCAAACATTCAATGCCATAGACGTACAACATATATAGACAGACATAGAGGCAATTTAACATTCCAGCTTCTGGCCACCAGGGGGAGCTGTTGTGTTCCTTCATTCTTTTTCATACTTCCTGCAGATTTTATGGCCTCGTAAATCAATTAAATTAGCCTTGCCACAAAGTGTTACCTACATTTCCTACTTGACAGATGCAACTGTCTTTCGGGTTGCAAAGGTCGACAACGAGCTACACAATTTGGTCGAGAGCTCACCCCAACCCGGGCAGACCTCGAACTCATGACCTTCTGGTCAGTAGAGATCTTATGCAGCTGACTCCTAGCCAGCTGCACCACAGTCCTGGTATAGTAATATTGAAATAATAATAGCAATAATAATAATTATTATAATTTTATTAATTTAATTTTCAGCTAATTAATTAATTACAGCCAGAAATTGAAAAGTTGACAACAGATCCCAAGTGTAGACTCTGCAAGGAACCAGGCTAAACATCCTCAGCTGCTGCAAGAAGATCACACAGACAGACTACAAGCAGACGGAGGTCCTGTGGCCTGGCCGCCCTGTGGGAGTGGAGCGCCTGCTGCCTACCCTCGACGGTGAGCCTCTTGCTCCATCTGCCACCGTGAAAAGCCTAGGTTTCATTTTGGACCCTTTGCTGACGATGGAGGCCCAGGTCTCCGCCGTCAACAAACAGGCATTTTTTCCATCTTCACCAGGCTAGGTGGCTGGCACCCTATCTTTCCGGGGAGGCCTTAGCCACAGTGGTCCATGCCACGGTCATCTCAAGACTGGACTACTGTAATGCTCTATACGTTGGCCTTCCTTTGTCAGTGACCCGGAAACTTCGTATGGTTCAAAATGCAGCTGCCAGGCTCCTTACAGCAGTGTTTTTCAACCTTTTTTGAGCCGCGGCACATTTTTTACATTTACAAAATCCTGGGGCACACCACCAACCAAAATGACACAAAATGACACTCTAACACAGTAATACATACAGTTAATATGTTTTTAAAATGTATTTATACACTCAGTGTGAAACCTGGGCCTGTTTCGATGAACACAACACAGATATCCTGGCAGGAATGGCAGAAAGACACAAACTTCCCACACAGAACTCCCATAACCAAAAGAAAATGCTACAAGAGTTTGGTGGGCATTGACCTTGGGTTTTGGAGTTGTAGTTCACCTATATCCAGAGAGCACTGTGGACTCAAACAATGTTGGATCAGGACCAAACTTGGCAAGAATACTCAATATGCCCAAATGTGAACACAGATGGAGTTTGGGGAAAATAGAACTTGACATTTGGGAGTTACAGTTTCTGGGATTTATAGTTAACACACAATCAAAGAGCATCCTGAACCCTTGCAACAATGGAATTGAACCAAACTTGGCATATTGAGCTCTCATTACCAACAGGAAGTACTGAAAGGGTTTGCTTTCAGTACTTGACCTATGGTTTGGAAGTTGTAGTTCACCTACACCCTGGGAGCATTGTGGACTCAAACAATGTTATGTTATGTCGTTGTTTGTTTTCCATCCAGAATCACAATGTTGGAAGGAGGCTCACCAATTTAAGGTTCCTCAAACAGGCATGGGAAAACTTGGGCCCTCTGGGTGCTTTGGACTTCAACTCCCATCATTCCTAACAGCCTGAGGCCCTTTCCTGCTGAAGTGGCTGAGGGGGGGGAGGAAAAGGGCCTGAGACTGCTAGGAATGGTGGGAGTTGGAGTCCAAAACGCCTGGAAGGTCCAAGTTTGCCCATGCCAGCTTTTGACAGAGACCTCTTCTCTCCCTTCCTTCGCCCTTTTCTTCCCCCTCCTGCCCAACACTTACTTTTTCTTCTACACTGCCGCTTCTGCCGCCATTTTGATCCGAGGGGGCAGTGTGAGCGTGTTCAGGAGGGGAGGGGGAGGGAGGAAAGCATGACCCGTGTGGGCGCTACTGCGCAGACTCACCCCAGAGCAAAGCCAGGCAAAGCAAGCAGAGCGAGGCTGGGAAGAAGGGAGCCCGAGTGGAGAAGAAAAAGTGTTCGGCAGGAGGGAGAAGAGAGGGTCTTGGAGGTTCCAATTTCCCACGGCACACCTGGTGATCGCTCACGGCACACTAGTGTGCCACGGCACACTCGTTGGGATACACTGTTCTACATAATATCAATTGAATTTCTTTAATAATAATAAAAAAGGCACTAAATTGAATTTTTGATGTATTAGTAAGACTGATAAAGAGTATATGTTATGAGCCATGAAAAAGAGAGGTTGTCATAGGGAAAATGAGATTTATTCACTAAAATTTTACAAAACAATGGTTAACAAAATGTTTAGGACGCTCCTCATGGGTAGCATTGTGGCACAAAGATTTTTTGAAGCTTCCAAACTAGAGGATAAATGCATAACCAACAGTGAGCAATGGAAAACCATGGTTAAAAATGACATACATAATATCAGGGAATACATACCCACCCACAGACCCCCACCCGCCTTCACCTCTTCCTCCTCTTCCTCACACTTCCCCCATCATCCGGCCTCTCCTCTCCTGATCCTCCTCCGCCTCCATAGGAAACTTCCTCCTGTTTCATGGCGGCCACCATGTAGTGGTGCACGTGCCAGTCGGCTAGCGCGCGCACTCGCTCGTGCCTCGGCCAAAGAGCAGGCAGGTCGCCCTCGCCTACGAGACAGAAAGAGAGAGGGAGGGAGAGGAGTGGTCAGGCGGAAGGTCATCCTGAGCCACAGAGAGGGATAGCAACGGAGACACTCTCCTCCCTCCCTCCTTTTCCCCCCCATAATTCCCGGGATCCGCCAATGGGAGTTGGCCTCCCTCTCTGGCGTCACCGGTCTCCGGGAATCAGAATCTGAGAGAGGGTGGCCGTTCCTTCCTGGGATCCATGGACCGCTCAGAATCACCCGGTGGGCCGCATGTGGCCCGTGGGCCGTAAGTTGCCCAGGTCTGTCTCTCCTGAGCCGCAGGAAGGGATAGCAACGGAGACACTCTCCTCCCTCCCGCCTTGTCCCCCATAATGCCCGGGATCCGCCAATGGGCCTCCCTCTCTGAATCACTGCCGGAGCGAAGCCTTGAGAGAGGGGGGGGTGTTCCTTCCCGGCATCCACGGGTCGGTCAGAATCACCCGGTGGGCCGCATGTGGCCCGTGGGCCATAAATTGCCCAGGTCTGTCTCAGAAAGTCCTGAAAAGGTTCGCCATAACTCCTAGTGTTCCGCTCTTTGTCAATATAAAGTGGGTTATATGGACGGAAAATCCGAATTATACCACAAGTTGCTTTGCGCACCCTGTGGCCAGCATGACTGCATGAAGCGCTGTTTCCTTCCCGCCAGAACGATACCTATTGATCTACTCATATTTGCATGTTTTCAATCTGCTAGATTGGCAGAAACTTGGGTCCTCCGGGTGTTTTGGACTTCAACTCCCACAATTCCTTCAGTACGTGGAAAACATCCTTCAGTACGTGGATGACATACTCATAGCACAGGCATGGGCCAACTTAGGTCTTCCAGGTGTTTTGGACTTCAACTCTCACAATTCCTTCAGTACATGGACAACATACTCATAGCACAGACACGGGCCAACTTGGGTCCTCCGGGTGTTTTGGACTTCAATTCTCACAATTCCTTCAGTACATGGACAACATCCTTCAGTACATGGATGACACACTGATAGCACAGGCATGGGCCAACTTAGGTCTTCCAGGTGTTTTGGATTTCAACTCCCACAATTCTTTCAGTACATGGACAACGTCCTTCAGTACATGGATGACACACTCATAGCACAGGCATGGGCCAACTTAGGTCCTCCAGGTGTTTTGGACTTCAACTCCCACAATTCTTTCAGTACATGGACAACGTCCTTCAGTACATGGATGACACACTCATAGCACAGGCATGGGCCAACTTAGGTCCTCCAGGTGTTTTGGACTTCAACTCCCACAATTCCTTCAGTACATGGACAACGTCCTTCAGTACATGGATGACACACTCATAGCACAGGCATGGGCCAACTTAGGTCCTCCAGGTGTTTTGGACTTCAACTCCCACAATTCTTTCAGTACATGGACAACGTCCTTCAGTACATGGATGACACACTCATAGCACAGGCATGGGCCAACTTAGGTCCTCCAGGTGTTTTTGACTTCAACTCCCACAATTCCTTCAGTACATGGACAACGTCCTTCAGTACATGGATGACACACTCATAGCACAGGCATGGGCCAACTTAGGTCCTCCAAGTGTTTTGGACTTCAACTCCCACAATTCTTCAGTACATGGACAACGTCCTGTACATGGATGACACACTCATAGCACAGGCATGGACCAAATTAGGTCTTCCAGGTGTTTTGGACTTAAACTCCCACAATTCCTTCAGCGCTGTTTCCTTCCCGCCTGAACGGTACCTATTGATCTACTCATATTTGCATGTTTTCAATCTGCTAGATTGGCAGAAACTGGAGCTAACAACGGGAGCTCACACCGCTCCCCAGATTTGAACCTGCGACCTTTCAGCCAGCAAGTTCGGCGGCTCAGCGCTTTAACCCACTGCGCCGCCAGGGACCCGCTGAACGTTGGTCGAACCTCACAAACTTCCGAGGACGCTTGCCACAGATGCAGGTGAAACATCAGGAGAGAACGCTTCTGGAACATGGCCGTACAGCTTGAAAAACTCACAGCAACCCATTGGTGGAATGTATTGCTCTTGGCCCATGTGCAAACTTTTTTTGGTCTTCCTTTCTTTTTGGATTCCTGGTTACCTCTTGCAGACTTTTTGTGTCTCCGGCTCGCTTGAGGAGCGAGGAAACGGTTAAGCGCTCCAGCATTTGGATTAGCAGAGAGCCTTAAAGTCAGTGGAAGGGAGGAAGGGGGGAAAAAAGTGGAAGGAAGGAAGACAGTCGGAGGGAACTATCAGAAGCATGCTAATGAGGTGAAGTCATCCTCCGAGGAAGACACCGGGGAGAGCCTTGCAAAAGGCGGCAGAGAAGTGGCCGGACCTGTCCAAGGATGGGCACAGGTGGGCTCCCGTCCGGAAACGGCACTCGCCTTCATGGAGCATCTCCAAAAACCACACGTCGGTGCTTTCCAAGCCAGTGATCCAGGCCCCTGTGCTGGACCGGCAACCCTTTCCCCCATCTCCAAAGAGTCTTGGAAAGGAGGAATAAGAAAGCCAAGAAAGAAGAGAAGAGGAAGGCGAATTTTGTAAACAGAACGTGGAAGGAAGCGAATTATGTGTTCTCTTTTGGAAGGAACAGCCGCTTGCCGGGTGGATTATGGAATCGATTGCAGGGAGAACTCTCCGCTTTGAAGTTTTGCTTCTGCAGTATTTTTTTGGGGGGAAAGACCTAGTTTTGGAGACGTCCGAAAGCGGCGCACCTTTGGTTTTCATACAGCGAAAAATTGAGAGGAAATAGCAGCACTTGCCAACATTAACTGCTTACAGGTAAAAGAGATTTTATCAGGATGCGAAGATTTCCGTGGGGAATTCCCTCTTTCGGCTTCAACAAGGAAATAGACCCGGAAGGTAATTAATTATCCTCTGTTATTATTTCCTTTTGGTGCCTTTTATTTTTCCGTAATCCTGATTAGGAAATTGGTTGTTTACCCTCTAAGGATAAAAAATACCAAGATTTCAGCCAGATTGCAGAAATGCACATTTGTATTCTGTCTTGAAAACCCAAAACACTTTTTAATGATAACACGTGTTACATGTATGAAATAGAGATCTGGGGAGAAATGAGCTTATTATTATTATTATTCGCTGATACATCACACAGTCCTAGACACTTGGGAAGTGTGCGACGTGTGATCCAATGCAACAGCCAGCAGAGTGTCTGCTGTGGACTGATATTGTTGTGTTTCAAAATAATAATAATAATAATAAAAGACACTTGGGAAGTGTCCGACGTGTGATTCAATACAACAGCCAGCAGAGTGTCCGCTGTGGACTGATATTGTTGTGTTTCAAAATAATAATAATAATAATAAAAGACACTTGGGAAGTGTTCGACGTGTGATCCAATACAATAGCCAGCAGAGTGTCCGCTGCGGACCCATCTTATTGTGTTTCAAAATAATAATAATAATAATAATAATAATAATAATAATAATAATAAGACACTTGGGAAGTGTCTGACGTGTGATCCAATACAACAGCCAGCAGAGTGTCCGCTGTGGACCCATCTTATTGTGTTTCAAAATAATAATAATAATAATAATAATAATCTAGACACTTGGGAAGTGTCTGACGTGTGATCCAATACAACAGCCAGCAGAGTGTCCGCTGTGGACTCATCTTGTTGTGTTTCAAAATAATAATAATAATAATAATAATAATAGTCTAGACACTTGGGAAGTGTCTGACGTGTGATCCAATACAACAGCCAGCAGAGTGTCCGCTGTGGACCCATCTTGTTGTGTTTCAAAATAATAATAATAATAATAATCTAAGACACTTGGGAAGTGTCCGACGTGTGATCCAATGCAACAGCCAGCAGAGTGTCCACTGTGGACCCATTGTTGTGTTTCAAAATAATAATAATAATAATAATAATCTAAGACACTTGGGAAGTGTCCGACGTGTGATCCAATGCAACAGCCAGCAGAGTGTCCGCTGTGGACTGATATTGTTGTGTTTCAAAATAATAATAATAATAATAATAATAATAATCTAAGACACTTGGGAAGTGTCCGACGTGTGATCCAATGCAACAGCCAGCAGAGTGTCCGCTGTGGACTGATATTGTTGTGTTTCAAAATAATAATAATAATAATAATAATCTAAGACACTTGGGAAGTGTCCGACGTGTGATCCAATGCAACAGCCAGCAGAGTGTCCGCTGTGGACCCATCTTGTTGTGTTTCAAAATAATAATAATAATAATAATAATAATCTAGACACTTGGGAAGTGTCCGACGTGTGATTCAATACAACAGCCAGCAGAGTGTCCGCTGTGGACCCATATTGTTGTGTTTCAAAAATAATAATAATAATAATAAAAGACACTTGGGAAGTGTCTGACGTGTGATCCAATACAACAGCCAGCAGAGTGTCCGCTGTGGACCCATCTTGTTGTGTTTCAAAATAATAATAATAATAATAATAGTCTAGACACTTGGGAAGTGTCTGACGTGTGATCCAATACAACAGCCAGCAGTGTCCACTGTGGACCCATCTTATTGTGTTTCAAAATAATATTATTATTATTAATAGTAATAATCTAGACACTTGGGAAGTGTCTGACGTGTGATCCAATACAACAGCCAGCAGAGTGTCCGCTGTGGACCCATCTTATTGTGTTTCAAAATAATAATAATAATAAGAAGAAGAATAATCTAGACACTTGGGAAGTGTCCGACGTGTGATCCAATACAACAGCCAGCGGAGTGTCCACTGTGGACTCATCTTATTGTGTTTCAAAATAATAATAATAATAATAATAATCTAAGACACTTGGGAAGTGTTTGACGTGTGATCCAATACAACAGCCAGCAGAGTGTCCGCTGTGAACTCGTTGTGTTTCAAAATAATAATATTAATAATAATAATCTAGACACTTGGGAAGTGTCCAACGTGTGATACAATACAACAGCCAGCAGAGTGTCCGCTGTGGACTCATCTTGTTGTGTTCCAAACAACAACAACAACAAGTGTCAAAAATACAACAGCCAGCAGAGTGTCTTTTCCTTCAAAATGGCTTGCAAGACACAGGGAAGTGTCCAACGTGTGATAAATACAATAGAGCTGTTTGTTTGTTGTGTTTGAAACAACAACAAACTGCAAACGTCACCTTATGGCTTGCAACTCAGGGTTAAATCTAATACAATAGACTGTTTGTTTGTTTGTTTGACAAGGAAACTGTCACTTCTGGGATGGCTGTCTACAAGGATGTCTTGATGTTTTACCATCTTTGTAGGAGGCTCCTCTCATGTCCCTGCATGGGGAGCTGGTGCTGACAGAGGGAGCTCATCCGCGCTTTCCCCAGATTCAAACCTCCAACCTGTCAATCTTCAGTCCTGGCGGCACAACTCATTACACCACCAGGGGCTCCAGTAGACTGTTAAAAGGCACTGATACTGTACCATACCACAAACTTGTTGACTTGATATTAATATTGAAATAAAAATAGTAATAATAATAATAATTTTAATAATAATAAAAAATTGATTACCCGCTTTGTCTTACCTCTTGCAACTCACTGTCAAATTTAGTACAGTAGACCATATCAACAGGCACTGATACTATACCATCTTTGCATAGACTGGATATTAATATTGAAATAATAATAATAATAATAATAATAATAATTGATTACCTGGTTTTCCTTACAGCTTGCAACATACAGTTAAAATTAATACAGTAGACTGTTAACAGGTACTGATATTATACCATACCATAAACTTTGCATTTACTTGATATTAATATTGAAATAATAATAATATTAATACCGTAATATAATCAATAAATGATTGTTTGCTTTTCCTTACGGCTTGCAATACACGGTTAAATTTAATACAGAAGACTGTTAACAGGCCCTGATACTATATCATACCACAAACTTTGCATTGACATATTAATATTGAAATAATAATAATAGTAATAACAGTAATAATAATGATGATGATGATGATGATGATTACCCACTTTGCCTTACAGCTTGCAACTCGCAGTTACATTTAATACAGTATACTTTGCATTGACTTGATATTAATATTGAAATAATAATAATATTAATACCGTAATATTATCAATAAATGATTGCTTGCTTTTCCTTACGGCTTGCAATACACGGTTAAATTTAATACAGGAGACTGTTAACAGGCCTTGATACTATATCATACCACAAACTTTGCATTGACATATTAATATTGAAATAATAATAATAGTAATAACAGTAATAATAATAATAATGATGATGATGATGATGATTACCCACTTTGCCTTACGGCTTGCAACTCGCAGTTACATTTAATACAGTATACTTTGCATTGACTTGATATTAATATTGAAATAATAGTAATAATAATTCTATTAATATTAATCAATAATTGATTCGCCGCTTTTCCTTATGGCTTGCAACACACGGTTAAATTTAATGCATTAGACTGTTAACAGATACTGATACTATACCATATCATAAACTTTGCATTCACTTGATATTAGTATTGCAATAATAATAATAATAGTAATAATACTAATAATTAATTGATTACCCACTTTGCCTTAAGGATTGCTACTTGTGGTTAAATATAATACAGTAGACTGTTAACAGGCACTGATACTATACCATACCACAAACTTTGCATTTACTTGATATTAATATTGAAATAATAATAGTCGTAGTAATAATAACAATAACAATTAATTGATTACCTGCTTTGCCTTACGGCGTGCAACTCGCGGTTAAATGTAATACAATATACCATGTTAACAGTATACTATATCATACCACAAGCTCTGCATTGACTTGATATCAATATTGAAATAATAATAATAATCATTAATTGATTACCCACTTTGCTTACTGTTAAATATAATACAATAGACTGTTAGCCGGGACTGAGGCCGGATAAGTGTGATTTCTGATTGCTTGAGAGTGACTATTCCAAATAGGCCTAACGCACACTATACGCGTAGTATACCATACCACAAACTCTGTATGGACTTGATACTAATATTGAAATTGTTACAATCAAAGCGACACATATGTAACTGAATGTAAACACAGGTTGATGTTGCGGCTAAAGATTGATTTTGTTTCGGTTTGTATCCGAAGTAGAATTTATTTGATTTTCAGAGTATTTGGTTAATGGAGACGCCGGTATCTTTGGCAATAGGTGAAGCTGCGCAACCTTTCACGCCAGGCCCTTTGGAAGCAATGGGGAGCTGCGCCATAAAGTCCCTGTTTCCCTATCAATGGGGTTCGCTTTTGGCCCAGAAACGGTCCCATGTGGCGCCTTTCAAAGGGAAGCGCTTTCAAAGAAAACTCAGCTGCGCTGTTCCTAGATTGCGTTCCTTGATGAGACGTTTCCTCGCAGCAGATGTTTCTCTCCCCGCTTTTCCCCGGAGTCTTGCGAAAGAGAAAGGTAGACGCTTTGGACATGCCTTTCCGCCCGTGCCTGAGGTGTCAATTAAACAAGCATGCCTCCATGCACAGAAGCGTGGGCTGTGCTATGCGCCGCGGGGATTGCACGCTCACCGTAATTGCGCCACTTGCAAAGTTTTGCACTTTCCCAAAGTATGCACTATGTGCTATGTGCTATGTGCTATGCGCCGCGGGGATTGCACGCTCACCGTAATTGCGCCACTTGCAAAGTTTTGCACTTTCCCAAAGTATGCACTATGTGCTATGTGCTATGCGCCGCGGGGATTGCACGCTCACCGTAATTGCGCCACTTGCAAAGTTTTGCACTTTCCCAAAGTATGCACTATGTGCTATGTGCTATGTGCTATGTGCTATGTGCTATGCGCCGCGGGGATTGCACGCTCACCGTAATTGCGCCACTTGCAAAGTTTTGCACTTTTCCAAAGTTTACTTATTGTCGGTTTCAATGATGAATAATAAGCTTCCCCCTTGTGTCTTGCTGCGTTATCGATACCAATAGGCTGTTGTTTAATTCTGTTTTAATGTTGACATATCTGTGGATTTTAAATATTTGAATGAAGCGACTCTGAGGCCCTTTTTACACTGCCGTATACAATCCAGATTATCTGATTCGAACTGGATTATATTGCAGTGGAGACTCATATAATCCTGTTCAAAGCAGATATTGTGTAATCACTGATGCAATAATTAATAATTAATAATTATTTATTAATTTATTAATTATTAATTATTAAAATATATTAACTAATATATTTACGGTATTTCTATATTTCTATATTGCAGTGGAGACTCATACAATCCCATAAAAAGCAGATAATGTGTATTCACTGATGCAATAATTAATAATTAATAATTAATAATTAATTATTAATTAATTATTAATAATTAATTATTAAAATATATTAATTAATATATTTATGGTATTTCTGTATTTCCTTATTGCAGTGGAGACTCATATAATCCCATCCAAAACAGATAATGTGTATTCACTGATGCAATAATTAATAATGAATAATTAATAAATTATTAATTATTAAAATATATTAATTAATATATTTACGGTATTTCTATATTTCTATATTGCAGTGGAGACTCATATAATCCCGTTCAAAGCAGATAATGTGTATTCACTGATGCAATATTTAATAATTAAATAATTATTAAAATATATTAATTAATATATTTATGGTATTTCTATATTTCTATATAATTTCTATATTTCTATATAATTTCTATATCCACGGTATTTCAGACCGAGGGCGACCCAGGGCGGTTTACAATTGGCAACAATGCAATGCCGCAACTCGAATAACAGTTACAAACAACCATTAAAAAAGCATTAAAACACAACATACAATATACATTTTAAAATATTACAAAATAATAATCTGGATTATACGACAGTGTAGAAGGAGGCTGAGTTGCCATCTACACTGCCATATAAAATCCGGATTTTCCACTTCGAACTGGATTATATGGCAGTGTAGATTTAGGGCCCCTTCCGCACAGTCGTGTAACCAAGAATATTAAAGCAGATAATCTGGATTTTGCATGGCAGTGTAGACAGGTCTTAAAAATGACCATATAATCCAACTTTAAACTGGATTATATGAGTCTACACTGCCAGTTTAAATAAATCCAGTTTAAATGGCAGTGATAATCTGATTATTTAATCCACATCATCTGTTTTGAAAATGGATTATATGGCAGTGTAGGGCTTCTTTTGCACTGCCATATAATCCAGATTATCAAAGTAGATAATCCACATCATCTGTTTTGAACTGGATTATATGAGTCTACGCTACCATATAATCCAGTTCAAAGCAGATAATCATTATTTTATACGGCAGTGTAGAAGGAGCCGTGATTTGCAACTCGTATAATGCAGTTAAATACACGTAAACTGCATTATATAAGTCTCTCGGCATTACTTCGCGAACGAAGATTCTTAGGAAGGACTCATCCCACGCTTTTTACAAGCGCGTTCATGACTAAAAAGGCCAATCTGAGATAGGCAAGTTCGGTTGCAGAAAGCACAGCAGAAACTCTCCATTGGGTGATGTTGTTTCCAAGTTGCGGCTCTTTCTGCGTTGTCGTTTCTCTTCGAGACCCATTCGGCGTGTCTTCTCGATGACCTTTCATTAGGCCACCCTTTCTAGGCCCCTCTCCACATGGAGCAAGCAGTGCTCTCCTTAAAAAAGGCTGCTTGGTCGCTCAGGATGCTGCCGAACAAGACCGTCATCTCCCGGGTCAGTCTCAAGCGACCAAAGTCCTGAACCGCCTGCATGCAGGGTTGGGTCTACGGCTTCCAGTGCATCTTTACACCTGCCGTTTCGTCCCTTGCCTATCGCTACAGGGCTTTTTCGGAAGTTGGATGTGTCCTTCGAGCCTGTGCAATGGATTTTTCTGGCGGAGCGCAGCGTGCGCAGAACTGGCCTCACCCTTTAAACCAAAGGTTTGTCTGCCGGGGCCAAGCAAGCTGGGAAGGTGGCAGCAAGGTCCTCAGGTCGTAGGTTTGGTTCAAGTTTCCTTCTCTAGATCAGTGTTTCCCAACCAGTGTGCCGTGGCACACTAGTGTGCCGTGAGCGATCATCAGGTGTGCCGTGGGAAATTGGAACCCCCAATACCCTTTCAGTACTTTCTGTTGGTAATGAGAGTTCAATATGCCAAGTTTGGTTCAATTCCATTGTTGCAAGAGTTCAGGATGCTCTTTGTTTGTGTGTTAACTATAAATGCCAGAAAGTGTAACTCCCAAATGTCAAGGTCTATTTTTCCCAAACTCCATCTGTGTTCATATTTGGGCATATTGAGTATTCGTGCCAAGTTTGGTCCTGATCAAACATTGTTTGAGTCCACAGTGCTCTCTGGATATAGGTGAACTACGACTCCAAAACCCAAGGTCAATGCCCACCAAGCTTTTATAGTATTTTCTCTTGGTTATGGGAGTTCTGTGTGGGAAGTTTGTGTCTTTCTGCCATTCCTGCCAGGATATCTGTGTTGTGTTCATCGAAACAGGCCCAGGTTTCACACTGAGTGTATGAATACATTGAAAAACATACTAACTATATGTATTACTGTGTTAAGAGTGTCATTTTGTGTCATTTTGGTTGGTGGTGTGCCCCAGGATTTTCTAAATGTGAAAAATGTGCCGCGGCTCAAAAAAGATTGGGAAACACTGCTCTAGATGGTTGACCTTACAGGGTTAGACGTGCCCCATCTGCCCGGGTTTGAATTCAGAGTTTTCCTGCTCTTAGGATGGTTGCCAAAAGGCTAGAGAGCCCATCCTGCCCGTTGCCGCTCTTTGTTAGACCCTTCAGTTGTGACCTGTCTGGCATGGGAGGCCCTACCGGTGACTATTATGCCACCGCCAGCATGGCTCACAACTTCATTAGGGAACGCAAGCCTCTCCCCCACTGCAAGGGGGCGCCAGTGTATATTATACACCAGTGTTTCTCAACCAATGTGCCGTGGCACACTAGTGTGCCGTGAGCAATCATCAGGTGTGCCGCGAGAAAAGCTCTCTGCCCCCCTTCCTTCCCCCCTCCTCTTGCCGAACTCCTGCTGCTTGGGAGAGGAGGAGGAAGGACGGGCGGCCGCAAAAAGAAAAGAAGAAGGGACCGGGGCACCACCTCCTTCGGCCGTTTCCCCAACCAGCCTCCAATCTGCCACGACTCCCGCCATGGCACTCGCCCCTTGCTTGTTGAAGCCGCGTGGAAGAGCCCCGCCTACTGAAGCCCGTCCACCGCTCATGCTCCTCCTCTGTGAGAGAGCTGAAGCCGGGGGATGACTCGCCTGGCCCGCCTCCCCCAGCTTCAGCACTCCCACAGCTTCGCCAGCCTTGAGGGGGCAGTGCCAAGCCAGTGATGGCAGAGCCAGCACAATGCTGGCTTGCCCCCTTCAAAGCTGGTGAAACTGTGGGAGAACTGAAGCCGGGGGGGGGAGGAGCATGGCGGTCTGGCCCGCCCTCCTCTAGCTTAAGCACCCTCACAGCTTCCAGCCTTGAGGGGCAGTGCTGGCCAGCGGTGGCAGAGCCAGCACAATGCTGGCTTGGCACTGCCCCTCAAGACTGGCGGCTGTGGGAGAACTGAAGCCAGGGGAGGAGACGGGCATGGTGTGGCCTGGCTCCTTCCCCCGCTCTCGCACTCCCAGCAGCTGCTCCCAGCAGCTCACCATCCCCAACCGCTTCTTTACTGTGTTACAGTGTCATTTTGGTTGGTGGTGTGCCCTCGGATTTTTTAATGTTAAAAGTGTGTCGCGACTCAAAAAAAAAAGTTGGGAAACACTGTTATACACTGATCCTATAATATAAAATAAAATAACCTTTTTGCGACTTTGGACTTTCTGCAAAAAACTATAAAATTTTAGGTTCCTTTAATTAAGCTCGACTGATATTCTACATCAGTGTTTCCCAACCAGTGTGCCGGGACACACTAGTGTGCGTGAGCGATCATCAGGTGTGCCGTGGGAAATTGGAACCTCCAGGAAGGGGGGAGAGTCTAGTATGTTGAAGTATAAAAACCCTAAGAAACCTACCTCGATAAAGGCACAAAAATTACAAACACCCCCCCTCCCCACCCGTTGTCTACTTGGTCTCTCCTTCTCCATGCATTGGGAAGGCCCACCTCCCTTTCCCCAAGTAGAGACCTCCTCTTGCCTCCTGGGGGTTCTGTGTGGGAAGTTCGGCCCAGTTCTATCATTGTGGGGTTCAGGATGCTCTTTGATTGTAGGTGAACTACAGGGCTGGATTAGCGGCCTGTGCCGCCCAAGGCTGCCCGGTCTAAACGCCACCCCCCAGGGGCGGGGCCTCTTGCGGGGGCAGGGGCCGGGTGACACACAAGGCGCCGCCGAAGTCCCACCCTAGGGCAACTCACGCAGCTTCCCCGCTGCCGCGCCAAGCATCGGCGCCACTCCTTCCCTCAGTGAAGGGAGGAGGTGCGCCGGTGCAAGCACGGCGGCGGGGAAAGCCGCGTGTCGCCCTAGGGGCGGGACTTGCGGCGGCGCCTTGTGCGTCATGCCGGCAGCGGCTCTGCCCCTCCTCCCTTCAGTGAAGGGAGGGGGGCGGAACCGGCGTGACGCACAAGGCGCCGCCGGAAGTCCCGCCCCTAGGGAGACTCACGCGGCTTCCCGCCGCCGCGCCAGACCGCATCGCACCTCCTCCCTTCACTGAGGGAAGGAGTGGCGCCCGCTGTGTCAATCGCCCTAGGGGCAGTGGGACTTCCCCCCGGCTCCTTGTCCCGCGGGCGGGCGCCACTCCTTCCTTCACCCCTTCCTTCAGGGTCGGAAATGCTGCCCCCAAAATCCACCGCCCGAGGCCATGGCCTAGTCTGGCCTTATGGGTAATCCGGGCCTGTTGAACTATAAATCCCAGTAACTACAACTCCCAAATGTCAAGGTATATTGTCCCTATTTTCTGTTGCTTATGGGGGTTCTGTGTGGGAAGTTCGGCCCAATTCTATCGTTGGTGGGGTTCAGGATGCTCTTTGATTGTAGGTGAACTATAAATCCTAGCAACTACAACTCACAAATGTCAAGGTATATTGTCCCTATTTTCTGTTGCTTATGGGGGTTCTGTGTGGGAAGTTCGGCCCAATTCTATCGTTGGTGGGGTTCAGAATGCTCTTTGAGTGTAGGGGAACTATAAATCCCAGCAACTGCAACTCAAGGTATATTTCCCTTGAACTCCATCTGCGTTCATATTTGGGCATATTGAGCATTCATGCCAAGTTTGGTCCTGATCCAACATTGTTTGAGTCCACAGTGCACTCTGGATATAGGTGAACTACAACTCCAAAACTCAAGGTCAATGCCCACCAAACTCTTATAGCATTTTCTCTGGAAGTATGTGTCTTTCTGCCATTCCTGCCAGGATATCTATGTGGTGTTCATCAAAACAGGCCCAGGTTTCACACTGAGTGTATAAATACATTTAAAAACATATTAACTATATGTATGACTGTGTTAGAGTGCCATTTGGTGTCATTTTGGGTTAGTATTAGTATGTTTTGTGTGTGTGTCTTTCTGCCATTCCTGCCATGATATCTATGTTGTGTTCATCGAAACAGGCCCAGGTTTCACACTGAGTGTATAAATACATTTAAAAACATATTAACTATATGTATTACTGTGTTAGAGTGTCATTTTGTGTCATTTCGGTTGGTGGTATGCCCCAGGATTTTGTAAATGTAAAAAGTGTGTCGCGTCTCAAAAAAGGTTGGGAAACAATGCTTTATAGCCCTGAACCATGCTGAAGTGGTGTCCACAGTGTAGAGACAAATCTGGGCTTCCTGTGCAGCTGGAGTCCTGCAACGTTGGGGAATCCAAACCTCTTCTGTTGCTTTCCAAAAAAACAGAGACAAGGAAAGCTTTTTAAGAAATAAAAAGCCAGAACGCATTGCAAAGGAAGGCAGTTTTACGATCCGCCGGAGTGTCGTTCCGGACAAAGTCCAGTTGCAATTGAGTGGCTGCGTTATTCACATCCAAGATGAAATGTGCCAGGAAATGACACTTGATGGCTTCTCTCTCACTCTCTCATAACCAAACAGAGGGTAGAACATAGTTGTGAATGCCTGCCTTTTGGGTGGAGGCAGCCGCCGATGCCCTGCGGCTCATGCCTTGGCAACCCTTGGAGGTGTCTGGTTGGCCTTTGGCTGGGAAAGGCGTCTGAGAGCAATGGGTTTGGCCTAAGCAACCAAAGGCCTGCAGCAAACAAAATGTGCGTGTGATTGTGAAAACAGAGAGATGCTTTCCACATTTCCAGCATCACTATTCTGTGAGTCAGTTGCCCTCTAAGGCAGTGCTTCCCAACCAGTGTGCCGTGGCACACTAGTGTGCCGTGAGCGATCATCAGGTGTGCCGTGGGAAATTGGAACCTCCAATACCCCTTCTTCCTCCTCCTGCCCACAGTGCTCTCTGGGTGTAGGTGAACTACAACTTCCAAACTCAAGGTCAATTCCCAAGCAAACCCTTTCAGTACTTTCTGTTGGTAATGAGAGTTCAATATACCAATTGGTTCAATTCCATTGTTGCAAGAGTTCAGAATGCTCTTTGATTGTGTGTTAACTATAAATCCAGAAACTGTAACTCCCAAATGTCAAGGTCTATTTTCCCAAACTCCATCTGTGTCACATTTGGGCATATTGAGTATTCATGCCAAGTTTGGTCCTGATCCAACATTGTTTGAGTCCACAGTGCTCTCTGGATATAGGTGAACTACAACTCCAAAACCCAAGGTCAATGCCCACCAAACTCTTATAGTATTTTCTCTTGGTTATGGGACTTCTGTGTGGGAAGTTTGCGTCTTTCTGCCATTCCTGCCAGGATATCTATGTTGTGTTCATTGAAACAGGCCCAGGTTTCACACTGAGTGTCATTTTGTGTCATTTTGGTTGGTGGTGTGCCCCAGGATTTTGTAAATGTAAAAATGTGTCAGCGGCTCAAAAAAGGTTGAAAACACTGCTCTAAGGCAGTGTTTTTCAACCTTTCTTACATTTACAAAATCCTGGGGCACACCACCAACCAAAATGACACAAAATGACACTCTACCACAGTAATACATACAGTTAATATGTTTTTAAATGTATTTATACACTCAGTGTGAAACCTGGGCCTGTTTCGATGAACACAACATAGATATCCATGGAATCCATTTCTACCACAGTATTTACCCCTTGGATTACGAAGGAATGGCAGAAAGACACACACTTCCCACACAGAACTCCCATAACCAAGAGAAAATGCTATAAGAGTTTGGTGGGCATTGACCTTGAGTTTTGGAGTTGTAGTTCACCTACATCCAGAGAGCACTGTGGGCTCAAACAATGTTGGATCAGGACCAAACTTGGCATGAATACTCAATATGCCCAAATGTGAACACAGATGGAGTTTGGGGAAAATAGACCTTGACATTTGGGAGTTACAGTTTCTGGAGGGTGGGGCCTCGAAAGACCAGCAGTCTCCCTCTCACTTAGGTTGCCCCCTCCCTCCCCACCAGGGTTGAATTGGGGTTGTGGGGAACAGGAGCCTCACTCACCACCACCTCGGGGGTCAGTGGGGCGGCCCAGATGGGCATCTCGGGGCTGGCGAAGCAGGCAGGAAGGAAGGCGGAGGCGGCGGTGGGCAGAAAGCCGGAGCGAGGCCGAGAGCGGTTTTGCGAGCACTGGGGAGGAGGGGGAGGAGCGGGGCCGGTGCTGGACTGAACCATCCGGCATTAGGCCCGGGGGGAGGCAAGAGGAGGTCTCTACTTGGGGAAAGGGAGGCGGGCCTTCCCAATGCATGGAGAGGGAGAGACCAGGCAGACCAGTCTTTCTCAACCAGTGTGCCGTGGCACACTAGTGTGCCGTGACGGACCTCCTGCTGTGCCGCGAGAAAAGCTCTCTGCCCCCCTTCCTCCCCTCTCTTGCTGAACTCCTGCTGCTTGGGGGAAGAGGAGGAAGGGCCGGGCAGTGGCGAAGAAAAAGAAGAAGGGGACAGGGCGCCACCTCCTTCAGCCATTTCCCCAGCCAGCCTCCAATCCGCCATGACTCCCACCATGACTCTCGCCCCTCGCTCGCTGAAGCCGCGTGGAGGAGCCCCGCCCACTGAAGCCCGTCCACCGCTCATGCTCCTCAGTAGGAGAGCTGAAGCTGGAGGGAGGGGGCGGGGCATGGCGCGGCCTGGCTCTGCCCCCTCTCCCGGCTTCGGCACTCCCAGCAGCTGCTCCAGCCTTGAGGGGACAGTGCCAAGCCAACATTGTGCTGGCTCTGGCATCGCTGGCTTGGCACCGCCCCCTTGGTGGTGTGCCCCCAGATTTTTTTAATGTTAAAAGTGTGCCGCGACTCAAAAAAGGTTGGGAAACACTGAGGTAGACAACGGGTGGGGAGGGGGGTGGTTGTAATTCTGTGCCTTTATCGAGGTAGGTTTCTTAGGGTTTTTATACTTCAACACACTAGACTCTCCCCCCCCCCCCCGACCCTCCTAGGGGTTCCAATTTCCCACGGCACACCTGATGATCGCTCACGGCACACTAGTGTGCCCCGGCACACTGGTTGGGAAACACTGCTCTAAGGGAGCATCTACACCAGCGCTTCTCAACCTAGGGGCCAGAACCCCGGGGATGGGGGGTCGCCAAAGACCATCAGAAAACTTAGTATTTTCTGTTGGTCATTGGGTCTCTGTGTGGGAAGCTTGGCCCAATTCTATTGTTGATGGGTCCAGAATGCTCTTTGATTCTAGGTGAACTATAAATCCCAGCAACTGCAACTCCCAAATGACAAGGTCTTTCCCCCCCAAACTCCACCAGCATTCACAGTTGGGCATATTGAGTATTCATGCCAAGTTTGGTCCAGATCCATCATTGTTTGGGTCCATAGTGCTCTCTGGATGTAGGTGAACTACAACATCCAAACTCACCAGCGTTTGCATTTGGTCATATTGAGTATTTATTTATTTATTTTATTTACTTCATTTCTATTCCGCCCTTCTCACCCCGCAGGGGACTCAGGGCGGATTACAATGTACACATTACATTTAGACACACAAACACACAAGACAGACAGAGGCAATTAAACATCCGGCCACCAGGGGGAGCTGTCGCACTCCTTCATTTCTCAGCGTGTTTCCTGGAGATCTTTTTATGGCCTCATAAATCAGTTAAATTTAGCCTCCTCATTAAATGGTACCTTAATTTCCTACTTGACAGATGCCACTGTTTTTTGGGTTGCAAAGGTCGACAACAAGCTACACAATAGGTCGAGAGTTCGGACAGGCCTCGAACTCATGACCTTCTGGTCAGTAGGGATGTTATGCAGCTGACACCCAGCCAGCTGCGCCACATAAGAAAAGAATGTGGTCATCACCATCTGTGGGTCATGGGAGTTCAGTGGGCCAAGTTTGGTGCAATTGCATCATTAGTGGAGTTCAGAATGCTCTTTGATTGTAGGTGAACTATATATCCCAGCAACTACAACTCCCAAATCACAAAATCAATGCACCCAGGGAACAATGTGGAGCGCCGGTGTTGTTGCCAAAGAGTGTGTGTTGGATTCATGCGCCCAAAATATCTTCATGCTCTTTGATTGTCGGTGAACTATAAATCCCAGCAACTACAACTCCCAAATGACAAAAATCAATGCACCCAGGGAACAATGTGGAGCGCCGGTGTTGTTTCCAATGAGTGTGTGTTGGATTCATGCACCCAAAATATCTTCATGCTCTTTGATTGTAGGTGAACTATAAATCCCAGCAACTGCAACTCCCAAAGGTCAAGGTCTCAATTCCCCAAACTCCACCAGCGTTCACATTTGGACATATTGAGTATTCATGCCAAGTCTGGTACAGATCTATCATTGTTTGAGTCCACAGTTCTCTCTGGATGTAGGTGAACTACAACTCCCAAACTCAAGGTCAATGCCCACCAAACCTTTCCAGTATTTTCTGTTGGTCATGGTTCTGTGTGCCAAGCTTGGTTCAATTCCATCCTCGGTGGAGTTCGAAATACTATTTGATTGTAGGTGAACTATATATCCCAGCAACAAAATAAACAACTCCCAAATGACAAAATAAATGCACCATTGTTTGGGTGCAATGTGGAGCACCGTATTTTCTGTGTTGTTGCCAATGAGTGTGCGTTGGATTCATGTGCCCAAAATATCTTCATGCCAAGTTTGGTCCAGATCTATCATTGTTTGAGTCCACAGTTCTTTCTGGATGTAGGTGAACTACAACTCCCAAACTCAAGGTCAATGCCCACCAAACCTTTCCAGTATTTTCTGTTGGTCATGGTTCTGTGTGCCAAGCTTGGTTCAATTCCATCCTCGGTGGAGTTCGAAATACTATTTGATTGTAGGTGAACTATATATCCCAGCAACTACAACTCCCAAATGACAAAATAAATGCACCCAGGGAGCAATGTGGAGCACCGGTGTTGTTGCCAATGAGTGTGCGTTGGATTCATGTGCCCAAAATATCTTCATGCCAAGTTTGGTCCAGATCTATCATTGTTTGAGTCCACAGTTCTTTCTGGATGTAGGTGAACTACAACTCCCAAACTCAAGGTCAATGCCCACCAAACCTTTCCAGTATTTTCTGTTGGTCATGGTTCTGTGTGCCAAGCTTGGTTCAATTCCATCCTCGGTGGAGTTCGAAATACTATTTGATTGTAGGTGAACTATATATCCCAGCAACTACAACTCCCAAATGACAAAATAAATGCACCCAGGGAGCAATGTGGAGCACCGGTGTTGTTGCCAATGAGTGTGCGTTGGATTCATGTGCCCAAAATATCTTCATGCCAAGTTTGGTCCAGATCTATCATTGTTTGAGTCCACAGTTCTTTCTGGATGTAGGTGAACTACAACTCCCAAACTCAAGGTCAATGCCCACCAAACCTTTCCAGTATTTTTCTGTTGGTCATGGTTCTGTGTGCCAAGCTTGGTTCAATTCCATCCTCGGTGGAGTTCGAAATACTATTTGATTGTAGGTGAACTATAAATCCCAGCAACTACAACTCTGAAATGACCGTCCCAACCCCACTAGTATTTACATTTGGGCGCTTTGGGTATTTGTGCCAAATTTGATCCAGTGAATGAAAATACATCCTGCATGTCAGATATTTACATTACGATTCATAACAGGAGCAAAATCGCGCTTATGAAGTAGCAACAAAAATAATGTTATGGTTGGGGGGTCACCACAACATGAGGAACTGTACGAAGGAGTTGCGACATTAGGAAGGTTGAGAACCACTGGTCTACACAGTGGAATGAAGGCAGTTTGGCACCACTTTAACTGTGGCATCAAAGGAGGTGTCATTAGTTTATCCTTCTCTGCCCAAGAGTGCTGGTGGTGCCCCACCAAAATGCAACTCACAGGCCTCCATAGCAGTGTTTCTCAACCTGGGGGTCCCCCCTGGGGGGTCGCAAGAGGGTTTCAGAGGGGTCGCCAAAGACCACCAGAAAACATATATTTATTATGGTCTTAGGAAGCCCTTTGGCAGAGAAGGTTGAAGATCTCTCCGCTTGTCCTTCTCTTTCTTTTTGGAAACAGACTGCGAATTCCCCCACCTAAAGCTCTCCTCTGCTGTGATTGGCAGGCTTCCCAGCCAATGGGGAGGGCTGTTTCTGAGACTCCAAGCAGGGAGGGGAGAGCAGGCGTGCTTGGCGCATGATGCACATGTGTGGGTGAGGGAGAGTGCGTGGGATGGAGGCTCACGCCAGCGAGTCTCTTCAAGGCATGAGGGTTCTGTGTAGGAAGTTCGACCCAATTCTATCATTGGTGGGGTGCAAGGGGCTCTTTGATTGTAGGTGAACTATAAATTCCAGCAACTACAACTCCCAAATGTCAAGGTCTATTTTCCCCAAACTCCACCAGTGTTCGTTTTTGAGTATATTGAGGATTCATGTCAAGTGTGGTCCAGATCCATCATTGTTGAGTCTATAGTGCTCTCTGGATGTAGGTGAACTACAACTCCCAAACTCAAGGTCAATGCCCACCAAACCCTTCCAGTATTTGCTGTTGGTCATGGGAGTTCTGTGTCCCAAGTTTGGTTCAATTCAATTGTTGGTGAGTTCAGAATGCTCTTTGATTGTAGGTGAACTATAAATTCCAGCAACTATAACTTCCAAATGACAAAATCATACACACACACACACACACCCCAAATACAGTTATGAAGTAGCAATGAAAGTAATGTTATGGTTAGGGGTCACCACAACACGAGGAACTGTATTAGGGGGTCGCAGCATTAGGAAGGTTGAGAAACACTGCTCCATAGCATTGGGCCGCGGCAGTAGAGACATTTGTGCGGACGCATTTGCAGAAAGCGCAAACGCCAGGCCCTTCCACCGCACAGATGCTTTTCTGGACCATATGGGGACTATCTGGTCCTTGTTGCGTCTTGCTCGGCAGGGTGAACTCCATCTCCGGCAGTTGCTCAGAACCTCTTCCAAGCGACACGTTTGATGCCGTTCTTCCCCCGCTTGATCTCTCCCCGGGTTCTGTTTGCAGTTATTGCCTGGATCCTTTTTTCCGCAGCAGGACCGGATGGCCGCCTTCCCCATCTGCTTCCATGCCGGGAGGAATTGTCCGATTTGGAAAATAAAGGGAAGGGAAAGGCAACGCTCCAAAGGGCCTCCTTGCAAAGTTGCTCGGGAGAGGTGCTGCGAGGCATTTGTCCTGTTCACGAGGACCACAACTCCCAGAATCCCTTGAGCCCCACTCTTGGAGGGTAAAACTGAACTCTAAGCCAGTTGTTTCCCAACCAGTGTGCCGTGGCACACTAGTGTGCCGTGAGTGATCATCAGGTGTGCCGTTGGAAATTGGAACCTCCAATACCCTTTCAGTACTTTCTGTTGGTAATGAGAGTTCACTATGCCAAGTTTGGTTCAGTTCCATTGTTGCAAGAGTTCAGGATGCTCTTTGATTGTGTGTTAACTATAAATGCCAGAAAGTGTAACTCCCAAATGTCAAGCTCTATTTTCCCCAAACTCCATCTGTGTTCACATTTGGGCATATTGAGTATTCATGCCAAGTTTGGTCCAGATCCATCATTGTTTGGGTCCATAGTGCTCTCTGGATGTAGGTGAACTACAACTTCCAAACTCAAAGTCAATGCCCACCAAACCCTTCCAGTAATTTGTGTTGGTCATGGGAGTCCTGTGCACCAAGTTTGGTTCAATTGCATCATTGGTGGAGTTCAAAATGCTCTTTGATTGTAGGTGAACTATAAATCCCAGCAACTGCAACTCCCAAATGTCAAGGTCTATTTTCCCCAAACTCCACCAGCCTTCACATTTGGGCATATTGAGTATTTATTTATTTTATTTACTTCATTTCTATAACCAGTGCTCTCTGGATATAGGTGAACTACAACTCCAAAATTCAAGGTCAATGCCCACCAAACTCTTATAGCATTTTCTCTTGGTTATGGGAGTTCTGTGTGGGAAGTTTGTGTCTTTCTGCCATTCCTGCCAGGATATCTATGTTGTGTCCATCAAAACAGGTCCAGGTTTCACACTGAGTGTATAAATACATTTAAACACATATTAACTATATGTATTACTGTGTTAGAGTGTCATTTCGTGTCATTTTGGCTGGTGGTGTGCCCTAGGAGTTTGTAAATGTAAAAAATGTGCCGCGGCTCAAAAAAAGGTTGGGAAACACTGCTCTAAGCAAAGCCAGAAGGATTCTGGAAGACAGAGAAACCATAAGGAAAATGTAAAACTAAAACTCCCAGGATTTCATAGCACGGAGCCACCGCAATTAAAGTGGCATCAAGCTGCATTCATTCTACAGTCAGTAAAATTCCCTGCACCGGGAATGTGGCGCAGCTGACTAAGCGTCAGCTGCATAAGATCTCTCTGACCAGTAGGTCATGAGTTCGAGGCCTGCCCGAGTTGAGGTGGGTGCTCGACCTTTAAGTGTAGCCTGCTGTCGACATTTGCAGCCCGAAAGACAGTTGCATCTGTCAAGTAGGAGATAAAAGTACCACATTAAGTAGGGAAGCAAATTTTGACTGAATTATGAGGCCATTAAAGAACTCCAGGAACGCTGAGGAATGCAGAAGGAACAACAAGGGACATTGGGAATGCTGAGAGATGAGGAGTGCGTCAGCTCCCCCTGGTGGCCAGAGTTTGCCTCTGTTCGTCTATATGTGTGTATGTGGAAACGGCAGGGATTGTCTGCTATGTATGTGTACCTCTAATCCTCTCTGAGTCCCCTTTGGGGTGAGAAGAGCGGAATATAAATAAAGTAAATTAAAAAAAATTTAAAAAATGTCTTAATGCCAGTCTCCGGCCAAGGAAACCCTCCGTCGTGCACAGAATTTTTAAAAATTCCAGTTTGGACCACAATTCTTTGGAACTGAGAAGCACAGCCCCAAAAGGGGTTGACATCCGAAAAGGAGAGAATTGTAGCACAAAAGGGAACCTTGCCAGCCTGCCAGGATAAACTGGGGAGCCCGCAATGAAGGCTAGAGCGTTCTGTTTTAATGTTTGCATTTTTGTATATTTTTGTATGCTTTGTATCTGTGATCCGCCCTGAGCCTGCAGGGAGGAGCGGAATATAAAACCGAATAATCTATATATATAAAGGAAGAGCCGTCATGTGATGTATACCTCAAACAGAGAAACCTTACAACGCAGAAACACAAAACTTGCCAACAGACATAGGCCTCAAGCAAGGTACGTTTGTAGCAAAGAAACTTCCCCCCCCCAAAACCTACCAGGCCCCCAAAACAACGAGTAAATAAACCTACATTTCCCAGCATCCTCCGGGCTGCCAAAGACTCCCCAGCCTGACAACATTCTGACAACATGATTGGCTGCCAATAAGGGCAGATTTGCATAACTGCTGTACTGGCCAGCCAACATGAACATTCCGACCCATAACAAACTGTCAGACTCCTAAATAGGGCACAGCAACGCGTGCCGGGTACAGCTAGCAAATAAATAAATAAATAAATAAATAAATAAATTAATTAATAAATAAACAAACTGTACACAAGCAAAAAGTGGGTGCTAGAAATAATGTCATACAAAAGCTGACTGGCACAACCTGGTGATCGCAATAAAGACATCTGCCCTTGCGCTATGCTACTCTGCTGCTGAATACGCATGCCCAGTGTGGAAAACATCTCACCACGTCAAAACGGTGGATGTGGTTATTAATGAGACATGCTGCTTTATTACGGGGTGTCTGTGCCCTACACCAGTGTTTCCCAACAGAAAACAGTGGGATTTGAGTAGATTAATAGATATCGCTCCGGCAGGAAGGTAAAGGTGCTCCATGCTGTCATGCTGGCCACATGACCTTGGCAGTTTCTACGGACAACACGGGCGGTCCTACAAGGTAGGCCAAGTAGGCGGCCGCCTAGGGCGCCATCTGGGAAGGGGGCGCCATCCTGGCTGCATGGGGCGCCATCCTGGCCCTGCTGATGTTCCTCAGACAGCGCCACAGCTGCCTGCTTTTGGGCCCCGGCCTTGTATGCTCCGACGCCGCTTCTGGGCATGCACGGAGGTTTTCGCGCAGGCGCAGTTGCTCCAGAGCTGAAGTTGAGCTCAGGAGCAACTGCACATCCGCGAAAACCTCCGCGCATGCCCAGTAGCTGCCTTGCGCAGAAGCCTTTAAGCAAAGCACTCCCTATCGGGCAGGCAGGGAGTGCTTCCCCTCTCCTTTTGTCTCCGCCGCGCGCATTTGCGGGGAAGGAGAAAAGAATCAGTGAAGGAAGTGTAAGTGAAGGAATGAATGAAGGGCTTTCCTCCTCCTCTGCGATCTCTTCTCTCCCTCCTTCCTTTCTTCAGCACTATTTCTGTCTAGACCTGAGGGGCCTGAGGCTATGAGGAGTTGTGGGAGTTGGATTCCAAAACACCTAGAGGGGGCCCAAGTTTGCCCAGGCCGCGCTGCCTGTATTCGACCTCATTTGAACATTTTGGCTGTTTTTCTATTTACATTTACATTGGGATCCTAATTTTGGATTTATGGGAGACTCCTATTGAAATAAATAATTTTATTTATTATTTTATTATAATAATATAATAGAATGTTATATTGTATTATAATGTCAATATATTATAATATAATTATATTGTAATGTAGTATAATATAATTATGATATAATATAGTATGAGTATGGTATAATATATTGTATATACATTGATACAATATAATACTACTAATGGTATTGTGATATTATAATTGTATATTTGTTTTACATGGGGGCAAAATAATGTTATTTGGGGGGGGCACCAAAATAATGTTCGCCTACCATTTAAAATTACCTTAGACCACCCCTGGGACAACACCAGCTCTTCAACTTAGAAATGGAGATGAACACCAACCCCCAGCGTCGGACATGACTAGACTTCATGTCAGGGGAAACCTTTACCTTCACCTAACTGTATTCTCAAGTTGCTTCTAACACAATAAATAAAACTATATAAGGTAAATATTTTCCCCTGACATGAAGTCCAGTCGTGACTGGCTCTGGCGGTTGGTGCTCATCTCCATTTCTAACCCGAAGAGCCGCTGTTGTCAATAGACATCTTCAAGGTCATGTGACCAGCCTGACTTCATGGAGCACTGTTACCTTCCCGCCGGAGCGGTACCTATTGATCTACTCACGTTTGCATGTATTTGAACTGCTAGGTTGGCAGAAGCTGGGGCTAACAGCAGGAGCTCATACTGCTCCCCGGATTCGAACCGTTGACCTTTCAGTCAGCAAGTTCAGCAGCTCAGTGGGTTAACCCACTGTGCTACCAGGGGCTCCTAAAGCAGGGTATTGATGGTGATGATGATGGTGGTGATGGTGATGGTGATGATGATGATAGTGATGATGATGATGATGATAGTGATGATGATGATGGTGGTGGTGATGGTGATGATAGTGATGATGATGATGATGATAGTGATGATGGTGATGATGATGATAGTGATGATGACGATGATGGTGATAATGATGGTGATTATGATGATGATGGTGGTGATGATGATAGTGATGATGATGATGGTGGTGGTGGTGATGATGATGATGATGGTGATGATGATGGTGATGATGATGATGATGGTGGTGATGGTGATGATGATGATGATGATGATGATGGTGATGATGATGATGATGATGATGATGATGATGATGATGATGATGATGATGATGATGGTGATGATGATGATGGAGGTGGTGATGATGATAGTGATGATGATGATGGTGGTGGTGATGATGACGATGATGGTAATGATGATGGTGATGATGATGATGGAGGTGGTGATGATGATGACGACACTCACACCACTCCCTGGATTTGAACCTGCGACCTTTCGGTCAGCAAGTTCAGCAGCTCAGCGCTTTGACTAGGGTTGCCATATGTCCCTTATTCTAAGGGATGTCCCTTATTTTGGCCCTAAAATTTGTGTCCCTTTTTTTCAGGCCCTGTCCCTTATTTTTGACTAGCAGGACAGGACTGGGCGGGGTTGACCAGAGGAAGCTGCGCGCTGCGGTTTCCACGGCAATGCCTGCCCAGGGATTCCAACTCGCAGGGCAGCCTGCATCCTTGTTGGGAAGAGGCGTACAGAACTTTTTCAAAGTACAGTAGACCAATTAACCGTTACCCAAGGGGAATGTTGGATCATGTTGGCTAAAGATAGTTTCTGGTTGCTTGAGAGTTACTCTTAAAATAGGCCTAGCTGTGCATCCCAATACTATACAATGCTGTGTATCCCATACTATACTACAGTGCTGTCCAACTTATTCCGGCCCAAGGGCCGGAAGAAGCGTCACTAATCACCTGGGGGGCCGCAGGTGATCAGTGAGCGGGGGCGTGGCCACTCCCTGGGCGTGGCCGGCCTCCTCGCGCGACCGCCCATTTTCAGGAGGGTTTCCCTGGGTGACGTTAGGCTGGGTGACGCCTGACGTCACCCAGCCTAACGTCACCTGGGAAACCCTCCCGCAAGCCTGGATGGCTGGTGGGGGGCGAAGCGCCGCTCGCTTTCCCCACCAGCCTTCCAGGTTTCGGGGAAGGTTTTTGCCCGGCTCCTGTCTCTCTGAGCAGAGGGACACGGGAGTTGGGCAAAAAACTCCCTGCCAGCCTGGATGGCTGGTGGGGGAGCGAGAAGCGCTCGCTTTCCCGCCAGCCTTCCAGGTTTGGGAAGGGTTTTTAGCCCGGCACTCGCGTCTCGAGTGCCGGGTGAAAACCCCTCCCCAAACCTGGAAGGCTCGTGGGGAAGTGGCGCCGCTTCTCGCTTCCCCCACCAGCCATCCAGGCTGGCGGGTGAGTTTTCACTGCTGCCATGATGCCTTGGAAGGGAGGGAGGCGCCGCGGGGACCTCCTCCCTTCCAAGGCATAGGCTCTGGAGAGAGAGGGAGAAGAGGCGGTGCAGGGAGGAGGAGCTAGGTCTCTTCCTCCCCCTGCACCGCCCCTGTCCCTCTCTCGCCGGCGCCGATGCAAACCGGCTTGCATCGGCGCCGGCGAGAGAGGGAAAGAAAAGAGTGCAGGGGGAGGAGCTGGCTCACTTCCTCCTCCCTGCCCCGCCTCCCCTCCCCTGGCCGCCATTTTAATTTTTTTTTTAAAAAAGTTTTTTAAATGGCGGCTGGGGGGCATAGCTGGGGCCGGAGCCAACAGGCTGGGGGGCCGTGTGCGGCCCCAGGGCCGCCAGTTGGACAGCCCTGCTATACTATACCATTAACTATTGACATAATAATCATGAAAATGTAGTGTCTTATAAAATTTATTTTATTTTAATGTTTAGACAGTGCGCTTTTAAAGTCAGCAAAGTCAAGGACTAAATACAGATGGAGAAAATTAGGTAGGTCTAATAATGTTTTTTCTGCATGACAAAGCACGCAGAAACATACCATGTGCTGTTAAGAGGGTGCAAGTCAGTTTCTTTTGTGAGTTTCAATCATTATCTTATTCCGTTAATAAAACTATTTCGACCTAATGTTTGAGTTTCAAGTTTTTAATAAAGTGTCCCTTATTTTTGTGAAAAATCCCATAAATGTCCCTTCTTCCTTATATCAAAAAGTGGCAACCCTGGCTTTGACCCACTGCGCCACCGGGCTAATGCTTTTCTGTCACACCGCCTTACGCCCCCTTTGGGGAAATAAAGTGGGGTATAAATATAACAAGAAGAAAGTGGTAGATGGAAGCACATGGCTTGCTGAAACACATAGTAAGAGAGTTGTGTTTAATTCATGCACCACACTGCCAAAGTTAGCTGCCGAAAATTCCCCTTTCCCCCCCTTTGCAGATGGATAGGGTTTCGGAGTGCAACATCGCCACCTTTTAGGCAATCGGGGATGTGCAACGCATTTTGCAAGTCCATCAAGGAAGTCAGTCAGGGATGGGAGATCCAATCCCCTCCAGACACCTCTCTTTTGCAGGAATAGAGCAGTGTTTCTCAACCTTCCTACTGCAGCGGCGCCTTAATACAGTTCCTCATCATGTGGTGACCCGCAACCATACAATTATTCCCATTGCTACTTCACAACTGTCATTTTGCTACTGTTATGAATCGTAAAGTAAATATATGATAAGTAGGATGTATTTTCATTCACCGGACAAAATTTGGCACAAATACCCGATATGCCACATTTGACTACTGGTGGGGTTAGGAGGTTGATTCTGTCATTTGGGAGTTGTAGTTGCTGGGAGTTATAGTTTATCTACAATCAAAGAGCATTCAGAACTCCAGCAACAATGGAATTGAACCAAACTTGGCACACAGAACTCCCATGACCAACAGAAAATACTGGAAGAGTTTGGTGGGTACTGACCTTGAGTTTTGGAGTTGTAGTTCACCTACATCCAGAAAGAACTGTGGACTCAAACAATGACAGATCTGGACTTGGCATGAAGATATTTTGGGTGCATGAATCCAACGCACAATCATTGGCAACAACACCGGCGCTCCACATTGTTCCCTCGGTGCATTGATTTTGTCATTTGGGAGTTGTAGTTGCTGGGATTTATAGTTCACCTACAATCAAAGAACATTTCGAACTTCACCAATGATGTAATTGAACTGAACTTGGCACACAGAACTCCCATGTCCAACAGAAAATACTGGAAGGGTTTGTGGGCATTGACCTTGAGTTTTGAAGTTGTAGTTCACTTACATCCAGAGAACACTGTGGACTCAAACCATTATGGATCTGGACCAAACTTGGCACGAGTACTCAATATGGCCAAATGTGAACACTGGTGGAGATTGGGGAAAAATAGACCTTGACATTTGGGAGTTGTGGTTGCTGGGATTTATACTTCATCTACAATCAAAGAGCATTTTGAGCCCCATTGTAACGAATTGTTTAATTATAATATGAGCCTTTGTAAATGTATTTTTAAAGATATATATATATATCTCAAGCAGGGCAGATTAAACTATAGCTGCTTGTTGGCTGCGTTGGACCATTGTTGGTGATCAATCAGGGAGTCCTTATATCTCTTTTTGGGGGCGCCTCTCTTGCGCTGACCCCTGGCAAATTCACCATAGAGTTGTATCTTTGGGAGGCGGTGGTCCTCCATCCTAGAGACGTGCCCTGCCCAGCACAGCTGTGTTCTCAATAGCATGGCCTCAATGCTGGTGATCCCTGCTTGCTCAAGGACAGCAGCATTCGTCACATAGTCGGTCCAGTGTATATTTAGGATTGTGCGAAGACAGCGCTGATGAAAGCATTTGAGGAGTTGTAGGTGTTGGCGATAGGTGACCCATGTTTCAGACCCATAGAGGAGAATAGACAGTACGATAGCTCTGTACACACTGATTTTGGTGCTTTGCCTCAGGTGCTTGTTGCTCCAGACTCTTTTGTTAAGCCTTCCAAATGCACTCTATGCCTTTGCTAATCTGTGATCTCTCTCTTTATCAATCTTGGCATCTGAAGAGATGATGCTTCCCAGGTAGGTGAACTGCTGAACGGACTTAAGCACAGATGTGCCTATGCTGACGTGGGGGTGATGGTGTTCTTCCTGTGTTGCGGGCTGGTAGAGGACTTCCGTTTTCTTCAGGCTGACTTCCAGCCCAAACAGCTCTGCAGCTGTTGCAAAGCAGGATGTGAGATGCTGCAGGGCTGCTTCTGAATGGGCGACAAAGGCAGCATCGTCAGCAAAAAGCAGCTCACGGACTAGATAGTTTAGAGTCTTAGTGCGAGCCCTCAGGCGGCTTAAGTTGAACAAGCTACCATCAGTACAATAGCGTATCTATTATATAAATGGGTTCACGTCATGTGATGTATACCTCAAACAAAGAAACCATACAACGCAGAAACACAATACTTGCCAACAGAAATAGGCCTCAAGCAAGGTACGTTTGTAGCAAAGAAACTTTCCCCCCCAAAACCTAAAAGGCCCCCAAAACAACGAGTAAAAATAAAACTACATTTACCAGCATCCTCCGGGGCAGCCAACGACTCACCCAGCCTCTACATTCTGAACAACATGATTGGCTGCCAATAAGGGTGGATTTGCATAACTGCTGTAACCATAGCAACGCTGGCAAGAGCCATCCAAGGCTAGGATAGAATGCTGAGAGGTTTCAGTTGGTGTTTGAGGGTTAAACTGCCAAAACCAAACTCTGAGGGAGCAATTCTCCAGAAAATTCCTACCCACACAACACAACACAACTTCCAAACACAACCCATCAAACCAACCTTACGGGACCCCGTACACACAACACCTACAAACACCACAAACGAAAACCATTCCTTCCTTCCACACAGACATAAACTGACCCAAAAGACAAGCCATGCCTTATAAAAATAACAGCATCGGACGACACACTCATAATGCTACATACATCAAACAAAAAAGGGCAGAACAAACGCCAGAACAGAAACACACTGCGCAGCAGAGACACAGACAACAGGTCACTGCACGACGCACAGCTGAGAACCAAATGCAAAGAACTGCACGACAAGAAGAAGCGCGCAGCCAGGAACAACAAAGACGCAGAAATGCAACACAACAGCAGCGCGCAAGGAGCGCAGAAACACGACGTCGCAACACAGAAAACAAACTTCAAAAACACCACAACCAATTCCACTGCCTAGCCTTCAGATACAACGCTGCAGAAGACTACAGCATGGCGCCAGAGGCCGACATTGGCACCCTAACGCACATCTGCACACACTGCAAAGCCCTGAAATACCCAGCAGAAACACCGGGAATGTGCTGCCTAGCCGGTAAAGTCTCTCTAGCACCACTTGCCACTCCTCCACAACCACTACAGACTTTGCTGAGTGGAAACACTCCAGAATCAAAACACTTCCTCCGCTATATAAGACAATACAACTCATGCTTCCAGATGACATCATTTGGAGCACACATAGAAAGTGCGCCATTCATGCCTACATGACCCCACCAAGACCGTAAGTCACATCATTTCCAACCCTTACATCTCGCATCTCCTAAATAGGGCACAGCAACGCGTGCCGGGTACAGCTAGTATATATATATATATATATATATATATATAGAGAGAGAGAGAGAGAGAGAGAGAGAGAGCAGATTAAACTGTAGCTGCTTGTTGGCTGCATTGCCATAGCGATGTAGTTTACAGTAGAAATGTATCCATCGAGAGCAGGTGCAAAAGGGGGCAGCGGTGGGATAGGAAAAAAAGGCCCCGTCTGCCACACCAACGGCCTTGGTCTCTACACCCAACCAATGACGGAATTGAGCCAAACATCCCACACAGAACCCCTATGACCAACAGAAAATACTGTGTTTTCTGATGGTCTTTGGCGAGCCCTCTAATACCCCCTCATGACCCCCCCCCCCCGAGTCCCTACCCCCAGGTTGAGAAAAGATGGAATAGAGCCAAGGTTATAGAATGTGGCGCAGCTGGCTAAGTGTCAGCTGCATAAGATCTCTCTGACCAGTAGGTCATGAGTTCGAGGCCTGCCCAGGTCGAGGTGGGTGCTCGACCTTTAAGTGTAGCCTGCTGTCGACCTTTGCAGCCCAAAAGACAGTTGCATCTGTCAAGTAGGAGATAAAGGCACCACATTAAGTGGGGAGACAAATTTTGTCTGAATTATGAGGCCATTAAAGAACTCCAGGAATGCTGAGGAATGTGGAAGGAACAACAAGGGACGCTGGGAACGCTGAGAGATGAGGAGTGTTATCCAGGGCCAAATCCTTTGCTCTGCAGTTTTGGGGTTTGGTTCCTATCATCTCTTTGAGTGGGTTGGAAAGTATTTACAGTCAATATCAGTTGGAAGACAATGTGCATTGCATACGAAACTCTCTCCTGTACGGTGACCCCAGAGAAACCCCTGTTGACAAACGGAAGCGAGCAGCCTCTTGAGGAATTGGTTCAGTTTTATTTTTCTAACGATTATGTAACACACAAAGTGTTCCTTTTTTTGTTTTGGTTGCCAAAAATGATCCGAAGGAGAACGCTGGATAAAATCGTTGCAGAGAGTCAAAGGATTAATTGGATTTCCATGTTAGAAGTTTACCTTTAATTTGAAATGTTTTCATGGCCAACTTCCACTGGAAATTGAGCTCCAGAAGCCGGGTTCATCGCGGGGGCCTTTTGGAGCTTCACTAAGAGAAAAAGAGGCATAATAATAATAATAATGTTGATGATGATGTAAAAATGCAGCGCAGAGCAGAATTATTTATTATTTATTTAAAACTTTCATATCCCAATCTTCTCACCTCCGAGAAGGGACTCAGATGTTGTTTCCAATTTGCGGTTCTTTCTGCGTTGTCGTTTCTCTTCTAGACCCATTCAGCGTGTCTTCTCGAAAGAGGATAGTGTGTCTCCATGCCTCCCAATGTGAGGCCAGGGTGATCCATTCTTGGTGATCAATCTAGCCAAGCCTGAGATGTTGTTTCAGGGAGTCCTTATATCTCTTTTTGGGGGTGCCTCTCTTGCGCTGACCCGTGGCGAGTTCACCGTAGAGTAGTATCTTTGGGAGGCGGTGGTCCTCCATCTTAGAGACATGCCCTGCCCAGCGCAGCTGTGTTCTCAATAGCGTGGCCTCAATACTGGTGATCTCTGCTTGCTCAAGGACAGCAACATTTGTCATATAATCAGTCCAGTGTATATTTAGGATTGTGCGAAGACAGCACCAATGAAAGGGTTCGAGGAGTCGTAGGTGTTGGTGATAGGTGACCCATGTTTCAGACCCGTAGAGGAGAATAGACAGTGTGATAGCTCTGTACACACTGATTTTGGTGCTTTGCCTCAGGTGATTGTTGCTCCAGACTCTTTTGTGAAGCCTTCCGAATGCACTCTATGCCTTTGCTAATCTGTGATCTATCTCTTTATCAATCTTGGCATCTGAAGAGATGATGCTTCCCAGGTAGATGAACTGCTGAACGGACTTAAGCACAGATTTGTCTATGCTGACGTGGGGATGATGGTGTTCTTCCTGTGGTGCGGGTTGGTAGAGGACTTCTGTTTTCTTCGGGCTGGAAGTCAGCCTGATGTTAGGCAAAGCAGGATGTTAAGCACTGCAGGGCTGCTTCTGAATGGGCGACAAGTTTTAAATTATTTATTTAAAACTTTTATATCCCGATCTTCTCACCTCCGGGAAGGGACTTGGACCGGCCTTACAGCAAAAATTCAATGCAGTTCAAAAATTAAAGCATCATCTACCATACAAGTTAAAATACATACAAGCAAAATACAAGTAGATAAAATACAGTACACTCACACTCAAATCAATTCAACTCAGTCAAATAAATATAATCATTCCCTTTATCCAGAAACAATCCCGGTCCTCATTCTGGGAATGCTTCCTTCCAGAGCCAGGATTTTACCAGCCTCCTAAAGGACAGGAGGGAGGGGGCAAATCTAATCTCACTCGGGAGAGAGTTCCATAGCCGAGGGGCCGCCACAGAGAAGGCCCTGTCTCTCGTTCCCACCAAACGCGCTTGCAAAGGTGGCGGGACTGAGAGCAGGGCCTCTCCAGAGGATCTTAGTGTCCTTGATGGTTCATAGGGGAGAACACATTCTGGCCGGAGCCGTATAGGGATTTATAGGTTAAAACCAGCACTTTGAATTGTGCTCGGAAGCTAATTGGCAGCCAGTGGTGTGATATTCCCACGTTTGGGAATCTGGCGGGGAGTATGGCGCCCCCATGGGGCCGGTTTTATATCTGTACTGTGTACCTGTTTGCATTTACCTGCAAGGCCTTGTTCCCATTGTTCTGCCATGTGGGCATTTAGGGGCAGAGCTGTGTCTTGGCTCCAAACCTGGCATCACCGCCCTTAACTCCTCCTTTTCCAGAGTTTACCTGAGAGGCAGGACTTCCTTTCTGGCTTTTTCCAGAAGAGCACATGGACATAGCAAGGTGGAATCTAAGCCATTGCTGTGACAAAGCATCTTAGTTCACCTACTAAGCCTAACCTTCGCTCTCAACCGAAGCCTGCAGTACAAAGGAGGACCTGTCCTCAACATAGACTGTGGATTTTGGGGCTTTTAAAGGACTTTGTGGGCCTACAAGCCGGAGGGCAACAGGAACCTGGGATCAAAGAAAGGTACCATCACTCTGCAAACAAAGAGGCAAGTGATCGCTTCCTTTTTTAAGGACTTCCTTTTGCAACCAACTAAGCATTTTTGGGCCACCAGCATTTTTACTGGTTGTTATTCAGTAAATCTTGGTTTTGGTTCACTATTTTGAGTCTAGCACTCATTATTAAAGATATTCCAGGTCTCCCTGTACGTGGGATGGCTTTTCTCTACCTTCAGGGCCCATAGCTTGCAATGTCCATCCTTTTAATGCCCATTTTTAGGCCCTGGAGGCAGAAGAAGTGGACTTGTGCGCTCCCTGTACCCTGCTCTCGTTAATAGCCTGGCTGCCGAGCGTTGGACTAATTGCAGATTCCGAGCAGTCTTCAGGGGCAACCCCACGTAGAGAGCATTGCAGTAGTCTATTCGGGATGTAACCAGAGCGTACACCACCGTGGCCAAGTCAGACTTCCCAAGGTATGGGCGCAGCTGGCGCACAAGTTTTAATTGTGCAAAAGCTCCCCTGGCCACCGCCGAGACCTGGGTTCCAGAAGAGAAAACTGGCAAAAGGTGGCTTTCCGTAGACAGTTCCTGGGAAAGATTGAGAGCAAAATGGACAAGGAAAAAACATGGATGCAGCTCACAAATGGAACTTTGAAAAGGGAGACAAAGGAGGGCCTGATTCTGGCAGCCAAAGAGCAAGCCATTGGAACCAATGCTGTTAAAGCCAGAATTGAAAAGTTGACAACAGATTCCAAGTGTAGACTCTGCAAGGAAGCAGGTGGAACAATAGATCACATCCTGCAAGAAGATTGCGTAGACAGACTATAAGCAGTGGCACAACACAGTTGCTCAGATGATCCATTGGAACTTGTGCCACAAATCAGCTTATAGGACATTTATGGAGTCCTATGAGCATGTTATCATTGAAGCAAAAAATTTGTACTATGCTTCCTTGATAACGTCTGCAAGCTCACGCCAGGCACAATTATTCAAAATAATTCAATCTTTAATTACGGTTCCTACCGTCCCCAAAAGTAATGATCAGGCCCTTACTGCCGAGGTTTTTCAGAGCTATTTTGCAGACAAGATCTCGCTCCTCTGCCGGGACCCCCCTGCTACGGTTGATACAGTGAGCAAACTTGAGACTCCGTGGCCGCTTGCTGGTCCCACCCTTGATCAGTTCGCCCTGCTGGACGCAGGGGCTGTCGATAGGCTCATTGCTGCAGCTAGACCAACCACCTGCTGCCTCAGCCCGTGCCCCTCTTGGCTGGTAAAGTCCTGCATGGAGGGGCTACGTGGCCCTCTGTTGAATATAATAAACAGCTCCCTTGAGCAAGGAGTCTTTCCAGAGGGGTTAAAAGGGGCTATGTTTTCTCCGCTGCTGAAGAAGCCGGACTTAGATCGTTCGGCTCCCTCCAGTTACCGTCCTGTTTCGAACCTTCGTTCCTGGGTAAGGTGATTGAGAGGAGAGAGAGGGCGAGAGAGAGGGAGAGAGGGAGAGGGAGGGAGAGCAAGAGAGAGGGGGAAAGAGGGAGGGAGGGAGAGGGGGAGGGGAGAGGGAGGGAGAGAGGGTGAGAGGGAGAGGGGGGAGAGAAGGAGAGAGGAGGGAGGGAGGGAGGGAGAGAGCAAGAGAGAGGGGGAAAGAGGGAGGGAGGGAGGGAGATGGGGAGGGAGGAGGAGAGAGAGGGAGAAGGAAAGAGAAGGAAGGAGAGAGAGGGGGGAAGGAGAGGGAGGGAGAGGGGGAGGGAGAGAGGAGAGAGGGAGGGGGAGGGAGGGGAGAGGGAGAGAGGGAGAGAGGGGGAGAGAGAGGTGTGTGTGTGTGAGAGAGAGAGGGGGGAAAGAGGGAGGGGGGAGAGAGGGAGGGAGGGAGAGAGGGAGAGGGAAAGAGAAGGAGGGAGGGAGAGAGAGAGGGAGGGAGAGGGAGAGGGAGAGAGAGGGTGAGAGGGAGAGGGGGAGAGAAGGAGAGAGGGAGGGAGGGAGGGAGAGAGCAAGAGAGAGGGGGAAAGAGGGAGGGAGGAAGGGAGAGGGGGAGGGAGAAGGAGAGAGAGGGAGAGGGAGAGGGAAAGAGAAGGAGGGAGAGAGAGGGGGAAAGAGGGAGGGAGGGAGAGGGGGAGGGAGAAGGAGAGAGAGGGAGAGAGGGGGAGAGGGAGTGGGAAAGAGAAGGAGGGAGAGAGGGGGGAGAGAGAGTGTGTGTGTGTGTGAGAGAGAGGGAAAGAGGGAGGGAGGGGGGAGAGAGGGAGAGAAATTGAGAGAGAGAGAAGGAGAGAGGGGGAGGGAGGGGGGAGGGAGGGAGAGGGAGGGAGATTGTGTGAGGGAGAGAGAGGGAGAGGCAGGGAGGGAGAGAGAGATTGAGAGAGAGATTGAGAGAGAGAGACTGGAATTTTACAAAAGTTGGTAAAGACCCATCCCTGGTTTATTTACATCCATTTGCATTGATGCACAAAAAACAGAGACTTGAACTCTGGGTCCAAAGCTGCAATTTTTGGAACCCGGGAAAAAAAATTACAGGGTTTTTTGTTTGCTTGTTTGTTTTCTGAGGTCTGCAACTTCAAAGCTGACGTTGGCTTAACTCTTAGGTTCGAAAGAGCCTTGTCATTACAAAACATACATTAGAGTGATCTTGGATATAGATGACTGCATGGCTTACTCTGAATTGGCTGCAAGAGAGAGAGATGGGGGAACAGGGTGTTCTTGTCGCATTGTTCTTTTTGAGCCTATTCTCCACTTTGGCTCAGAAATATCGTATATGAAGCTCCTTTTTATTGCCGTTGTGTGCCTTCAAGTCAGCTCTGATTTATGGCAAGCCTCTCTGAGGCTTTTCCTAGCATGGTTGGTCCAGAGGAGGTTTGCCATTGCTCTTGGGCTGAGAGAGTGTGTCTTGCCCAAAGAAACCCGGTTAGTTTCCATTGCTGAGCAGTGATTCGAACCCGGGTCTCCCAGAGTCCAAATCCAGTGGAGGGGCTTCCTCTTTTCTCCCTCCCTGTCCCCCCCTCGCTCTCTTTCTTTCTTTCTTTCCTTCCCTCTTTCCTTCCTTCCCTACTTCACATCCTTTCTACTTTCCCTCCCTCCCTTCTGTTCTTCCTTCCTCTCTCTCCCCCTCCGTACCCTTCCTTCTTCCCTTCTTCCTTCCCTCTTTCCTTCCTTCCCTACTTCCCATCCTTTCTTCCCTTCTTTCCCTCCCTCCCTTCTGTTCTTCCTTCCTTCCTCTCTCTCCCCCTCCGTACCCTTCCTTCTTCCCTTCTTCCTTCCCTCTTTCCTTCCTTCCCTACTTCCCATCCTTTCTTCCCTTCTTTCCCTCCCTCCCTTCTGTTCTTCCTTCCTTCCTCTCTCTCCCCCTCCGTACCCTTCCTTCTTCCCTTCTTCTTTCCCTCTTTCCTTCCTTCCCTACTTCCCATCCTTTCTTCCCTTCTTTCCCTCCCTCCCTTCTGTTCTTCCTTCCTCTCCCCCCCCCTCCATTCCCTTCCTTACTTCCCTTCCTTCTTTTCCTTCCTTCCTTCTTGCCTTCTTTCCTTCCTGTTTCCTCCCTCCCTCATTCCTTCCTTCCTTTCCTTCCTCTCTGCCTTGAACATTTCCTGTTGGTTGTGGGAGTTTTGTGTGGGAAGTTCGCCCCAATTCTGTTGTTAATGGGGTTCAGAACGCTCTTTGATTGTAGGTGAACTATAAATCCCAGCAACTACAACTCCCAAATGACAAAATCATTTTTTTTAGTGATGGTCACTCCTTGTCGGTATCTTGTGGCCACATTTGGCAGCAATTCATCCAGTAGTAAGAACTCAGTTTGTGTGTGTCAACTGTAAACTATATATACACTATCGTACTGATGGCAGCTTGTTGAACTTAAGCCGTCTGAGGGCTCGCACTAAGACTCTAAACTATCTAGTCCATGAGCTGCTTTTTGCAGACGATGCTGCCCTTGTCGCCCATTCAGAAGCAGCTCTGCAGCACCTCACACCCTGCATTGCAACAGCTGCAGAGCTGTTTGGGCTGAAAGTCAGCCTGAAGAAAACGAAAGTCCTCTACCAGCCCGCGCCACAGGAAGAACACCATTATCCCCACGTCAGCATAGGCAAATCTGTGCTTAAGTCCGTTCAGCAGTTCACCTTCCTGGGAAGCATCATCTCTTCAGATGCCAAGATTGACAAAGAGATAGATCACAGATTAGCAAAGGCATAGAGTGCATTCGGAAGGCTTCACAAAAGAGTCTGGAGCAACAAGCACCGGAGGCAAAGCACCAAAATCAGTGTGTACACAGCTATCGTACTGTCTATTCTCTTCTATGGGTCTGAAACATGGGTCACCTATCGCCAACACCTGCGACTCCTCGAATGCTTTCATCAGCGCTGTCTTCGCACAATCCTAAATATACACTGGACCGACTATGTGATGAATGTTGCTGTCCTTGAGCAAGCAGGGATCACCAGCGTTGAGGCCATGCTATTGAGAACACGGCTTCGCTGGGCAGGGCACGTCTCTAGGATGGAGGACCACCGCCTCCCAAAGACACTACTCTACGGTGAACTCGCCATGGGTCAGCGCAAGAGAGGTGCCCCCAAAAAGAGATATAAGGACTCCCTGAAACAACACCTTAGGCTCGGCCAGATTGATCACCAACAGTGGTCCACCCTGGCCTCACATTGGGAGGCATGGAGACGCACTATCCACAATGCTGCGGCCTCTTTCGAGAAGACACGCCGAATGGGTCTCAAAGAGAAACGACAATGCAGAAAGAACCGCAATTTGGAAACAACATCACCCAAGGAGACTTTCTGCTGTGCTTTCTGCAACCAAACTTGCCTGTTTCAGATTGGCCTTTTTAGTCATCAACGCGCTTGTAAAAAGCGTGGGATGAGTCCTTCCTAAGAATCTTCATTTGCGAAGTAACGCCGAAAGTATGGACGAGGCTATGAATGGAGCTATAAGCGACCATTTGCATCCCTCCATACTGAATATCTTGGACGTTGGCCTTTCCCTGCCAAAACCTGCTGCCTGGAAAGCTTTATTCCTCTTCCCAGCCAGGGAAGGCATTTTTCAAAAGCAATGAATGGCAATCCCTTGCTTCTGGGCCTGTTCGGATTCCACACTTATGCTGCGCAAGAGTGACTTTGCAACAATCCTCGCTGTGCCTTAAATGTCACTTGCTGGCATGCAAAGAAACCCCCCACCTTGCCGTGAATGACAGGCAGGACAGAAAGTGTTTGGTAGAGTGAAAACCGGCCATTAGAGCTTTGGCTTTCCCACCCCCAATGGACTTAACAGCCAAATGAGTGAATGAGATGCTGGGCAGGAAACAGTCACAACGACCCAGCGCCCCAGACGGTCAAATTGTGGCTGAGGACAGCCGGAAAAGTAAACATGTCATTCGGAGTGAATGGATGTTTCAATGAGGGTGGAGGGGGCGGAGAGGAAGGGTGCTCTTTGCAAGGGAATCATAGGATGGTGGGCATTGGCAATGCCACCCACTAGCAGGGATTGCTGCCCTGAAATTGAAAAAGGGAGATCTTGGGGCTTCGGCATCGAATGCTAGACTTGGAAGAGGCCTCCAAAGGTCATCCAGCCTGACCCCGTTCTGTTGCACAGGAAGACACTATCTGAGGCAGTGTTTCCCAACCGGTGTGCCGCGGCACACTAGTGTGCCGTGAGCGATCATCAGCTGTGCCGTGGGAAATGGGAGCCTCCAATCCCCTTTCTTCCCCCTCCTGCCGAACACTTTTTCTTCTCCACTCGGGCTCCCTTCTTCCCAGCCTCGCTCTGCTCGCTTTGCCTCGCATTGCTCACCCTGCCCCTTCTGCTGGCATTTTGATCCGAGGGGGCAGCGTGAGCGTGTTCAGGAGGAGAGAGGGGAGGGAGGAAGACGTGACCCGTGCGGGCACTACTCCGTAGACTCGCCCCATGTCTTTCTCCCTCCCCTCCTCTCCTGAACACGCTCCCGCTGCCCCCTCGGATCAAAATGGCGGCAGAAGTGGCAGCGTGCGCAAAGTGAGCAGAGCAAGGCTGGGAAGAAGGGAGCCCGAGTAGAGAAGAAAAAGTAAGTGTTGGGCAGGAGGGGGAAGAAAGGGCGCGAAGGGGAAGGGGAGGAAGAGGTCTCTGTCGAAAGCTGGCATGGGCACACTTGGACCTTCCAGGTGTTTTGGACTCCAACTCCCACCATTCCTAGCAGCCTCAGGCCCTTTCCTCCCCCCCAGCCACTTAAGCAGGAAAGGGCCTCAGGCTGTTAGGAATGGTGGGAGTTGAAGTCCAAAGCACCCAGAGGGCCGAAGTTTTCCCATGCCTGTTTTAGGGACCTTAAAGTGGTGAGCCTCCTTCCAACATTGTGATTCTGGATGGAAAACAAACAACAACATAACATAACATTGTTTGAGTCCACAGTGCTCTCTGGGTGTAGGTGAACTACAACTTCCAAACTCAATGTCAATTCCCAAGCAAACCCTTTCAGTACTTTCTGTTGGTAATGAGAGTTCAGTATGCCAAGTTTGGTTCAATTCCATTGTTGCAAGAGTTCAGGATGCTCTTGGATTGTGTGTTAACTATAAATCCCAGAAACAGTAACTCCCAAATGTCAAGGTCTATTTTCCCCAAACTCCATCTGTGTTCACATTTGGGCATATTGAGTATTCATGCCAAGTTTGGTCCCGATCCAACATTGTTTGAGTCCACAGTGCTCTCTGGATATAGGTGACCAAACTTGGCATGAAGATATTTTGGGCACATGAATCCAACACACACTCATTGGCAACAACACCGGTGCTCCACATTGTTCCCTGGGTGCATTTATTTTGTCATTTGGGAGTTGTAGTTGGTGGCATTTATAGTTCACCTACAATCAAAGAGCATTTCGAACTCCACCAATGATGCAATTGAACTCCCATGACCAACAGAAAATTCTGGAAGGGTTTGGTGGGCATTAACCTTGAGTTTGGGAGTTGTAGTTCACCTACATCCAGAGAGCACTATGGACTCAAACAATGAGGGATATGGACAAAACTTGGCATGAATACTCAACATGGCCAAATGTGAACACTGGTGGAGTTTGGGGGAAATAAACGTTGATATTTGGGAGTCACAGTTGCTGGGATTTATAGTTCACCTACAATCAAAGAGCATTTTGAACTCCAACAATGATGCAATTGAACCAAACTTGGCGCACAGAACTCTCATGACCAACACAAATTACTGGAAGGGTTTGGTGGGCATTGACTTTGAGTTTGGAAGTTGTAGTTCACGTCCATCCAGAGAGCACTGTGGACTCAAACAATGATAGATCTGGACCAAACTTGGCATGAATACTCAATATGCCCAAATGTGAATGCTGGTGGAGTTTGGGGAAAATAGACCTTGACATTTGGGAGTCACAGTTGCTGGGATTTATAGTTCACCTACAATCAAAGAGCATTTTGAACTCCAACAATGATGCAATTGAACCAAACTTGGCGCACAGAACTCCCATGACCAACACAAATTACAAGAAGGGTTTGGTGGGCAACTGACCTTGAGTGTGGAAGTTGTAGTTCACCTACATCCAGAGAGCACTGTGGACTCAAACAATGATGGATCAGGACCAAACTTGGCTTGAATACTCAATATGCCCAAATGTGAACACTGGTGCAGTTTGGGGAAAATAGACCTTGACATTTGGGAGTTGCAGTTGCTGGGATTTATAGTTCACCTACAATCAAAGAGCATTCTGGACCCACCAACGATAGAATTGGCCAAACTTCTCATACAGAACCCCCAGGTTGAACTGAGGGGGGGGGGGAGAAAAGGGCCTGAGGCTCTTAAGAATTGGAGTCCAAAACAGCTTGAGGGCCCAAGTTTGCCCAGGCCTGTTCTAAGCACAAAATAAACTGCTACATACAGAAAGAAATACAATCAGTGCCCTGTGCGCTCATGATGCTTGGATGATTTTGCGTACTCAATTGACCGGGTGAAATCCTCCGCCGCACAATTGCCAGACGTCAGCACGACACTTCTGGCAAACCTATTTGCTCTATCATAAACGGCGATGCAGGTGTGAAACAGCATCCCTTCGAGTCGACCTGGCCTTGCCTTGCTTGGAAGGGCAAACACACGTCGCGCCAGGGAAGGGCCGCCACAGCTCTTCAACAAACCCTTGATTGTCTCGGCTCTTATCACACCCCAAGCATCTCCTTGCTGATTCACTCCAGCGAGGCTTGGATGGGCAATATGTGGGCAACCTGAGACCCAGAGCGTGGCTGATACCGACCCAGAGCATCGCTTCGCTGGTATCGAACTTGATAGAGCAGTGATGCCAAGCAAGGCCTGCTCTCTTTGCAAGACAGACAGACAGACGTGGTCTTGGCAGGAAGGAGGAGGAGGAATGCAGCATTCCTGGCATAACTGGGCAGAGTAAACATCTCCTTCTGGACTCAGTTGGTGAGCAGCAGGTTGGTTCGTCTATTATGCAACCTGTCAGATTTTGGGGTCTTGCGTTTTAGAATGCACCTGTGGACCCCATTAATTTCAGGTGCCTTTTCTAATTAAACTCACGGGTGGTTTTGCCACTTCTCCCCTCTGAAATAGAGCTTTCTTCTTATTATATTATTAATGATATATTGGTATTATGATAATAATATAGTATGTTACAATACAGGGGTAGGGAACCTATGGCTCGCGAGCCAGGTGTGGCTCTTTTCATGATTGCATCTGGCTCTCCAGATCAGCCCGGGCCTCGGTTTCCCAGCATGCAGTGGGCAGGAGTCACGCAAATGCGCTGCGACTGCCGCTTCTGCGCCACCATTGACACCTCTTCCTCATCCCCTGCTGCTCTCGGGGCCCTCCTTTCTTTCTCCTCTTCACCCTTTCCTTCTCTCCTTCCTTTTCCCTCCTCTCTCCCCTTCCTTCTTTCCTCCATTCTCCCTCTTCCTTCCTCTTCCTTCTTCCTTCCTCTTCCTTCCTTCCTCCCCCTTCACCCTTTCCTTCTCTCCTTCCTTTTCCCTCTCCCCTTCTTTCCTCCATTCTCCCTCTTCCTTCCTTCCTCTTCCTTTCCTTTCCTCCCCCCTTCACCCTTTCCTTCTCTCCTTCCTTTTCCCTCCTCTCTCCCTTCCTTCTTTCCTCCATTCTCCCTCTTCCTTCCTCTTCCTTCTTCCTTCCTCTTCCTTCCTTTCTCCCCCTTCACCCTTTCCTTCTCTCATTCCTTTTCCCTCCTCTCTCCCCTTCCTTCTTTCCTCCATTCTCCCTCTTCCTTCCTCTTCCTTCTTCCTTCCTCTTCCTTCCTTTCTCCCCTTCACCCTTTCCTTCTCTCCTTCCTTTTCCCTCCCTCTCTCCCTTCCTTCTTTCCTGCATTCTCCCTCTTCCTTCCTTCCTTCCTTCCTTCCTTCCTTCCTTCCTTCCTTCCTTCCTTTCTCCCATTCACCCTTTCCTTCTCCTTCTCTCCTTCCTTTTCCCTCCCTCTCTCCCTTCTTTCCTCCATTCTCCCTCTTCCTTTCTCTTCCTTCCTTCCTTTCTCCCATTCACCCTTTCCTTCTCTCCTTCCTTTTCCCTCCCTCTCTCCCCTTCCTTCTTTCCTCCATTCTCCCTCTCCCTTCCTTTCTCCCCCTTCACCCTTTCCTTCTCTCCTTCCTTTTCCCTCCTTCTCTCTCCTTCCTTCTTTCATCCATTCTCCCTCTTCTTTCCTTCCTTTCTCCCCCTTCTAAAAAGGGGGAGAAAGGCCAATCTGAGATAGGCAAGTTCGGTTGCAGAAAGCACAGCAGAAAGTCTCCTTGGGTGATGTTGTTTCCAAGTTGCGGTTCTTTCTGCGTTGTTGTTTCTCTTCGAGACCCGTTCGGCGTGTCTTCTTGAAAGAGGCCGCAGCATTGGGGATAGTGCGTCTCCATGCCTCCCGATGTGAGGCCAGGGTGGACCATTGTTGGTGATCAATCTGGCCGAGCCTGAGATGCTGTTTCAGGGAGTCCTTATATCTCTTTTTGGGGTGCCTCTCTTGCGCTGACCCATGGCGAGTTCACCATAGAGTAGTATCTTTGGGAGGCGGTGGTTCTCCATCTTAGAGACATGCCCTGCCCAGCGCAGCTGTGTTCTCAATAGCATGGCCTCAATGTTGGTGATCCTTGCTTGCTCAAGGAAAGTAACGTTCATCACATAGTCGGTCCAGTGTACATTTAGGACTGAGCGAAGACAGCGCTGATGAAAGCATTCGAGGAGTCGTAGGTGTTGGCGATGAGTGACCCATGTTTCAGACCCATAGAGGAAAATAGACAGTACGATAGCTCTGTACACACTGATTTTGGTGCTTTGCCTCAGGTGTTTGTTGCTTCAGACTCTTTTGTGAAGCCTTCCGAATGCACTCTATGCCTTTGCTAATCTGTGATCTATCTCTTTGTCAATCTTGGCATCTGAAGAGATGATGATTCCCAGGGAATGTACGGACATAAGCACAGATGTGCCTATCCTGATGTGGGGATGGTGGTGTTCTTCCTGTGGTGCGGGCTGGTAGAGAACTTCCCTTTTCTTCAGGCTGACTTCCAGCCCAAACAGCTCTGCCGCTGTTGGAAAGCAGGATGTGAGGCGCTGCAGGGCTGCTTCCGAATGGGCGACAAGGGCAGCATCATCAGCAAAAAGCAGCTCACGGACTAGATAGTTTAGAGTCTTAGTGCGAGCCCTCAGGCGGCTTAAGTTGAACAAGCTGCCATCAGTACGATAACGTATATACATGCCGTCTTCTTCTTCGAGGTCTGCCGTAGCCCTTTGGAGCATCATGCTGAAGAAGATTGTAAATAGGGTTAGTGCAAGAACACAACCTTGTTTGACTCCGTTAGTTATGAGAAAGGCCTCCGAGAGAGCATCGCCGTATCTGACTTGACCGCGCTGGCCCTCATGGAGCAGGATAATCATTTTGAGGAATTTGGGGGGACATCCTAGACGTTCCAGGATCTGCCACAGACCTTTTCTGCTCACAGTGTCGAAGGCTTTGGTGAGGTCGACAAATGTTACATAGAGTCCTTTGTTCAGTTATGAAGTAGCAATGAAAACAATGTTATGGTTGGGGGTCACCACAACATGAGGAACTGGATTAAGGGGTCGCGGCATTAGAAAGGCTGAGGAACACTGCTTTAGGATACTTTGGCCCCATTCTCTTCCATTCGATGTGTTTGCATTCCCGCATTCACTTTGCCTTGTTGACTGATGAATTATTCAGCAGCTTCTCCACCTTGCTACTTTCTAAGTCCTTCTAAAACCCTATTGACCATGTTTTCTGGAAATGATGGGATTTGTCATCTTATATACCTGCTGCACGGACTTAAGCACAGATGTGCCTATGCTGACGTGGGGGTGATGGTGTTCTTCCTGTGGTGTGGGCTGGTAGAGCAGTGTTTCCCAACCTTTTTTGAGCCGCGGCACACTTTTAACATTAAAAAAATCCGGGGGCACACCACTAACCAAAATGACACAAAATGACACTCTAACACAGTAAAGAACGCTTGGGGGATGGTGAGCTGCTGGGAGCAGCTGCTGGGAGTGCCGAAGCCAGGGGAGGAGCCAGGCCACACCATGTCCCTCCCCTGGCTTCAGTTCTCCCACAGCCGCCAGCCTTGAGGGCAGTGCCAAGCCAGCATTGTGCTGGCTCTGCCACCGCTGGCTTGGCACTGCCCCCTCAAGGCTGGCAAAGCTGTGGGAGTGCTGAAGCCGGGGTGAGGGGGGGGGGGGAGCCAGGCTGCGTCATGCCCCCCCTCCCCCCCGGTTTCAGCTCTCTCACAGAGGAGGAGCATGAGTGGTGGACGGGCTTCAGTAGGCGCGGCTCCTCCGCGGCTTCAACAAGCAAGGGTGAGAGTCATGGCGGGAGTCGTGGCAGATTGGAGGCTGGTTGGGGAAACAGCCGAAGGAGGTGGTGCCCCGGTCCCTTCTTCTTTTTCTTTGCGGCCGCCCATCCCTTCCTCTTCCTCTCCCAAACAGCAGGAGTTCGGCAGGAGGAGGGAGGAAGGAAGGGGGGCAGAGAGCTTTTCTCGCGGCACACCTGATGATGGCTCACGGCACACTAGTGTGCCACGGCACACTGGTTGAGAAACACTGTGGTAGAGGACTTCCCTTTTCTTCAGGCTGACTTCCAGCCCAAACAGCTCTGCCGCTGTTGCAAAGCAGCATGTGATGCACTTGCATCTTATATACCTGATAAGCAACGGGTTGGGGAAAGTCACCTTGTTCTTTGTGACTCTTGGGCCCAAGTATGTCTTTTGGAAGGCCTGGCAATGCCACGGACTGTGAAATTGGACTTGTGCATGTAAATCGTGCAGCTTTCCACAAAGCTAGTCCTCGTGCACAAGTGTATAAGTGAACTATTCATCTCTGTCCGTCCCAAGCCACAAGGGGATTTTCTGTTCCATTTCTGCAAACTATCATCTCTCTGTGTACTTTGCATTCGGCACAGGTCAAAATGCCCTGGGCATTTCGTTCCGTTTATGGCACAACTTGGAAAAAATGCTCTTTCTGCGAGGCATGCGGCCACGAAAGCCGGTCTTTTAAGACACCTTCTGCAATTTCCCTGCAGATCGAAACCGTCCCGCCCCTGCGTTTTGGTGAAAATGCAAGTATTGACTGTCCTGGGAGGTGAAAGCAGGCCTTGTCCCTGCATCCCGGCCTCTGGAGCGGCTTCAGTCATGCATGTTTGCATACGTTAAAAATATTTAGTCCAGCGCTAAAAAAAATATTATGCCGCCAAAATCTGGGACCGGCTGCACAGAATGGCATCTATGTGTCCGGCCGCCTTGGAAATCCGGCTGCACAAAGCCACAGTATCTCTCCTCCACTGGGCTGGGCATTTCGCTGCAGAGTGCGAGTTGCACAAGAGGTTCCTTTCTATAGGGCTTTTGCACACTCGCTCCAAGGGCATCTGCCTTTCTGCCTGTCCCTGCCTGTTTGTCTTGAACCAACGCTTGGAATAATAAAGGAGACGCGCTTCTGGAGAGGTCAAAGGGCCCATAGTTCCCCTGCCCTTTCGGCCCTGGACAGCTCAGGCGGGTGTTAAGCGGGCACCGCAGGGCAGGGCCTGGAATGAGTGGCAGGTAGACTTGTAAGAGCCTCTTGTTTCCACGTGTAGATTGGATCGTAGTTTGCTCGCCAAGCAGCACATGCTTTGGCAACTTGTTCTGTGTTCCTCCTTTGACAGCAAAGCGGAGACTTTGCATGAAAAGACGTGCAAGTGGCATGTAGCTCTGGGCGTATCTACACTCTAGAACAGTGTTTCCCAACGTTTTTTGAGCCACGGCACACTTTTTACACTTACAAAATCCTGGGGCACACCACCAACCAAAATGACACAAAATGACACTCTAACACAGTCATACATATAGTTAATATACTTTAAATGTATTTATACACTCCGTGTGAAAACTGGGCCTCTTTCGATGAACACAACATAGATATCCTGGCAGGAATGGCCGTTGTAGTTGCTGGGAGTTATAGTTCACCCGCAATCAAAGAGCATTCTGAACTCCACCAATGATGGAATGGAATCAAGCTTCCCACACAGAACTCCCATAACCAAGAGAAAATACTATAAGAGTTTGGTGGGCATTGACCTTGAGTTTTGGAGTTGTAGTTCACCTATATCCAGAGAGCACTGTGGACTCAAACAATGTTGGATCAGGACCAAACTTGGCATGAATACTCAATATGCCCAAATGTGAACACAGATGGAGTTTGGGGAAAATAGACCTTGACATTTGGGAGTTACCGTTTCTGGGATTTATAGTTAACACACAATCAAAGAGCATCCTGAACTCTTGCAACAATGGAATTGAACCAAACTTAGCATATTAACTCTCATTACCACCAGAAAGGACTGAAAGGGTTTGCTTGGGAATTGACCTTGAGTTTGGAAGTTGTAGTTCACCTACATCCAGAGAGCACTGTGGACTCAAATAATGATGGATCTGGATCAAACTTGGCACAAATACTGAATATGCCCAACTATGAACACAGATGGGAGTTTGGGGAAAATAGACCTTGACGTTTGGGAGTTGTAGTTCACCTACATCCAGAGAGCACTGTGGACTCAAATAATGATGGATCTGGATCAAACTTGGCACAAATACTGAATATGCCCAAATGTGAACACTGGAGAAACTTGGGGAAAATAGACATTTGGGAGTTGCTAGGATGTATAGTTCACTTACATTAAGGATGCGCTCCAGGGCCTCCGCCTCGCGGTGCAGCCTCTTACCTGCCTCAAATACCCAGGTCTGGTATTGGAGGTTCCAATTTCCCACAGCACATCTGATGATCGCTCACGGCACACTAGTGTGCCGCGGCACACTGGTTTGGAAACACTGCTCTAGAATGAATGCAGTTTGATACTATTTCTTTATTTACATCACTTATATTCCGCCCGTCTCACCCCGCAGGGGACTCAGGGCAGATCACAATGCACATATACAGGTGAACATTCAATGCCATAGACACACAACACATATAGACAGACACTTTGAGGCAATGTAGCATTCCAACTTCTGGCCACCAAGGGGAGCTGTCGCATTCCTTCATTCTTTTTCATACTTCCTGGAGATTTTATGGCCTCGTAAATCAGTTAAATTAGCCTCCCCACAAAGTGGTTCCTAAATTTCCTAGTTGACAGGTGCAACTGTCTCTCAGGCTGCAAAGGTCAACAACGAGCGACACAATTTGGTCGAGAGCTCACCCAGACCTGGGCAGGCCTCGAACTTCTGGTCAGTAGAGATCTTATGCAGCTGACTCCCAGCCAACTACGCCACAGTCCCGGTGTTTTTCGCCACAGTCCCGGTGTTGTACTATGCACTGTCCGACTCAATGCAATGCAATTCTGAGAGTTGGAGTTTTACCGGGAAGAAAGGAGGGAAATTGAGAGAAAGCAGAAGAAGGAAGGGAGGAAGGAAGCAAGAAATTAAAAGAAAGCAAAGAAGGAAGGAAGGAGAAATTGAGAGGAAGCAGAGGAAGGAAGGAAGGAAGGAAGGAAGGAAAGAAGGAAGGAAGGAAGGAAGGAAGGAAGGAAGGAAGGAAAAAGGAAAGAAAATGAGATAAAGCAGAGGGAGGGAGGAAGAAAAGAAAGAAATTGCGAGAAAACAGAGGAAGGGAGAGAGGGAAGAAAGAAATTAAAAGAAAGCAACAGAAGGAAGGAAGGATAAATTGAGAGGAAGCAGAGGAAGGAAGGAAAGAGAGGGTGAGAGGGAAGGATGGGGAGAGGAGGGAAGGGAGAGAGGGAAAGAAGGAAGGGAGGAGGAAAGTAGAGAAAGGAAACAAGGAGGAAGAGAGAAAGAGAGACATGAGGAAGTAAGAGAGGGAACGGAGAAGGAGGGAGGGGAGAGAGAGAGAAGGAAAGAAGGAAGGGAGGCAGGAAGGGAGGAAAGAAGGGAAGAGAAAAGGAAGGAAGGAAAGAAAGAAAGAGAAAAAGAGGGAGGGGCAAGAGAGAAGGAAGAAAGGAAAGGGAGAGAAAGAAGAGGAATGAAAGAATGAAATGAGAGAGAAAGGAAGGCAAGGAGGGCGGGAGGGAGGGGAAAAGAAAAAGAAAGAAGAGCAGGAAAGAGAGAAGGAAAGGAAGAAGGAAACAGAAAGAAAAGAGGTGAAAGGAGGGAGGGGGAAGAGAGAGAAGGAAGGAAAGAGAGAAAGAAAGAAAAGGAAGGAAGGAAAGGAGAAAGAGAAGGGAGGTAAGGAAGGAAGGAAGGAAGGAAGGAAGGAAGGAAGGAAGGATCAAAGAAGCTGAAGGGGCCCTTCTTTCCTCCAAGCGATTTCTCTCCTTCCTTCTGTAATGCTGCCTTTCCTGCAAACCTTTTTGGGAGCCACTGTTATTTTTCCGAAACACCAACCTAGCTGGCACACTGTGGCTATTCATGCCTCAGCTGGGGGATGAAGCATGTGCAAATTATATATATATATATATATATACACACACACACACACACACACACATATATGGAATAAGAGTGAAGAATATGTGTGTGCGGTGTTGTAGAGCGCGGCGTCCAGAGGCGTGTGGGCTAAAAGAATGAGTTGTTCACAATATGAGTGAGAGGCATAAGGAGGCGCTTGTTTCCAGGGGCGTTTTATGCAAGATGCGAAGGAGGCCCTTAAGTAAACTGCGCAGCAACTTGTCGGAAAAGGGCCTGTTAGTTGGCCCTTGGAGACAGGATTCTATGGGGGTTGGCTGTACTGAATCTAATCCTGTTTGGGTTTGGCTGTTTAGGGAGCATTGGCTTTCCCTTTGCATTTGGATACAATGGCCTACGGAAGACTATCCTGCCTTCTTGGTTGCTGTATTTTGGGGTTGAGGGGCTCTGTGTGCCAAGTTTGGTCTTGATCAGTCATTGGATAAGGGTCACAGCAGTCTCGGGAAATGAGTAAAGGTACTTCAAGTCCCATCATCCATGGTCCACCCTCCTCCGAACTGCACCAGGATGTAGAGTGTGTCATGGGGGCTCTGTGTGCCAAATTTGGTCTTGGTCAGTCATGGGATGAGGTTGGCAGCAGTCTTGTGAAGTGAGTGGAGGTACTTCAAGTCCCATCATCCATGGTCCATCCTCCTCCAAACTGCACCAGGATGTAGATTGGGTCATGGGGGCTCTGTGTGCCAAGTTTGGTCCTGATTAGTCATTGGATTAGGTTTGCAGCAGTCTTGGAAGGTGAGTGAAGGTACTTCAAGTCCCATCATCTGCCCTCTTCCAAACTGCACCAGGATGTAAAGTGGGTCATGGGGGCTTTGTGTGCCAAGTGTGGTCTTGATCAGTCAGTGGATGAGGGTTGCAGCAGTCTCGGGAGGTGAGTGGAGGTACTGCAAGTCCCATCATCCATGGTCTGCCCTCCTTCAAACCATGGTCCATCCTCCCTCGAATTGCACCAGGATGTAGAGTGGGTCTTGGGGGTTCTGTGTGCCAAGTTTGGTCTTGTTCCGTCATTGTTGGGGTCCGCAAAGTGTTTTGGCCTCAAACTCCCACCATGCCTAACTGCCTCAGGCCTTTTCCTTACCCTCCTCTGCTACTTTAGAGTGTCGGAATGTTGGTGGTACTGGCCAATCAGAGGCGTTATGCAAATAATCCCACAGTGGCAACCAATCAGAAAGCTGCCACATATCCGCCCTCCGCACGCATACATACATACATACAAACACTGACTTTTATTATATACATAGATAGTAGGCATGGTTTCGAATCCAAAAATGGCGATTCTAAAATCAAATTGGGGGGATTTTTTTTATTAGTAAAAGAAAGACTTACAAAAAAAATTTCCAAAAATTTCTAAAATGTAACTTAAGTACTAACGAAATTCGTTAGTAATTCGTATGCCAGAGCATGCGCATTCCAGATGGTTTTGGCCTACAACTCCCAGAAATCCTAACAGCTGGTAAATTGGCTGGGATTTCTGGGAGTTGTAGGCCAAAACTTGAATAAACCACACTGAATTCTAGATGGGACTCTCCAAATAGGAAGGAGGGAGGGAAGGAGGGAGGGAGGGAGGAGAGTATTCTATTCTTGGAAGCAGCAAAAAAAGGAGGAGGAGGCCCCCCCCTCACTCCTTGCTGCCTCTCTCTCACTCCGATCCTGAGGGAGCTAGGGCCCAAGTTTGCCCAGGCTGAGAGGAAAAGGAAGAGGCCTGAGGCTGTGAGGAATGGTGGGAGTTGAAGTCCAAAACACGTACCTGAAGTTGGCCCCTGCGATGGGGCAAGGCAGAGCAACGGGGAAGAGAAGCATCTGAGAGAGCGCAGGGAGAGAGAGGAGGAGAAGCGTGTGTGTGTGTGTGTGTGAAGCTGGCCCCTGCGATGGGGCATGGCAGCAGAGCAACGGGGAAGAGAAGGAGGGGGAGAAGCGTGGAGGACTACACTTTCCAGAATGCATTGCCTACCTAGCAGCAGCGTCACTTCCAGTTCCCCATAGAAATGCGGGAAAAAGAAGAAGCTGAATGAAGGCGGGAAGGAAATGAGGGGGAGAAGACAGGGAGAAGTGAGTACGTAGTACAATAATTAATTAATTAATAATTAAGAATTTATTACGATCATAACGCAAATTGTTGGCCTCAAGGACCGTAAAGGAAGTCTACTTCCGGGTTCGCGGCAGCAATCCGTAAAAGCTCAAAAGTCCCATTACATACGAATCTCTTACGAATCCTTTTAATTTCCGTTTCATTTTTCTCATGCCTAATAGATAGATAGATAGATAGATAGATAGATAGATAGATAGATTATCCAGGGTTCTGAGTCTCCTCCGCCAAATAGATTCAGCACCTTGGAGAAGTCCATCCAAGTTTAGAACAGGTTCGTTTCACACTACGATGGGAATGGGGTTAAATTAAACCATGATCTTATTTGCCTGAGCAATAATCCATATTTCAGACCTCTGTCCCATGCTGGCTCTTTTAGAAATAGGACGTTTGCACAGACGCAGTTGCCTTTTGTGGCTAAAAGCAACGGATCTTGGAAACTCATGGCTACTTGCGATGAATTGCTTCACAGGGACTGAGGCAATCATGTACTCCTTCGTCTTAGCTTTTTTATACATTTCTTTTTTACTTTTAGAAATATAGTAAACTAGCTTGGGGACCCGGCGGTGCCTGGGTTATTTGAGGAAGGCCTTGTGTGCCAAGGTTGGTTCCTATTAGATGATTATGTGGCTTGCAGTGGTCTCAGGAACTTAGTGAAGGTACTGCGAGTCCCATTGGCCATGGTCCATCCCCCTCCAAACAGCACCAGGACGTAGAGTGGGTCACGGGGGCTGTGTGTGTCACATTTGGTCTTGATCATTCTTTGGATGAGGGTTGCAGCTGTCTCGGAAGGTGAATGAAGGTATTTCAAGTCCCATCATCTGTGGTCCATCCTCCTTGAAACAGCACCAGGGTGTAGAGTGGGTCAAGGGGGCTCTGTGTGCTAATTTTGGTCTGTATTGATCATTGGGTGAGGGTCGTGTTGTGAAGTGGGTCATTGGGCCTGATCCGTCACTGCTGTGGGCCGCAGTGTCTGACTGCCTGAGGCCTTTCCTTTTCTCTCTGCATCAGCTTAGAATGTTGGAATGTGGATGGCCAATTGGAGTCCTTTATGCAAATAGCATTTTAGTGGCGACCAATCCCCTCTGTCTGGGGCCGTAGAATGTTGGAGTTCTGAGGCTGGCCAATCAGAGTTCTTTATGCAAATAATCCCATAGTGGCAAACTATCGAAACGCTGTCAAATATTCCTTGGCACCTCCGCACCTCCCAGAAGATGAACATTCCATTTCCAACGGATAACACCTGTCATTTGGCTAACTCAAGCATTCAGTTGCATTCTGTTTTGCTGGCCAATCAGAGTCCTTTATGCAAATAGTGTCTCAGTGACAGCCAATTACCTCTGTCTGGTGCCTTAGAGTGTTGGAGTTCTGAGGCTGGCCAATCAGAGTCCTTTATGCAAATAATTTGGTGCCTTAGAATGTTGGAGTTCTGAGGCTGGCCAATCAGAGTCCTTTATGCAAATATTCCCACAGTGGCAACCAATCAAAATGCTGGCACATATTCCTCCGCACCTCCCGCCCTCCGCACCTCCGCAAACTTTGACTTTTATTATATACATAGATAAATAAATTAATAAAGGGGTAATTTTTATGTTTATGGGATTGAAGCCTCCGTAGTAGAGGGAAATTGCACACGACTCCATTGTGTCCACTGATTCCACCTTAGCTGACATGGCTTATAGCTTTGGGTTCATGGAAGCTGTAGTTTTGCAAGGTCTTTAGCCTGCTCTGGTGTCCCTCTGCAAACTACAACTCTTAGGATTCTATAGCATTGAGCCATGCTTGTTAAAGTCAGAGTGGTCTCTGGTTGCAGGGTGAACTACAACTCTCACTAAAGTGGGTCAGTCCCCCAACTCCACTCCAAACCTCTCCAGTCTGTTATGTTCGTCATGGGGGTTCTGTATGCCAAGTTTGGTCCAGATCCATCATTGACGGGGCTCACAGTGGTCTTTGGCAGTGGGAGCCGATAGCAAAGCTGCCACAAACATATGCCCCTGCGTACATACATACGTTCACTTTAATTACACACACACACATACACAGAGGCGGTCCTACCGGTAGGTAAAGGACGCCGCTGCGTGGGGCGCCATCTGGGTAAAGGGCGCATTCCCCCGCCCGCCAGACAGCGTCCGGCCGATGTTCCGCTTTTGAGCCTTGTGCGCCGCGCCGTAGCAAACCTCCCTGCATGCCGAATAGGAAGTGCTGTGTTTACAGGTCTCTGTACCTGCGCACAGGAGCTTCTGGGCATGCGCGGAGGGGGGCGCATGCCGAATAGGGACTCTGTTTACAGGCTTCTGCACCTGCACACAGGAGCTTCTGGGCATGCGCGGAGGGGGTGGCGCATGCCGAATAGGGAGTGCTGTGTTTACAGGCTTCTGCACCTTTGCACAGGAGCTTCTGGGCATGCGCAGAGGGGGTGGCGCATGCCGAATAGGGAGTGCTGTGTTTACAGGCTTCTGCACCTTTGCACAGGAGCTTCTGGGCATGTGCAGAGGGGTGCTGGCGCACCTGCCGGGCAATAGGGGGAGTGCTGTGGCTTTACAGGCTTCTGTGCCTGCGGGCATACTGTGTTTACAGGCTTCTGCACCTGCGCAGCTTCTGGGCATGCCGCGGAGGGGGAGGTGCCAAAATAACATTGGGAGGGGCAAAATAATGTTCGCTTACCATTTAAAATTACCTTAGACCGCCCCTGCACACACTCCATGCTATGGAAAGATGGGAATTGTAGTTTGGGGAGGAACCAGCACTTTTTTGGGAAAGAAGGTTTGCCATTAAGTAAGGTCAATATTCCATGTTGTCCAGCCATGGCAGTTGAAGTGGGGTCAAAACTGCCTTAAGTCTAGAGTGTAGATGCAGTCTTGCTCAGTTTGCGTTGTTTCATCCCTATTCATGAAAGTAGAGCCCTGTCTCCTCCGTGTCAATGGATCCGGTGGAGATGCACGGGAGTCTTGGAATTCCTTGCGCTCGTGCGCCGCTCGCTTGCTGAAAGGCCCCATTCATCCACCGTTCATCCAGCAGCCGGGCCTTCTTGAGTTACCAGGCCCTGGGCTCAGCTGCGCACTGTTTGCCTTTCATTAGCAGGATTCCCAGATTGGATGTCTTTGAAAAAAGGAGAGGTGCCACATCTCTCTGGGTGTGTCGGGCCTCTTTGAGGGTGTGTCTACACTGCGGAATTCATGCAGTTTGATCCCACTTGAACTGCCCTGACTCCTAAGCATTGTAGCTATACCCATGTATTATTACTTTTGCACTATGTACCCATCAACTGGGTTATTAGAAGAAGGCATTGTTTTAAGTTTGGCCCAGATCCGTCATCGGCTGGGTTCAGGGCTCTCTGGCTAAGAGTGAACTACAACTCCCAGATTCTCAGGGCAATCACCACCAAACCCTGACAGTATTTGCAGCTGGCCATGTTGGGTCTATGTGCCAAGTTTGGTCCTGATCCCTTGTCCACTGAGTTCAAGGCTCTCTGGATATGAGTGAACTACAACTCCCAGATCTAATCACCCCTAAACCAGGCCTGTATGTATAGTTGGCCATGTTGGGTCTGTGTGCCAAGTTTGGTCCAGATCTGGCGTAGGCTGGGTTTAGTGCTTTCTGAATGCAGGTGAACTACAACTCCCAGAATTAAGATCCATTCCCACTAACCCCTGCAGTATGGGGCTTCTCTGTGCCAAGCTTGCTCCCAATCTATTGTCAGGGGGGGGGGTCACAGTTTCTCTGGATGCAGGTGAACTATAACTCCCAAAGTCAAGGTCCATTGATCATGGGGCTTCTCTGTACCAAGCTTGGTCCCAGTGCATTGACGGTGGAGGTTCCAGTTTCTCTGGATGCAGGTGAACTATAACTCCGAAAATCAAGGTCCATTGGTCACGGGGTTTCTCTGTACCAAGCTTGGTCCCAGTCCATTGACGGTAGAGGTTCCAGTTTCTCTGGATGCAGGTGAACTACAACTCCCAGAATCAAGATCCATTCCCACTAACCCCTGCCATATGTTCAGTTGGTCATGGGGCGTCTCTGTGCCAAGATTGGGCCCAGTCCATTGTCGGTGGGGGTCCCAGATTCTCTGGATGCAGGTGAACTATAAATCCCAAAATCAAGGTCCATTGGTCACAGGGCTTCTCTGTACCAAGCTTGGTCCCAGTCCATTGTCGGTGAGGGTTCCAGTTTCTCTAGATGCAGATGAACTACAACTTCCAGAATCAAGGTCCATTCCCACTAACTCCTGCCATATGTTCAGTTGGTCATGGGGCGTCTCTGTGCCAAGATTGGGCCCAGTCCATTGTCGGTGGGGGTCACAGTTTCTCTGCATGTAGGTGAACTAAAACTCCCAAAATCTACAGTACAAATGCATCCCAAGGGGTGGATCCGTGCTGGGTTTTAGTCTGAACTTTAAAGGACCTCTCTAAGATCCTGATGCTAATATCAACAAGGGAGTTGTTGATATTAGCGGGATCCGGAATTGCTCCGTTTGGGGTTTCTGAATGTCCCCACTTCTCTCTCTCTTTTTGCTTTTCTTTTTTCCTTTGCAAAGACCAACACGGAGTATTGTTTCAGTTCAAGAATTGGGCTCCGACATGTATTACAGTTGGATAGGTTCATTCGGAAAAGCCTAAAAGTCGGGGGAGAACTTCTGATTTCTGACTTCCGAAGCAGTTTTGAACCACGCAGGAAAGGGTGGGGGCGGGGGTCATCCGAATTTGAAGCACTTTTTTTTTCTCAGAAATATTCCATAATGTTTGGATTTCTCCCAAGGTTATTTTATTTTTCACAACCATTAAGCAACTCTGATAAAATCGAAAAAGTTTTCAAATCTTATGCTTTCCGTCCCTGGTGATGCAAGGCAGGATGAGGTGGGCGTGGCCAGGCAAGCCATTGTTGTGGTTTGTGAAGGCCAGGCCCTCAATGGTAGAGATTGCAAAAGGGAGCAAGATGGCCACAATAGCCACGTGGGTCGAGCTGAATGCCCTAGAGCAGGGCTGTCCAACTGGCGGCCCTGGGGCCGGATCCGGCCCCCCTGCCTGTTGGGCACGGCCCCAGCTATGCCCCCAGCCGCCATTTTTAAATTTTATAAAAAATTCTAATTTTTTTTTTTTTTTAAAAGGCGGTGGGGGGGGGAGGCGGGGCAGGGAGGAGGAAGAGAGCTAGCTCCTCCTCCCTGCACCGCCCCTCTGTCCTCTCTCCGCGCCGAAAGGAGAGTAGGCGGCGCCAAGGGCAGCGCGTCACGCCAGGCCTGTGACGCGCTGCCCTTGGCGCCGCCTGCCTGCCCGTTCAGTGGCTCCCCGCCCAGGAAGGGCGGGGCGCCAAAGGAGGAGTAGCGGCGCCAAGGGCAGCGCGTCACGGCAGGCCTGTGACGCGCTGCCCTTGGCGCCGCCTCTCTGCCCACCGGCGGCTCCCCGCCCTAGGAAGGGTGGGGGCCGCCGAAAAGAGAGGCGGCGCCAAGGGCAGCGCGTCACGCCAAGCCTGTGACGCGCTGCCCTTGGCGCCGCTTCTGCACTTTTTTTCGGTGGCTCCCCCGCCCTAGGAAGGGGGGGGCCGCGAAAAGAGTAGGCGGCGCAAGGGCAGCGCGTCACACCAAGCCTGTGACGCGCTGCCCTTGGCGCCGCTTTTCTGCCTCCTCCTCCTCCTCTTTCCCGGGCGCCGTGCTTTTCCCGGGCGCCGTGGCGCTCGGGACAGCCACGGTGCCCGGGAAAGAGGAGGAGGAGGAGGGAGAATGACAGCTTTAGGAGAGGGCGGGGCCTGGGCTGGGGGTGGGGCCTGGGGCGGGGGCCTGGGGCGGGGGCCTGGGGCGGCCGAGCGGCCCCCGAGGTCATCAGTGACCTCTATTCCGGCCCTGGACCCGGTAGAAGTTGGACAGCCCTGCCCTAGAGCAGGGGTGCTCACCCTTTTTTCAGCATGCGAGCTACTCTTAAAGCAACCAATTCCAAAAGATCTACCTGCCCCCGCCACCGTGTGCTCCCGCGCGCTCCCGCCGCCGCGCGCACTTGCCACCAGGCGTACTCCTGCTGCAGTTTTCCACCCATGCAGCGCTTCTTCCGCCTGCGGGCATTGCAGGAAGGAGAAAGCACAAGGCGGGGCATCCAGAGGGAGCGCTCCGCCCTGCCTGTCTCGCCGGCAATGGAGGCTGCACAGCTGCTTCTGGATGAGAGAGAGGCAGGGCGCTCCCTCCAGAGGCCCCGCCTCATGCTTCCTTCTTCCTGCAATGCCCCGCAGGCGAAAGAAGCACCGCGAGAGCGGAAGCCAGCAGCAGGAGCGGGCATGCGCGCAGGGTGAGGCCCGAAGATCACCTGGAAGAGGGCCGAAGATCTACTAGTAGCTCCCGAGCTACCTAATGAGCACCCCTGCCCTAGAGCAATGTTTCCCAACCACTGTGACGTGGCACAGTAGTGTGCCGTGACGGACCCCCTGCTGTGACGCGAGAAAAGCTCTCTGTCCCCTTCCTTCCCCCCTCCTCCTGCCAAACTCCTGCTGCTTGAGAGGAGGAGGAGGAAGGGCCGGGCAGCGGCAAAGAAAAAGAAGGGGGCGGGGCGCCGCCTCCTTCGGATGTTTCCCCAGCCAGCCTCCAATCCGCCATGATTCCCGCCATGACTCTTGCCCCTCGCTCGCTGAAGCTGCATGGAGGAGCCCCGCTCACTGAAGCCCGTCCACCCCTCATGCTTCTCCTACACGCGGCTTCAGTCATGGCGGAGAGTAGCGCCGGGGACGGGGGCCATGACTCCCGCCCCTAGCTAGCACTGCCCCCTCAAGGCTGGAGAAGCTGTGGGAGAGCTGAAGCCGAGGGAGGGGGCGGGGCATGGGGCAGGGCATGGCTCGGCCTGGCTCTGACCCCTCCACCGGCTTCAGCTCTTCCACAGATTCTCCAGCCTTGAGGGGGCAGTGCTAAGCCCGCATTGTGCTGGCTCTGCCACCGCTGGCTTGGCACTGCCCCCTCAAGGCTGGAGAAGCTGTGGGAGAGCTGTGTGCTGGCTCTGCCACCGCTGGCTTGGCACTGCCCCCTCAAGGCTGGAGAAGCTGTGGGAGAGCTGAAGCCGAGGGAGGGGGCGGGGCATGGGGCAGGGCATGGCTCGGCCTGGCTCTGACCCCTCCACCAGCTTCAGCTCTTCCACAGATTCTCCAGCCGTGAGGGGGCAGTGCTAAGCCCGCATTGTGCTGGCTCTGCCACCGCTGGCTGGAGAAGCTGGCACTGCCCCTCAAGGCTGGAGAAGCTGTGGGGGGCAGAGCTGAAGCCGAGGGCTGGAGGGGGCGGGGCATGGGGCAGGGCATGGCTCGGCCTGGCTCTGACCCTCCACAGCCTCTTCCACAGATTCTCCAGCCTTGAGGGGGCAGTGCTCTGACCCTCCACCCGGCTTCAGCTCTTCCACAGATTCTCCAGCCTTGAGGGGGCAGTGCTAAGCCCGCATTGTGCTGGCTCTGCCACCGCTGGCTTGGCACTGCCCCCTCAAGGCTGGAGAAGCTGTGGGAGAGCTGAAGCCGGGGGAGGGGGCATGGCATGGCATGGCCTGGCTCCTCCCCTGGCTTCGGCACTCCCAGCAGCTGCTCGCAGCAGGCCACCATCCCCCAGCCGTTCTTTACTGTGTTAGAGTGTCATTTTGTGTCATTTTGATTTTTGTAATATTAAAAGTGTGCCACGGCTCACAAAAGGTTGGGAACCACTGCCCTAGAGGTTACCTTCCAGGGAGGTTTCTGTTTCTCTCATATTTGATGGTCCTCTAGTACAGTAAAGGATTGTAACAATGTTGATGGCAGTATAATTCCAAGGAGGAGCGTCCCAAGGATCTGGAACGCCCTGAGGAAGTGTCTGCACGATGCGAAACGGCCATTTTGTGGCGTCCTCGAACTTCGAGCCGTTGCCGTGTATCCAACTCGACCCACATGGCTATTGTGGCCATCCTGCTCCTCGCCCGTGTTTTGAGACTATCCAGATTGTGAGTGAAACGGGTATTTGTTGTGAACTGTTCCACTGCCTTTACTCGTTTGAGCAGCTATCCTGTATACTGCTTCGGACTAATTTCTTACTTATGTAGAACCATAGAGATTGCAAAAGGCCCTGCTGTTTAACTACATCTCCCACATTGCCCAGCTGCTCATTAGCCAAAATGGCTGAAGGACCCAAAAATACTATAGCTGTCTGTAACAATCTTCGTCCAAATACAAAATAAACTGATTGAACCTACACAGGTGCCTAAAGAAGGCAGCAAAGCAAAAGCAACTTTTGCAAAGCCAAGAGAACATAAACTGCTTAAAAAAAACAATCATTTCGCTTTGGCCTGGTTGCCTTGAACAAGGCACTGGGGTAGCGTATGTATGCAGAGGGCGGAGGGATTTGTGGCAGCTTTCTGATTGGCTCCCACTGTGGTAGAGTTCGCATATGGTTTCGGATTGGCCAGCCTCAGAATTCCAACATTCTTAGGCGGCAGAAAGAGGGGATTAGTTGCCACTGTAGTATAATTTGCATATGGTTTCGGATTGGCCAGCCTCAGAATTCCAACATTCTTAGGCGGCAGAAAGAGGGGATTAGTTGCCACTGTAGTATAATTTGCATATGGTTTCTGATTGGCCACTGTCAACATTCCAACATTCTTAGGCGGCAGAAAGAGGGGATTAGTTGCCACTGTAGTATAATTTGCATATGGTTTCTGATTGGCCACTGTCAACATTCCAACATTCTTAGGAGGCAGCGAGGGAAAAGGAAAGGGCCTCCGGCTGTCAGAAATGGTGGGAGTTGAAGTCCAAAACACTTTGTGCCCCCCAACAATGACAGAAGAAGACCAACCAAAATGACACAAAATGACACTCTAACACAGTAATACATATAGTTAATTGACCTTGAGTTTTGGAGTTGTAGTTCACCTACATCCAGAGAGCAATGTGGACTCAAACAATGATGGATCTGGACCAAACTTGGCAAGCGGACCCCTCAGGCAGTAGAGCAGGCCGAGGGCCGCCACCAAGCCCAGGCTCTGGCCCAGGGTCCCGCCGCCAGCCTCAGCCGCTCCCATTGCCATGGGTAGCGGCTCACGGGTGGAAAGGGCAACGGGGGAGAGAAGGCGAAAATTCCCCGTCCCTGGCGCTGCTCTCCGCCATGACTCTGGCCCCTCGCTTGCTGAGGCCGCATGGAGGAGGAGGAGCAGGAGCGGTGGACGGGCTTCAGCACAATCAAAGAGCATCCTGAACTCTTGCAACAATGGAATTGAACCAAACTTGGCATATTGAACTCTCATTACCAACAGAAAGTACTGAAAGGGCTTGCTTGGGAATTGATCTTGAGTTTGGAAGTTGTAGTTCACCTACACCTAGAGAGCACTGTGGACTCAAATAATGATGGATCTGGACCACACTTGGCATGAATATTCAATATGCCCAACTATGAACACACATGGAGTTTGGAGAAAATAGGCCTTGATGTTTGGGAGTTGTAGTTCACCTACATCCAGAGAGAACTGTGGACTCAAATAATGATGGGCGTGCCTCTTCCTCATGGGGAGGGGGACACTCCACCCTTTCTGACCCTCCCTCTGCTCACCTCAGCCTCTCTGCCGTCCTTTCCTCCTCCTCAAATGGCGACCGCTGGGAAGGGGGTGGGGCCTGAGTGACGTCACCCTTTCCTCCTCCCTCCCTCGATTGGAGGCTGGCTGGCTGGCACACACGGAGGGGAAATGGCTGAAGGAGGCGGCGCACTGGCCCCTTCTCCTTCGCCGCCACCTGGCCCTTCCTCCTCCCCCCTCCCCCTCCCCCCACAAGCAGCAGCAGCAGGAGTTCAGCAGGAGGGGGAAGAAAGGATATATTGGGGGTTTTCCCACGGCACACCTGATGATCGCTCATGGCACACTAGTGTGATATGGCTCACTGGTTGGGAAACACTGATCTAGAACACTGATTCTCAAAGTGGGCGGTAACGGCCCCTAATGGGCGGTGAGGCGATCCAAGGGGGGCGGTGGGAGGCTCAGGGGAATTTGGGGGGCGGTGAACCCCTTTAAGGGAGCGGTGAACAATTGGCCATTTAGGAGAGGTCATGCGACCCTCTTCTTTGGCCTCGCCCCCTTCGCTTTGACACGCAGTGCAGTGCGAAGGCTGCAGTGCAAAGGCCTCCGTGTCCTCCGGCGGAGCCTCACCACCACCGTGGATGAAAGCATGGCCTTCCCCGGTGGAGGCAATTCATTCCAAACCCCTCCAGTATTTTCTGTTGGTCAGGGGGGTTCTGTGCACCAAGTTTGGCTCAATTCCATTGTTGGTGGAATTCAAAATGCTCTTTGATTGTAGGTAAACCATAAATCCCAGTAACTACAACTCCCAAATGAGAAGGGCTATTTTCTCAAAACTCCAGCAGTGTTCAGATTTGGACATATTGAGTATTCGTGCCAAGTTTGGTCCAGATCCATAGTTGTTTGGGTTCTCAGTTCTCTCTGGATGTAGGTGAACTACGTCTCCCCTAAATCACTGCCAATTCCTCCCAAACCCCTCCAGTATTTCATGTTGTTTCATGTGGGTTCTCTGTGCCAAGTTTGGTCCAGTTCTGTAATTTATGGGGATATCAGTGGTTTGTGGAAGTCAGAGCTGAACTGATTGAAGGTACTGCAAATCCCATCATCCGCTGTCCATACGCCCCCAAACATATTGTTTTTTGTGATTAATCACTATGCTTTAATTAGGTTCAATTTCTAACAATGAAAATACATCCTGCATATTAGATATTTGCATTAGAGTTCGTAAGAGTAGCAAAATTATTTATGAAGTAGCACCGAAAATATGGTTGGGGGTCACCACAACATGAGGAACCTTATTTCGGGGACACAGCATTAGAAAGGTTGGGAACCACTGCATTAATACATATATCTTTCTGTTTAATTGCTATTGAAAAAAATTAAAAAATAATTTCATGGGGGGCAGTGAGTAATTTATTTTCTGGAAAGGGGGCTGTAGGCCAAAAAAGTTTAGGAACCACTGATCTAGAACCACATTGGCTTTTTAAAGCTGCTGTATCACACTGTTGGCTTGTGTCCCACTACTCAGACTCCTAGGGCAGTGTTTCCCAAGCAGTGTGCCATGGCACACTAGTGTGACGTGAGTAATAATGAGGTGTGCCGTGGGAAATTGGAACCTCCAATCCCCTTTCTTCCCCCTCCTGCCGAACACTTTTTCTTCTCCACTTGGGCTCCCTTCTTCCCAGCCTCGCTCGGCTCGCTTTGCCTCACTTTGTGATTCTGGATAAAAAATAAACAACGACATAACATAACATTGTTTGAGTCCACAGTGCTCTCTGGGTGTAGGTGAACTACAACTTCCAAACTCAAGGTCAATTCCCAAGCAAACCCTTTCAGTACTTTCTGTTGGTAAAGAGAGTTCATTATGCCAAGTTTGGTTCAATTCCATTGTTGCAAGAGTTCAGGATGCTCTTTGATTGTGTGTTAACTATAAATCCCAGAAACTGTAACTCCCAAATGTCAAGGTCTATTTTCCCCAAACTCCATCTGTGTTCACATTTGGGTATATTGGGTATTCATGCCCACCAAACTCTTATAGCATTTTCTCTTGGTTATGGGAGTTCTGTGTGGGAAGTTTGTGTCTTTCTGCCATTCTTGCCAGGATATCTATGTTGTGTTCATCAAAACAGGCCCAGGTTTCACACTGAGTGTATAAATACATTTAAAAACATATTAACTATATGTATGACTGTGTTAGAGTTTCATTTTGTGTCATTTGGGTTGGTGGTGTGCCCCGGCTCAAAAAAGGTTGAAAAACACTGCTCCATTCACTGCTTTATATGATAACATAGATATCCTGGCAGGAATGGCAGAAAGACACAACTTCCCACACAGAACTCTCATAACCAAGAGAAAATGCTATAAGAGTTTGGTGGGCATTGACCATGAGTTTTGGAGTTGTAGTTCACCTATATCCAGAGAACACTGTGGACTCAAACAATGTTGGATCAAGACCAAACTTGGCATGAATACTCAATATGCCCAAATGTGAACACAGATGGGGTTCAGGGGAAATAGACCTTGACATTTGGGAGTTGTAGTTGCTGGGATTTATAGTTCCCCTACAATCAAAGAGCATTCTGAACCCCACCAATGATAGAACTGGGCCAAACTTCCCACACAGAACCCCCAGGAGGCAAGAGGAGGTCTCTACTTGGGGAAAGGGAGACGGGCCTTCCCAATGCATGGAGAGGGAGAGACCAAGTAGACAACGGGTGGGGAGGGGGGTGGTTGTAATTTTGTGCCTTTATCGAGGTAGGTTTCTTAGGGTTTTTATATGTCAACAAACTAGACTCTTCCCCCACCCCCTTCCTGGAATTTCCAATTTCCCACGGCACACCTGATGATCGCTCACGGCACACTAGTGTGCCCTGGCACACTGGTTGGGAAACACTGATCTAATGGATAGGGGAGTTGGTCGCCTCCTTAGTTCACCTTCTTCTGACTGTGGTATTGCCGTTCGTCTCCAACTCCCGAAGCCTACTCCCCAAACAGTTCTTGTACGGAATCGTCGCTGGCGGGCCTTGTGCCGCTGGGATCCGCATCCAAAGGAAGCCAATGCCATCCCCTCAACACTCTGGGAAGGCTCCACTTACTCTAACAGGCTTCGGCCTACTCACTCCCCTCAGGGCGACACGAACTTCGGTCCACTGACTCTAACAGGCTTCGGCCTACTCACTCTCCTCGGGGCTTGGGCTTGTCCCCATGTTGTTCTAGTAGTAGTAGTAGTAAGCGATTTCCGGTAGCACAGCAGTTTAAATTTCCAGCTGCGGAAAATCTTGCCGACTAGAAGGTTGGCAGTTCAAAGCCACAGTTTGGGGTGAGCTCCTGGCTGTCAGCCCTAGCTTCTGGCTACCTATCAGTTCAAAAATAATAATGTGAGTAGATCAACAGTTACTGCTTTGGCGGGGAGGTAAAAGGTGCCCATAGAGACATGCCAGCAATTCGATCAGGAATATGTCCACGGACAACAGGCTTCTCGGCATGGAAATGGAACAAGAGCACCTCCCCATGGCCTGAGTCAAGCACACCCTCCAGATGCCAGAGATGAAAAGGGGGGAGCCTTTGCCTCTGTCTGTGTACTGTCCGCCCTTGTTATTAATTGTATAACGGCATTGAATGTTTGTCATATATGTATTATGTAATCCGCTCCAAGTCCCTTTGGGGAAATAGAGCAGAATGTAAATAAAGTATATTATTGTTGTTGCTTCTTTTTTAACCCCATTCTATATACGCCATCCATTTCTTCTTTATTTCCTTAATTTTATCTTCTTGAGGATCATTCCTTGTTATGTTTATTATAATTTGAAACTGGACCTGATCATATAGATCAGTGTTTCCCAACCAGTGTGCCGTGGCACACTAGTGTGCCGTGAGCGATCATCAGGTGTGCGTGGGAAATGGGAGCCTCCAATCCCCTTCCTTCCCCCTCCTGCCGAACACTTTTTCTTCTCCACTCGGGCTCCCTTCTTCCCAGCCTCGCTCTGCTCGCTTTGCCTCGCTTTGCTCTGGGGCAAGTCTGCGCAGTAGCGCCCGCACGGGTCACGCCTTCCTCCCTCCCCCCTCCCCTCCTGAACACGCTCATGCTGCCCCCTCGGATCAAAATGGCGGCAGAAGCGGCAGTGGAGAAGAAGAAGCAAGTGTTTGGCAGGAGGGGGAAGAAAGGGCGTGAAGGGGAAGGGGGAGGAAGAGGTCTCTGTCGAAAGCTGACATGGGCACACTTGGACCTCCCAGGTGTTTTGGACTCCAACTCCCACCATTCCTAGCAGCCTCAGGCTCTTTTCCTTTCCCCCCTCAGCCACTTAAGCAGGAAAGGGCCTCAGGCTGTTAGGAATGGTGGGAGTTGAAGTCCAAAGCACCCAGAGGGCCAAAGTTTTCCCATGCCTGTTTGAGGGACCTTAAAGTGGTGAGCCTCCTTCCAACATTGTGATTCTGGATAGAAAACAAACAACAACATAACATAACATTGTTTGAGTCCACAGTGCTCTCTGGGTGTAGGTGAACTACAACTTCCAAACTCAAGGTCAATTCCCAAGCAAACCCTTTCAGTACTTTCTGTTGGTAATGAGAGTTCATCATGCCAAGTTTGGTTCAATTCCGTTGTTGCAAGGGTTCAGGAAGCTCTTTGATTGATCCCAGAAACTGTAACTCCCAAATGTCAAGGTCTATTTCCCCCAAACTCCATCTGTATTCACATTTGGGCATATTGTGTATTCATGCCAAGTTCGGTCCTGATCCAATGTTGTTTCAGTCCTCAGTGCTCTCTGGATATAGGTGAACTACAACTCCAAAACCCAAGGTCAATGCCCACCAAACTCTTATAGCATTTTCTCTTGGTTATGAGAGTTCTGTGTGGGAAGTTGTGTCTTTCTGCCATTCCTGCCAGGATATCTATGTTTTTTCTTGTTGTTGGGGTTTTTTTTAATTTTAAAAGGCTTTATTGAGAAAAGTTCACATAACACATATAAAACCCACAACAGCGTGGGCAAATTTGACCCACGTTGTGTGCACACGTAAATGGGAATAGGTAAGGATAGGGAAAGGGAAATGGAATAGGGGTAGGGGGTGGGGGGGATAGCAGACACAGTACAAGATAAAAGAAACAGAACATGTTGACTTCTCGTCTCACTTCAAAGGTACAGTATTGTAATTTCATTTGCCTAGGGTTATCCTATAGCTTGAATCCTTTCAAATTAATCTTTTTCGTTTCCTTGCTAAACCTTATGAAGGATATCTATGTTGTGTTCATCGAAACAGGCCCAGGTTTCACACTGAGTGTATAAATACATTTTTAAAACATATTAACTATATGTATTACTGTGTTAGAGTGTCATTTTGTCTCATTTTGGTTGGTGGTTGTTCCCCAGGGTTTTGCAAATGTAAAAAGTGTGCCACGGCTCAAAAAAGGTTGGGAAACACTGCATTAGATCACCCGTCCTGTGTCTTCCCCCTTCCCCCTAGAACAGTGTTTCTCAACCTTCCTAATGCTGCGACCCCTTAATACAGTTCCTCATGTTGTGGTGACCCCATACCATTATTTTCATTGCTACTTCATAACTGTATTGGGGGTGGGGGTGGGGGTGATTTTGTCATTTGGAAGTTGTAGTTGCTGGGATTTATAGTTCACCCACGATCAAATAACATTCTGAACTCACTAACAATGGAATTCAACCAAACTTGGCACAAAAAAACTCCCATGGCCAACAGGAAATACTGGAAGTGTTTGGTGGGCATTGACCTTGAGTTTGGGAGTTGTAGTTCACCTACATGCAGAGAGCACTATAGACTCAACAATTATGGATCTGGGCCACACTTGACACTAATCCTCAATATACCCAAATGTGAACATTGGTGGAGTGTGGGGAAAATAGTTCTTGTATTTGCTGGGATTTATAGTTCACCTACAATCAAAGAGCCTCTTGCACCCCACCAATGATATAATTGGGTCAAACTTCCTACACAGAACCCTCATGCCTTGAAGGGACTAGTTGACGTGAACCTCCGTCCCACCTCACACACTCTCCCTCACCCCACACATGCGCATCATGTTGCCATGCGCCAAGCACGCCTGCTCTCCCTTCCCCGCTTGGACTCTCAGAAACAACCCTCCCTTGGCTGGAAGGCCTGCCACTCACAGCAGAGTAGAGCTTTAGGTGGGAGAATTTCTGTTTCCAAAAAGAAAGAGAAGGACACGCGCAGAGATCTTCAATGTTCTCTGCCAAAGGGCTTCCTAAGACCATCATAAATATTTGTTTTCTGATGGTCTTTGGCGGCCCCTCTGAAACCCTCTCGCGACCCCCCTGGGGGTCCCGACCCCCAGGTTGAGAAACACTGCCCTAGAAGATCAACTCTCCTTGGGACTCTGGGTCAGCCTACAAGATTTGGAGGTCTTCTCTCTTGGACCTCGCCTTCCCCTTTGGCCCCCCAAACATCGATGGGCCTCAACTGAACTACGGACTGTAGTCCCATTGTTGTAGTTCAGTGTTATGTGTTTGTAGTTAGTATTAGGTAATGATCTGTTCTTATTATTTATATTGTATTTTGTATTTTGCTGATGCAATCGCCTTTATTCGACTTTGCTGTTCTGTGTTTATGTGTCGTATTCTGTAAAGCGCTCCGAACCCTCGGGGAGTGGCGGTCTATAAATTTGAAGCATAATAAAATGATTTTTTAAATCCAAAAACCTGTGTTTCATTCAAAAAGTCATGGACTTATTGACCCGCTCTTGTAATTGTATTCTCAATTTGCTTCTGACGCGATAAATAGAATCTGCAACACACTGATATTTGGTAGAACTGTAAAAAAAAGAAATATATTGTCCTTAAAAAAAAATAACAGGTCCCTTTCTCATGGAGTGTTTCCAGCCAGGTGTCGCCCACCTAGGCTTGTCCCCGGATGTAATGATGTCGATTATTGGTGTGTAAATGTTGTATAACATATGTTAAATGTATGTTGTTTTGTGTAGTTCAAAGGAATATCCTATGAATTGTTGATGTGGGTGAGACAGAAGGGAGGCTTGGCAGAAGCTCTGAAGAGCTGTCGCCATAGCAACCAGGGCCAGAGCCTTTTAGAATGTTCAAGGTATGAATTTTACAGTTGGTGAAGAGCGGTTGGAAGCCAACTGCCATGAGAGGGGGAGGAGTTTGATTTGAGTTAGTTGGTCTTAAGGACTGTAAGAGAACAGTTCAGTCTTTAAGTTGGTCTTAAGGACTGTAAGAGAACAGTTCAGTCTTTAAGTAGTCTTAAGGTCTGCAAGAGAGCAGTCCAGTTTTATGGGTGTAGAGACCCTAGTTAAAGATGGAAGAGTCCAGAGGTCTATAGAGGGTTAGTGGGAACCCTATAGTATAACCCCAGTTGTGTTTTTGTGTAACAGAATAAGTTTGTGCCTCTGAGGAAGTATAAAACCAATCAAGATTTGTACCCATTTGTGTCATAATAAATTATTTACATCTTAAAAGAAAAACACCTCTGTTAGTTCTTTTATTGGTGGTGGCCCTCAAGGTCAGTGGTCAAACAGACAAATGGTGGCAGTGTGGTCAAGTGGTTACTGAGAAATTTAAAGTCTCTGCAATTCAATGGTTAGTGGGGGAGATAGTCTACCCTGCCATATGACAGAAGTTGCTGAGGTAACTTTGAGGCCCCCTTGCATTTAGGGTTAGCGGTTTGGATTCCGAAAGATTGTCCAGTCTGGGGCCGGTCAACAAGAGGTTGTCACACCGGACCTCTGCATATGCTCAGGAGCTGCCTCCCCATTTCTGGAGCCCGCCACTTCTGCTCCTTGACAATCGGGGACCGAAGCTGCCTTTGCTCCTTTTCGGAGGCCGTTCTTGACTCCTGTCTGCTACTGGCTGGGTTGGCTGTGAAGAGGAGAAGGAGGAGGAGGCTGCTTTGCTTTGCCTTGCCTTGCAGCTCCCTCCTTGCTGTGGTCAGTCTTGAAACAGTTCTTCTCTTTGCATCCACAGATTGCTAAACCTCCGGCTGGGATTGTATGCCTTTTGCTGCTCTCTCCAAAAAAGAGAAAAAAGGACCCCTTGTATCCTCTAGTCCGGATCCACGTCGCATCTATTATGAGGTGAGTGTGATGGTTTTCCATTTCCGATGCTGGAAACAAGAACCAGACAAAGGCAAACTCTTGCTTCTCTGTCTTCTTCCCTTTCTGCTTCCTTCCTTTCGTCTATATCTACCACTTTCTCTTCTATGTCTACCACTTTCTGCTAATGCATATATATATGCATTAGGAGAAGCGGAAAAAAAGAATTGCATCAGTCTTTTGGCAGCAAAGGAGAGGAAACAAAAATCACTGGAACTTTTTCCCTCTTCTCTTTTTTCTCATTCACGCTCACAACCCGAACGAAAAGACTTTATTTCCCCCCCGCAAAAATCCTGCCCCAGGGATGCGTCTCCGAAGTATTTGAGTTATTTGGAAATGAAAAAAAAAAAGAAGGAACACAAAAATACACAAAAAAAGTTGGGTAATAATAACCATCTTTCTGCTGGGATGGATTAAGGTCAGGATTTGCAGAGAGAAGGTCGGCTCGGGAAACCGGGTACCCAAAAGGGTCTTGGTTTGGGACGTTTGGGGGGAGGGAGTCCTTGGAAATACCCGTGGAAATACCAGAAACCCTCCTTTCAATCCCAAGGAAGCAAAGTCTTTGGAAAGTAAGGAGTTAATGGCTTCTTCTTCTCCTCCTCCTTTCCTTGGCATCTCCTGGATTCATCTGCAAAGATAGATTTGATCATCTGTTGAGCAGAAAAGCCGCCTTTGATCTAAAAGCAACCGCGGATAGTGAGCACCGGTCTGCGGATAGCGAAACCTGAAGTTATTTTGATAATTTGGATTAAAGTTGCTCGATTTCAATAACTTGTGGTAGAAAAGATGATTCAACTTAGATCAGTGGTTCCTAAACTTTTTTGGCCTACCACCCCCTTTACAGAAAAAAAAAATTACTCACCGCCCCCCCCTAGAAATTAATTTTTTAAAAAAAAAATTAATAGCAATATATGTATTAATGTTTCTACCTTTTTTTGTAAAATGTAGTAAAGAAAGATGTAAATTACAAACATTGAAATCCAGAAATAATCACCAAAACAATATGTGTGGGGGAGTATGAGCAACGGATGATGGGATTTGTAGTGCCTTCAGCCAATTCAGCTCTGACTTCCACAGACCACTAAGACCCCCATGAATGACAGATCTGGATCAAACTTGGCACACAGGACCTCCAACAGAAAATACTGGAGGGGTTTGGGAAGAATTCACAGGGTTGCAAGAGACCTCCAAGGGTCATCCATTCCAACCTCCTTCTGCCATAAGGGAAAAGCACAATCAAAACACTCCTGACAGATGGTCAGTCAGACACTACTTAATAATAATAATAATAATAATATTCTGGGGTTGGAAGAGATCTCCAAGCAGAGCCGGATGAAGGTAATTTCAAATGGTACGCAAACCTTTTGGCACCCCCTCACTCTCCGTGTGCACGCGTGTCAGTGGTGCGCATGCGCAGGCCAGCTAGTTCTGCGCATTCGCAGGACCAGCTTTGCGCATGCTCACCAGTGTGCGCATGCGCAGGGCCAGCTAGTTCGGCGCATGCGCCATTTGCGCGGGCGCGACACCAAGTGGATGGTGATGCAAGACGCACTCCAGGAGTTCGAAAAGGAGGGCGTTTTGCAGCCGGAGGCGGGAGGCTCCGCCCCAGCTCCAAAACATCCTCTTTCTCGGCCTTGTGGAGTGCGTTTTGGGTCACCATCCACCTGGATTCGCACCCGCACGCCGGCCCACAGCAATGGCGGCCGCGGCTGGGTGCGCCCCTAGCCCACGTGGCGCCCTGAGGTGGCCGCTTAATTTGCCTCCCTTAAGATCCGCCCCTGCCTCCAAGAGCTATTCAGTCCAACTTCCTTCTGCCATAAGGGAAAAGCATAATCAAAACACTCCTGACAGATGGTCACTCAGACTCTACTTAATAATAATAATAATAATAATAATAATAATAATAATAATATTCCGGGGTTGGAAGAGACCTCCAAGAGCCATTCAGTCCAACGTCCTTCTGCCATAAGGGAAAAGCATAATCAAAACACTCCTGACAGATGGTCACTCAGACTCTACTTAATAATAATAATAATAATAATAATATTCCAGGGTTGGAAGAGACCTCCAAGAGCCATTCAGTCCAACTTCCTTCTGCCATAAGGGAAAAGGACAATCAAAACACTCCTGACAGATGGTCATTCAGACCCTGCAAGCCTGCTCATGCCACCGCCACCTTACAGGGGTTCAGCACCCCCCAAATTCTCCTGAGCCTTCCAGCGCCCCCTTGGATCGCCCCACCGCCCACCAGGGGGTGGTACCGCCCACTTTGGGAACCACTGATCTAAGAGATGCCTCCTCGCTTTCTTTCCATGCCTGTCTTTCGGGCTTTTAACCTCTTTTCACCCTTCTCCACTTCCTGGCTGCGAGTTCCGCTCCTGGACTGAACCAGAACAATATCAATGCACAGGATTAATTCAAGGTGTTCAGACTTGAATCTGGATTGCTCTTTACATTAAGCAAAGGCTTGATTACTAAGGAAACTGATGCTGGAAAGGGGAGCAAATGAAGGGCAATTCTGCTTGCTGTCACTGTGGATTATATTATTATTCAATGTACCGCTTTCTAAAATTAAATAGCTGGAGTGAGAGTGCAAAAGATGCCGTTTCCAAAGGGCTTCGGGCTGTGTGACGTCTTTAGGTGGCCTGTGAGTTGCGTCTCTTTGGAAGCATCAAAGTTGGTTGGGGTTTGGCACAGTTGGGATTGCATTGCAGACAGGGGCGGTCCTACTGGTAGGCAAAGGACGCCGCTGCGTGGGGCGCCATCTGGGTAAAGGGCGCATTTCCCAGCCTGCCAGACAGCGTCCGACCGATGCTCCGCTTTTGGGCCTTGTGCGCTCCAACGCCACGCCGTAGCAAACCTCCCTGCATGCCGAATAGGGAGTGCTGTGTTTACAGGCTTTTGCGCCTGCGCACAGGAGCTTCTGGGCATGCGCGGAGGGGGGGCATGTGCCGAATAGGGAGTGCTGTGTTTACAGGCTTCTGCGCCTGCGCACAGGAGCTTCTGGGCATGCGCGGAGGGGGCATGTGCCGAATAGGAGTGCTGTGTTTACAGGCTTCTGCGCCTGCGCACAGGAGCTTCTGGGCATGCGCGGAGGGGGGCGGATGCCGAATAGGGAGTGCTGTGTTTAAGGCTAGGGAGTGCTGTGTTTACAGGCTTCTGCGCCTGCGCACAGGAGCTTCTGGGCATGCGCGGAGGGGGGGCACCAAAATAATGTTGGGGGTGCCAAAATAATGTTCACTTACCATTTAAAATTACCTTAGACCGCCCCTGATTGCCGACTACATGCACATCGGCCCCACTTTCACTGCCATAGCTCGAATACAATGGAATCCTGCGAGCTGTAGTTTCACAAGGTCTTTAGCCTTGCTTCGCTGGTGCTGCACCAAACTACAATTCCTAGTAGACCATAGCACTGAGCCATGGGGGTCAAAGGGGAGTCAGGAGTTCAGTGCCAAACACTCTTCTCCTTCCTTTTACAATGAGCATGTACAGAGTACTCAATCATTGAAGTTCTGATATATCTGAAGGTGCTTTGTTGTGAGACAGGAGCAGGCCCGGATCACCCATAAGGCCACACTAGGCCACGGCCTAGGGGCACAGCCGAGGGGGGGTGCCAGATCTGGACCCCCAATTTTTTTTGAAAGTCAATCTTTGGGTGCTTCCGGGGGCGGGGCTTCCCTTCCTCCTCCTCCACGACGCGCCCGGCTTCCTTGACTCAAAAAAGCTGGGTGCGTGGCGAGGAGGAAAAGGAAGGCTCGCTCCCGGGAGCGGGGCTTCCCTTCCTCCTCCTCTGCGACGCGCCCGGGTTCCTTGACTCAAAAAAGCCGGGCACGTGGCGAGGAGGAGGAGGAAGGAAGGAAGGGAAGGCTCGCCCCCGGGGCGCGCAGAGGAAGAAGGAGGCGCGCAGAGCTGCAAGGAGGAGGAGGTGGGGTGCGGTAAAGTTTGGTTTGGGGGCGTAATTCCAAAGTGTGGCCTAGGGCGCCAAAATTGGTTAATCCGGACCTGGACACGAGTGTATAATCTGCACCAGGTTTGATGCCAAGTTGCTTTTAGGTGTTGAGGATAGCAGGGATGTCATAGGTTTTGTGTATTTCCAGGTGAATCCCAATAAAGTCATCCTGGATATAATGAGTTTGAATTAAGGCTCTGATATAAAAACTGTAGGAGTCAGTCTTTGAGATCCATTGCAGCCAGTCGGGATTAGTTCTGCAGTAGGTTTTGCATCTGAACTGACTGGAAGTGTTGTTGTTGTTGTTGCTCTTGCTCTGCAGTAGGTTTTGCATCTGAACTGGCTGGAAGTGATGTTGTTGTGGTTGTTCTGTAGTAAGTTGTGCATCTGAACTGGCTGCAAGTGATGTTGTTGTGGTTGTTCTGTAGTAAGTTGTGCATCTGAACTGGCTGGAAGTGATGTTGTTGTGGTTGTTCTGTAGTAAGTTGTACATCTGAACTGGCTGGAAGTGATGTTGTTGTGGTTGTTCTGTAGTAAGTTGTGCATCTGAACTGGCTGGAAGTGATGTTGTTGTGGTTGTTCTGTAGTAAGTTGTGCATCTGAACTGGCTGCAAGTGATGTTGTTGTGGTTATTCTGTAGTAAGTTGTGCATCTGAACTGGCTGGAAGTGATGTTGTTGTGGTTGTTCTGTAGTAAGTTGTGCATCTGAACTGGCTGGAAGTGATGTTGTTGTGGTTGTTCTGTAGTAAGTTGTGCATCTGAACTGGCTGCAAGTGATGTTGTTGTGGTTGTTCTGTAGTAAGTTGTGCATCTGAACTGGCTGGAAGTGATGTTGTTGTGGTTGTTCTGTAGTAAGTTGTGCATCTGAACTGGCTGGAAGTGATGTTGTTGTGGTTGTTCTGTAGTAAGTTGTGCATCTGAACTGGCTGGAAGTGATGTTGTTGTTCTGCAGTAAGTCTTGCATCTAAACTGGCTGGAAGTGATGTTGTTGTGGTTGTTCTGTAGTAAGTTGTACATCTGAACTGACTGGAAGTGATGTTGTTTTTATTATTGTTTTGTTGTTGTTCTGCAGTAGGTTTTGCATCTGAAATGGCTGGAAGTGATATTGTTGTTCTGCAGTAAGTCTTGCATCTGAACTGGCTGGAAGTGATGTTGTTGTGGTTGTTCTGTAGTAAGTTGTGCATCTGAACTGGCTGGAAGTGATGTTGTTGTTCTGCAGTAAGTCTTGCATCTAAACTGGCTGGAAGTGATGTTGTGGTTGTTCTGTAGTAAGTTGTACATCTGAACTGGCTGGAAGTGATGTTGTTTTTATTATTGTTTTGTTGTTGTTGTTCTGCAGTAGGTTTTGCATCTGAAATGGCTGGAAGTGATATTGTTGTTCTGCAGTAAGTCTTGCATCTGAACTGGCTGGAAGTGATGTTGTTGTGGTTGTTCTGTAGTAAGTTGTGCATCTGAACTGGCTGGAAGTGATGTTGTTGTTCTGTAAGTCTTGCATCTAAACTGGCTGGAAGTGATGTTGTGTTGTTGTTCTGTAGTAAGTTGTACATCTGAACTGGCTGGAAGTGATGTTGTTTTTATTATTGTTTTGTTGTTGTTGTTCTGCAGTAGGTTTTGCATCTGAAATGGCTGGAAGTGTTGTTGTTGTTGTTGTTCTGTAGTAGGTTTTGCATCTGAAATGGCTGGAAGTGATATTGTTGTTCTGCAGTAAGTCTTGCATCTGAACTGGCTGGAAATGATGATGTTGTTTGTGATGTTGTTTTGTTGTTGTTCTGCAGTAACCTTTGCATCTGAACTGGCTAGAAGTATTGTTGTTGTTGTTGTTGTTCTCCAGTAAGTTTTTCATCTGAACTGGCTGGAATCGTTGTTGTTGTTGTTGTTGTTGTTGTTCTGTAGTAGGTTTTGCATTTGAACTGGCTGGAAGTGATATTGTTGTTCTGTAGTAAGTTGTACATCTGAACTGGCTGGAAGTGATGTTGTTGTGGTCGTTCTTTAGTAAGTTGTGCACCTGAACTGGCTGGAAGTGATGTTGTTGTTTTTGTTGTTGTTGTTCTGCAGTAAGTTTTTCATCTGACCTGGCTGGAATCGTTGTTGTTGTTGTTCTGTAGTAGGTTTTGCATTTGAACTGGCTGGAAGTGATATTGTTGTTCTGCAGTAAGTCTTGCACCTGAACTGGCTGGAAGTGATGTTGTTGTGGTCGTTCTTTAGTAAGTTGTGCACCTGAACTGGCTGGAAGTGATGTTGTTGTGGTCGTTCTTTAGTAAGTTGTGCATCTGAACTGGCTGGAAGTGATGTTGTTGTTGTTTTTGTTGTTGTTGTTCTACAGTAAGTTTTTCATCTGAACTGGCTGGAATCGTTGTTGTTGTTGTTCTGTAGTAGGTTTTGCATTTGAACTGGCTGGAAGTGATATTGTTGTTCTGCAGTAAGTCTTGCACCTGAACTGGCTGGAAGTGATGTTGTTGTGGTCGTTCTTTAGTAAGTTGTGCATCTGAACTGGCTGGAAGTGATGTTGTTGTTGTTTTTGTTGTTGTTGTTCTGCAGTAAGTTTTGCATCTGAACTGGCTGGAAGTGACAATGTTGTTGTTATTGTTTGCCTTCAAGTTGTTTCTGACTTGCGGCGACACTTGGCTTTTGAGGCCGAGAGAGTGAGATTCGTCCAAGGTCTCGGTCTCTAGTTATAGCCCACTCCTGGAATGACATAATTTCCATCTTCCCATGAGAAGGAAAAGGCCTCCTGCCCCTTTAAGGAAGGCGTCCCTTTAAGTGACTTTCCAGTTGCATCTTCTATTGCGTCTTGCCAGGTTTCTCTTGAATGGTGGACTTTTTCCTTTCCATTTTTTGAAAGAAAAGGATGGTTGCAACATTCAAGGATTCCCTCAAGCTTTGCTTCCCACTCAGCTGTGCAGCAGTGAGGATGGTATCTGCAGGCATAGACTATTTTGGGAGTTATAGTTTCAATAGTCGATGATGGCAGCTGTATTTTAGTTTTGTTGCCAGTCTGCATTAGCATTGTGGTGTCGTCTTAAGGAAAAAGACAGAGAGCATCTACACAGTGTAGAATTAATGCAATTCAACTGCGACGGAATCCTGGGAGTTGTAGTTTGGGGAGGTACCAGCGCTCTTCGGCACAAAAAGACATCAAACGACAACTCCCAAGATCCCACCGCATTGCGCTGGAGCAATACAAACAAATTAATTTTACAATGTAGAGGCATCTAAAGCAGTCTAAAGACCTTGTAAAACTACAACTCCTAGGATTCCATAACATTGAGTGGTGTCAAGCTGCATTCATTCAACAGTGTGGATGCACCCATAGGGAAATCCAAGTCCAAGTGATGTTATTAACCCAGATTAATTCCCTAAATCAATAGTTCTCAACCCGTTTGATGCCGCAACCCCTTAAGACAGTTCCTCATGTTGTGGTGACCCCCAACCATAACATTATTTTTATTGCTACTTCATAACTGTAATGTTGCCACTATTACGAATCATAATGTAAATATCTGATATGATGAATGTGGTTTCATTCACTGGACCAAATTTGTCATAAATACCCGATACACCCAAATTTGAATACCGGTGGGGTTGGGGGAGGGATTGATTTTGTCACTTGGGAGTTGTAGTTGCTGGGATTTATAGTTCACCTACAATCAAAGAGCATTCTGAACTCCACCAATGATGGAATTTGATCAAACTTGGCACACCGAATTCCAATGACCACCAGAAAATACTGGAAGTGTTTGGTGGGCATTGACCTTGAGTATGGGAGTTGTAGTTCAGCAACATCCAGAGAGCACTGTGGACTCAAACAATGATGGATCTGCACCAAACTTGGCACGAATACTCAACATGCCCAAATGTGAACACTGTTGGAGTTTCTGGAAAATAGACTTGACATTTGGGTGTTGTGGTTGCTGGGATTTATAGTTTACCTACAATCAAAGCACATTCTGAACCCAACCAATGATATATTGGGCCGAACGTCACACACAGAACCTCGACGACCATCAGAAAATTTTGTTTTTTCTGATGGTCTTTGGTGACCCCCGGACACCCTTTGTGACCTTCCTCCTGACCCCCAGGTTGAGAAACACTGGTGAAGATGCACTGAAAGAGATATCCAGGTCCAAGTGATATTATTACTTCAGATCCATCCCCTAAATCAGTGTTTCCCAACCAGTGTGCCATGGCACACTAGTGTGCCGTGAGCGATCACCAGGTGTGCCGTGGGAAATTGGAACCCCCAATGCCCTTTCTTCCCCCTCCTGCCGAACACTTTTTCTTCTCCACTCGGGCTCCCTTCTTTCCAGCCTCGCTCTGCTCGCTTTCCCTCGCTTTGCTCTGGGGCGAGTCTGCGCAGTAGCGCCCGCACAGGTCACGCCTCCCCCCCCCCCTCTCCCCTCCTGAACACGCTCACGCTGCCCCCTCGGATCAAAATGGCGGCAGAAGCGGCAGTGGAGAAGAAAAAGTAAGTGTTGGGCAGGAGGGGGAAGAAAGGGCGCAAAGGGGAGGCGGGAGGAAGAGGTCTCTGTCCAAAGCTGGCATGGGCAAACTTGGACCTTCCAGGTGTTTTGGACTCCAACTCCCACCATTCCTAGCAGCCTCAGGCCCTTTTCCTTCCCCCCCCAGCCACTTAAACAGGAAGGGCCTCAGGCTGTTAGGAATGGTGGGAGTTGAAGTCCAAAGCACCCAGAGGGCCAAAGTTTTCCCAAGCCTGTTTTAGGGACCTTAAAGTGGTGAGCCTCCTTCCAACATTGTGATTCTGGATAGAAAACAAACAATAACATAACATAACATTGTTTTGAGTCCACAGTGCTCTCTGGGTGTAGGTGAACTACAACTTCCAAACTCAAGCTCAGTTCCCAAGCAAACCCTTTCGGTACTTTCTGTTGGTAATGAGAGTTAAATATGCCAAGTTTGGTTCAATTTCATTGTTGCAAGAGTTCAGGATGCTCTTTGATTGTGTGTTAACTATAAATCCCAGAAACTGTAACTCCCAAATGTCAAGGTTTATTTTCCCCAAACTCCATCTGTGTTCACATTTGGGCATATTGAGTATTCATGCCAAGTTTGGTCCTGATCCAACATATTTTCAGTCCACAGTGCTCTTTGGATATAGGTGAACTACAACTCCAAAACCCAAGTTCAACGCCCACCAAACTCTTATAGCATTTTCTCTTGGTTATGGGAGTTCTGTGTGGGAAGTGTGTGTCTTTCTGCCATTCCTGCCAGGATATCTATGTTGTGTTCATCGAAACAGGCCCAGGTTTCACACTGAGTGTATCAATACATTTAAAAACATATTAACTATATGTATTACTGTGTTAGAGTGTCATTTTGTGTCATTTTGGTTGGTGGTGTGCCCCAGGATTTGGTAAATGTAAAAAAAAGGTTGAAAAACACTGCCTTAAATCGTTCTTTGCCTACCTCACAGGGTTGTTGTTTGGGGGATTATGGGATTTGTAGTCTCAAAGAGACTTTTATTTTTGGTTCAATGTATCAGAAAAGCACTTGTGGATTGATGAGTCTTTGGCAATGACCTTGCAGTGTCTTCTTTCTTTCTTTCTTTCTTTCTTTCTTTCTTTCTTTCTTTCTGCCTTCCGGTGGATCAGGTGTGCTTCCCGCAGTGTTGTCTTTTTCGCCCGTGGGCCTCTGGCAATTCCGTGCGTGCTGGAAAAGCGTCATAAATTACTCCCCGCAGAAATTAATTTCGTATTTTATTTTCCGAACGTCTGCCGCTGGAAACCGAGCCGGGGCCTGCGAGGCCGAGGGAAAGATTCTGTTTCCTCAATTAACTTGGGTTTCCCTTCCTCCCTCTGACAAACGGAAGAAGGCCGGCGGCTGCTTTCGGGCCTCTGGGTTTGCCAAAGTGCCAGCTTTGCAACGCATGGAGAAGGAAACAACATCTGAGCGCCTTAAGCTGGAGAAGTCGGAGGCTTTGGGGCTTCACTCTTTCTTGAACCCTTTCTTCGCTCTGTCTTGTTTACGTCCACACTGTGGAGTCAACGCAGTTTAGTGACAATGGCTCAATTCCGTGCAACTCCAGGAGTTCTAGTTTTGCATTAAAATGCTCCAAAATGCAAACTAGAACTCCCAGCACTCCTCATTTCAGTTCGGCATCACTTTAGTGGCCGTGGCTCAATTCTATGTAACCTTGGGAGTTCTAGTTTTGCAAATATTTTGCCATCTCTGGGTTTTCTTAGGCAAGGAAGACTCAGAAGTGGCTTTGCTAGTTTCTGCTTCTGAAATATAACCTAGAGCAGGGGTCGGGAACCTATGGCTCGGGAGCCAGATGTGGCTCTTTTCATGATTGCATCTGGCTCTCCAGAGCAGCCCGGGCCTCGGTTTCCCAGCATGCAGTGGGGAGGAGTGACGCAAATGCGCCGCGACTAGTTTCCCCGCCGCCATCGCCGCCTCTTCCTCATTCCCCGGTGCTCTTGGGGCCCTGCGCCCTCTTCGCCGGGGATGGCAGAGCCCGGCGGCAGTGCCTCATCCTTGTCTTCCTCTTCATCCTCCGCCACGGGCCTCGGGGGAGACGGCGGAGGCGGGCCTGGGCCTGGCGCCACGGATCCGGCCTCGCTGCCCCCGGGGGATGCCCAGCTCATGGCCCTAATCGTTGAGCAGCAAAAGAGCCGCTGCCTCTTCGACTCCTTCCGGAGGGACTGCCTCGCTGACGTCGACACCAAGGTCCGCCTCAGCCCCGCACCCTCCTCCCCCTTCCTTCCTTTCTCTTCCTTTCTTTTTCCCTCTCATTTTCTTTCATTCTTTTTCCTCCCTCTCTCCCTACCTTCTTTCTTCCCTCCCCCTTTATTCCTTCCTCTTCCATTCTTCCCTTCTCTTCCTTTTTCCTCCCTCTCTCCCCTTCTTTCCTACACTCTCCTCTTCCTTCCTCTTCCTTCCTTTCTTTCTCCCCTTCACATTTTCCTTCTCCTTCTCTCCTTCCTTTTCTCTCTCCTCCCCTTCCTCTCCCTCCCTTCCTTCTTTCCTCCATTCTCCTTCTTTCCTTCCTCTTCCTTCCTTCCTCCCCTTTACCCTGTCCTTCTCCTTCTCTCCTTCCTTTTCTCTCCCTCTCTCCCCTTCCTTCTTTTCTCTATTCTCCCTCTTCCTTCCTCTTCCTTTCTTTCTCCCCTTTACCCTGTCCTTCTCCTTCTCTCCTTCCTTTTCTCTCCCTCTCTCCCCTTCCTTCTTTTCTCTATTCTCCCTCACTCTCCCTTCCTTTCTTCCTCTTCTATTCTTTTTCCCCAAGTCTTCCTTTCTTTCTCCTTCCTTTCTTTTCACTTCCCTCTCTCCCCTTCTTTCTTTTCTTCTTTTCACTTCATTATTTTACTTTTTCCTCACTCCCTTTCTTTTCTTTTCCCCACCCTTTCCTCCCTTCCAATTTCCTTCTTTCTTTTCCCCTCCTTGTCTCTCTCCTGGTTTTCTTTCCTTCCTTTTCCATAGTTTATTCTTCTTTTCTTTTTTCCTCTCCCCCTCCCTCTTTTATTTCCTCTGTCCTTCTTCCTTCCTTCCTTCCTTCCGCCTTCTCTTCCTTCCCGGAGTCCTGAGCGTGCCTTTTGCAGAGCCAGGTCTGAAGTGTCCCAGAGTCATTCTGCCGGGGAATCCTTTTCTCATAGTATGTGTACGTATAGACTCACATTTAGTTGAATTCAGTCTTAAAATATATTATATATATTATATGGCTCTCACTGAAATAAATTTCCAAGTATTTTGCTTTCATGGCTCTCACAAAGGTTCCCGACCCCTGATCTAGTCTATATCTTAGTCTGAACTTTAAAGGAACTCTCCAAAGTGCTGAAGTCATCCGCCCTCCAAACACCTCGATGCTTAAAGGAGGGCTTTTCCTTCTACGTGCCAGTTTAGTGATTGCAATCAAATGACTTTTACTATATTCACAATTCTACAATTCCCAGGATTCCACAGTATTCAGCCATGGCAGTTCAAGTGGGGTCAAAATAGAATATTTCAACAGTGGGAAAACATCCCATATTTCCCGTGATTGAAGAGTTTCATGGCCAGAATCACTGGGTTGTTGTGAGTTTTCCGGGCTGTCTGGCCATGTTCCAGAACATTCTCTCTGGATGTTTCGCCTGCATCTATGGCAGGCATCCTCAGAGGTTGTGAGGTCTGTTGGAAACTAGGAAAATGGGGTTTATATATCTATGGCAGTGTTTCCCAACCTTTTTTGAGCCACGGCACACTTTTAACATTAAAAAAATCCGGGGGCACACCACCAACCAAATGACACAAAATGACACTGGGAGCAGCTGCTGGGAGTGCCGGCCAGGGAGGAGCCAGGCCACACCATGCCCGCCCCTCCCCCAGCTTCAGCGCTCCCACAGCTTCGCCAGCCTTGAGGGGGCAGTGCCAAGCCAGCATTGTGCTGGCTCTGCCACCGCTGGCTTGGCACTGCCCCCCCTCAAGGCTGGCAAAGCTGTGGGAGTGCTGAAGCCGGGAGGGCGGAGCCAGTTCACGCCATGCCCCTCCCCTGGCTTCAGTTCTCCCACAGTGCCCCGATCCCTTCTTCTTTTTCTTCGCCGCCGCCCGGCCCTTCCTCCTCCTCTCCCAAGCAGCAGGAGTTTGGCAGGAGGGGGGGGGGGGAGGAAGGAGGGCAGAGAGCTTTTCTCGCGGCATACCTGATGATTGCTCACGGCACACTGGTTGAGAAACACTGATCTATGGAATATCCAGGGTGGGAGAAAGAACGTTTGTCTGTTTGAGGTACTTGTGAATGCTGCAATTGCCTACCTTGAGTAGCATTTAATGGCCTAGCAGTTTCAAGGTCTGGCTGCTTCTTGTCTGGGGGAATCCTTTGTTGGGAAGTGATTAGCTGGCCCTGATTGTTTCTTGTTTTGAATTCTCCTGTTTTTTGAGTGTTGCTTTTTATTTACTGTCCTGATTTTAGAGTTTCTTTTAATCCTGGCAGCCAGATTGTGTTCATTTCCATGGTTTCCTCCTTTCTGTTGATATTCCCCACATGCTTGTGGATTTCAACGTCTTCTCTGTGTAGCCTGACATGGTGGTTGTGAGAGTGGTCCAGCATTTCTGTGTTCTCAAATAATATGCTGTCTCCTGATTGGTTCATCAAGTACTCTGCTGTGGTTGACTTCTCTGGTTGGCTTAGTTTGCAGTGCCTTCCATGTTCCTTGATTCGTGTCTGAGCATCGCTGCGTTTGGTGGTCCCTCTGTAGACTTGTCCACAGCTGCATGGTATATTTATGTATTTATGTATTTATTTATGTATTTATTTATTATTTCTACTTGTATACCGCCACTCCCCGGAGGCTCGGAGCGGTTTACAAAATAATATACATAAACACAATTTTAAAAATTTAAGAACAACAGAACCCCAGTCAGCAGAAACCGAATGCTTCCCGGAAAAGGAATGTTTTACACGCCTTCAGGAAGGACGGTAAGCTTCGGATGGCTCGTGTTTCTGCCGGTAAAGCATTCCACAAATTTGGAGCCACGATCGTAAAGGCTCTGCGTCTGGTTGCTGACAAATCAAAAGTCCGGATGTTGGGGACTTCAAGCAGGTTTTGGTCTTCCAACCAAAGTGATCTCTGGGGTTGATAGGGGGTGAGGTGCAGGCCCGGATCAGGCCCTTTTGGCGCCCTAGGCCAAAGGCTCCGCTCCGCCCCACCCCTGGCTCCTCCCCGCCCTGCCCCCGGCTCCTCCCACTCCGCCCCCGTTCTGCCCGCGGTTCCGCCCCCGCCCCCCCGCCGGTGCGAGGAGGAGGCGGAAGGAAAGCCCCACCCCCGGAGCCGATGCGGGGCCTCCCCACGGCTCCTCCCTCCCTCTCTCCTAAAGCCACCATGCCGGCCTGAGAAGCGACCAAAATCGCGGCTTTAGGAAGGAGGGAGGAGCCATGGGGAGGCCCCGCATCGGCTCTGGGGGTGCGGCTTTCCTTCCTCCTCCTCCCGCCGGCAAGGAAGCAGGGCGGAGCCGAGGGCGGGGGCAGAGCCAAGGGGGCGGCCGTGGATGGCGCTTACGCCGCTGCACGCATGCGCCCTTTTTTAAAAAAATGAATTGTTTTTACTTGGGGGGGTCCAGACCTGCTGCCCCCCCCAAAGGTGCCACCCTATGGTGGCCTTATGGGTAATCCGGGCCTGGTGAGGCGGGCCCTCAGGTACGCCGGCCCCAGACCATATAAGGCAGGGGTGGGCAATTATTTTTTCCAAGGGGCCACACGAGAGCCAAAAAATGTTACAGAGGGCCGCACCTAAAGGCTGAACTGCATTCTACGTAATATCAATTGAATTTCTTTAATAATAATAATAATAATAAAAAGGCACTACATTGTGTTTTTGATATATTAATAAGACTGATAAGAGTATATGTTATGAGCCATGAAAAAGAGAGGTTGTCATAGCAAAAATGACATTTATTCACGCAAATTTTACAAAACAATGGTTAACAAAATGTGAACATTTGTATCGTTTGTGATTCATTATATCAGGGGTCGGGAACCTTTTTGACTTAGAGAGCCATAAAAGCAAAATATTTGGAAATTTATTTCAGTGAGAGCATTATAATGATGATGATGATGATATTAATTCAGCCTCTGCGAATAATAATAATAACAACAACAACAGTTTCCTAGAGTAGGAGACCTCCAAGGGCCATCCAGTCCAACCTCCTTCTGCCATAAGGGAAAAACACAAAGCATTCCTCACAGATGGCCATTCAGCCATCTTGAACCAAACTTGGCACACTGAACACTCATGAGACCAACAGAAAGTACTGAAAGGGTTTGCTGGGCATTTACCTTGAGTTTGGGAGTTGTAGTTCTCCTACATCCAGAGGGCACTGTGGACTGAAATAATGATGGATCAGGACCAAACTTAGCACGAATCCTCAATATGCCCAGAGGCAAAAGAGGAGGAAGATGAGAAGGGAATAGAAGCGCCCCCCGCATGCGCGTGCTCCGGTCTCAGCCCTGCCCCTTTCCCATTCTGGCCCCGCCCCCTCGCTGCACTCTCTCTCCTTCCCTCTTGCGTTCAGGTGGTGGAAGGGGGAAGGAATGAAAGGGGGAAAGAGGGAGGGAAGGAAACAGGAAGACAAGAAACAGAAGAAGGGAAAGAGTGCAAAGAAAAACAGGGAGGGGGAGCGCGCGAGGAGGAAGTGAAGGGAGGAGGAGGAGGGCGAAGGCATGCTCTTGCTCCAGGCCGCCTCCCCCTTTTCCCCCTCTCTTCCCTTCCCCTGCCTGCTTCTTCACGTTTGTAGCCGCCCCAATGGGAGTTCGCCTCCCTCTCTTCAGGAGATACCCTTGAGGGAGCCAAGGGCCCGCGGGCCATAGGCTGCCCACCCCTGATATAAGGCCTTAAAACCAACACATTGAAAGTAATCCAGTGCTCAATCTGTAGCCAATGCAATCGCTGCAAGATTGGAGTAATGCAACATCTTGCCGGCTCCCCAGCAAGAAGCCGGGCGGCAGCATTTTGCACCAGCTTAAGCTTCCAGATCACTGGCAAAGGAAGAGCAATGTAGAGGGTGTTGCAGTAGTCTAACCTTGAGATGACTGTCGCCTGGATCACCGTAGCCAGATTGTTCCTAGATAGATAAGGAGCCAGTAATCTAGCCTGGCGCAGATGGAAAAATGCGGAACTGCTCACAGCGGAGACCTGGGCCACCATTGTCAGCAGCAGGTCTAACAAGACCCCCAGACTCTTTACCAAGGATGACGGGCATAATGCTTCACCGTCCAGGGAAGGCAACTGGATCTCCCCCCACCCCCAATGCGGACGACCCAGCCATAGGATTTCCATCTCCGCTGGGTTCACACTCAACCTGCTGGCATGCAACCATCCAGTAACGGCCTCAAGGCACTTAGGGAAATTATTGGGTACAGAGTCGGGCCGGCCCTCTATCCTCAGAATGAGCTGAGTGTCATCAGCGTACTGATGACACTCGAGTCCAAAGCTTCGCACCAGTCGGGCAAGTGGTTGCATATGGATAGTAGAGTCCTGCAGAGATGAGAAGACCCCTCTTGTCCTTTGCTATTTCCTGTGATTTGCTGACTCAGTGACAATATGGGAATGTGGTTCGACTTCTGGCAACCTTATGAATGAGGGAATTCCAAGGCAACCTCTCCGGTCTTGCAAAGTCATGGGTTCCTGGATTGAAGCATGCACATATATATATATATATATATATATATATACACACACACATACACACACATACACACACACACACACACACACACTAGCTGTACCCGGCACGCGTTGCTGTGCCCTATTTAGGAGATGCGAGATGTAAGGGTTGGAAATGATGTTACTTACGGTCTTGGTGGGGTCATGTAGGCATGAATTGTGTGTGTGGAATTCAAATACATTTCACACACACACACACACACATATATATATACTCTGTGTGTGCGTGTGTGTATATGCACTTTGTGTGCACTTTCTATGTGTGCTCCAAATGATGTCATCTGGAAGCATGAGTTGTATTGTCTTCTATAGCGGAGGAAGTGTTTTGATTCTGGAGTGTGTCCACTCAGCAAAGTCTGTAGTGGTTGTGGAGGAGTGGCAAGTGGTGGTAGAGAGACTTTACCGGCTAGGCAGCACATTCCTGTTGTTTCTGCTGGGGATTTCAGGGCTTTGCAGTGTGTGCAGATGTGCGTTAGGGTGCCAATGTCGGCCTCTGGCGCCATGCTGTAGTCTTCTGCAGTGTTGTATCTGAAGGCTAGGCGGTGGAATTGGTTGTGGTGTTTTTGAAGTTTGTTTTCTGTGTTGCGACGTCGTGTTTCTGCGCTCCTTGCGCGCTGCTGTTGTGTTGCATTTCTGCGTCTTTGTTGTTCTTGTCGTGCAGTTCTTTGCATTTGGTTCTCAGCTGTGCGTCGTGCAGTGACCTGTTGTCTGTGTCTCTGCTGCGCAGTGTGTTTCTGTTCTGGCGTTTGTTCTGCCCTTTTTTGTTTGATGTATGTAGCGTTGTGAGTGTGTCGTCCGATGCTGTTAGTGTTATAAGGCGTGGCTTGTCTTTTGGGTCAGTTTATGTCTGTGTGGAAGGAAGGAATGGTTTTAGTTTGTGGTGTTTGTAGGTGTTGTGTGTACGGGGTCCCGTAAGGTTGGTGGAATGGGTTGTGATTGGAAGTTGTGTTGTGTTGTGTTGTGTGGGTAGGAATTTGCTGGAGAATTGCTCCCTCAGAGTTTGGTTTTGGCAGTTTAACCCTCAAACACCAACTGAAATCTCTCAGCATTCTATCCTAGCCTTGGATGGCTCTTGCCAGCGTTGCTATGGTTACAGCAGTTATGCAAATCTGCCCTTATTGGCAGCCAATCATGTTGTTCAGAATGTAGAGGCTGGGTGAGTCTTGGGCTGCCCTGGAGGATGCTGGTAAATGTAGTTTTATTTTTACTCGTTGTTTTGGGGGCCTTTTAGGTTTTGGGGGGGAAAGTTTCTTTGCTACAAACGTACCTTGCTTGAGGCCTATTTCTGTTGGCAAGTATTGTGTATCTGCGTTGTAAGGTTTCTTTGTTTGAGGTATACATCACATGATGTGAACCCATTTATATAATAGATATATATATATACACACACACACACAGAGTATATATATATGTGTGTGTGAAATCCTCTCTCTCTCTCTCTCTCACACACACACACACACACACACACACACACACACACACACATATATATATATATATATATATATATATATATAAACAATATTTATATGCCGCCCTTCTCAACCCCGAAGGAGACTCAGAGCGGGGTTGCAAATACAATGAACTATTATTATTGCCACAGTACAACATCAATATTACATATCACATTGTACTATAACAATATCACATTGAACTATACAAATACAATAAACTATATTATTGCCTATCTAGATATATTATCTATCGATCTATATATATTCCTTCCTCCTTCTAAGCTTTGTTGTCTTTCCAATGGATCCTGCCACCTCATGATATGGTCAAACCAAGACCATATTCACCTTGGTTTCTTGGCAGGCCCGGATTAACAGCTTTTTGTGCCCTAGGCCAAACTTTCGAATTATGCCCCCTTTAAGCCAACCTCTACCGCACCCCCCATCTCTCTCCCCTCCCTCCGCCTCATGCCGCCGCATCCTTCCCGTCATGTGTCAATGGGGCTGAGGGGAAAGGTGCCCGCACGCTGTTACTGAAGGGAAGGGAACGGGCCGCTTTGTGTGGCAGGGAGCGAGTTCGTTACCCCTCGGGAAGAAGGCAGAGGAGGGCGAGCGAGTGCCGTAGAGCCGAGGCCCAAAGGGACGGGGAAAGCCGGGCTGGGTCCAGAGCATGCTCTTTGTCCGGGGCAGTAGCTTCAGAGGCGGCTCCACGTGTGGCTCATGGCCCAGCGGCTGCAAAGAGTCGGGGCCTTCCTCCGCCTCAGGCTCCATTCTGGGCCTCCACGACAAACGCCGTCCTTCTTTCCCACGGCCTCTTCCCTCAGCAGCCTGCGAAGGAAGCTGCTCCAAGCCAGGCCAGGCGCCCCCTCCCCTCAGGTGCAGAAGCACTGGCTGAGAAGCAGCGGTGTAGAATTAGATGGATGGGCTGAGGCTGACGCGGCGAGCACGAGCGCTGCCTCCGTGGGGCCCAGCCTTGGCTCCGCCTCCTTTTGGGTACCAGGCGGCAGAAGCCAATCGCGGCGCAATTTCTAAAATTATAACATTTTTTTGGTCTGTTATCTGCACCACCAGGCCCGGATCATGGCCTTTTGGCGCCCTAGGCCAAAGGCTCTGCCCCGCCCCCGGCTCCGCCCCCGCCTGCTCACCGGCGTGAGGAGGAGGAAGGAAAGGGCGGGGCCTCCCCACGGCTCCTGCCTCCCTCTTAAAGCCACCATGCCGGCCTGAAAAGGGCGATTTCGGCTGCTTCTGAGGCCGGCAAGATGGCTTCCCGCGGGATCGGCTCCGGGGGTGGGGCTTTCCTTCCTCCTTGCGCCGGCGAGGAGGTGGGGGCGGAGCCGGGGGCAGAGCCTTTTAACCGAGGAGAGCAAAGGGGGGGCGGCCATGAATGGCGCTTCCGCCACCACGCGCATGCACACTTTTTGGGGGCATTTTTTAAAAATTTTTTTAATTTTTAAAAAAACTTTTGGGGGGTGGGGTCCGGATCTGCTCCCCCCCATGGCTGCCGCCATAGGCCATGGCCGCCGCCATAGGCCATGGCCGCCGCCATAGGCCATGGCCTAGGTTGGCCTTATGGGTAATCCGGGCCTCTGCACCCCCCTTGGCTTGCGCCCCTAGGCCATGGCCTAGGTTGGCCTTATGGGTAATCTGGGCCTCTGCACCCCCCTTGGCTTGCGCCCCTAGGCCTTGGCCTAGGTTGGCCTTATGGGTAATCTGGGCCTCTGCACCCCCCTTGGCTTGCGCCCCTAGGCCATGGCCTAGGTTGGCCTTATGGGTAATCTGGGCCTCTGCACCCCCCTTGGCTTGCGCCCCTAGGCCATGGCCTAGGTTGGCCTTATGGGTAATCTGGGCCTCTGCACCCCCCTTGGCTTGCGCCCCTAGGCCATGGCCTAGGTTGGCCTTATAGGTAATCTGGGCCTCTGCACCCCCCTTGGCTTGCGCCCCTAGGCCATGGCCTAGGTTGGCCTTATGGGTAATCCGGGCCTCTGCACCCCTCTTGGCTTGTGCCCCTAGGCCATGGCCTAGGTTGGCCTTATGGGTAATCCGGGCCTGTGCACCCCCCCTCGGCTTGTGCCCCTAGGCCATGGCCTAGGTTGGCCTTATGGGTAATCCGGGCCTGTTTCTAGGGAGAGCCCGGGCCCTCTTGAGCCCATTTATTTGACCTTTTAGCAATCCGTGCTATCCATAGAATAGAATCTCACAATCTTAGTGTTGAAAGAGACCCCAAAAGGCCATCCAGTCCACCCCCATTCTGCATTAATTCTACACCATCGATGCTCCCAAGGGTGTTGCAAATGATTTGCAGAATGGAGAGTGGGTGGGCATTGAGGGGGAGACGGAAAACAAGGACATACTGATCCATTTCTTCCGTCCAAGAGGAAACTGGAGGAAGCGCGTTGCTTTTTCTCAAACAATCTGGTGTGTTTTTCACAGCCCACCAGAGAATCCCTTTGCTTCCCTCCAGGAGAACAAAGATGCTGATATCTGCCTCAGCTTTCCCAGGAAGTCCCTCTTCAAGGGAGGTGGGCGTCCAACTCCTGCGAGGATCATTAAAGATGCCAAACCCTGGGGCGCCTTGCGATGTGATTCATCCTCCAACCATCTCCCACTCTATGCGCAGCCAGAGGGAAAGGGAGATAATGAAGGAACTGTTCGGTTTTATGATTTTTTTTTAATAGGGAGAGAAGAAGAAGAAAATATCCCACCTCCCAAGCTTTGCTGGAAGGCCTCTCCTTCCAAAGGGACCCCTTGGTTTCCGCTGTGCATCCTCTTATGGACCATTAAATACTCAAGGATGTAGTAGAAAGAGCCAAAAGCAATGGGGGAATGACTTGGAAGGAGGGACTGGAGTATATTTGGAAATAGAATTTCTGTGAGTTTTTCGGACTGTGTGGCCATGTTCCAGTAGCATTCTCTCCTGACGTTTCGCCTGCATCTGTGGCTGGCATCTTCAGAAGTTTGTTCAGAGGTCTGTTGCGATGTGTGTGTGTGTGTGTCTATATATATATCTCTCTCGGCATTACTTCGCGAACAAAGATTCTTTAGGAAGGACTCCTCCCACGCTTTTTACAAGCGCGTTGATGACTAAAAAGGCCAATCTGAGATAAGCAAGTCCGGTTGCAGAAAGCACAGCAGAAAGTCTCCATGGGTTATGTTGTTTCCAGGTTGTGGTTCCTTCTGCATTGTCGTTTCTCTTCAATACCCATTCGGCATGTCTCCTCGAAAGAGGCCACAGCATTGTGGATAGTGCGTCTCCATGCCTCCCAATGTGAGGCCAGGGTGGACCATTGTTGGTGATCAATCTGGCCGAGCCTGAGGTGTTATTTCAGGGAGTCCTTATATCTCTTTTTGGGGGCGCCTCTCTTGCGCTGACCCATGGCGAGTTCACCGTAGAGTAGTATCTTTGGGAGGTGGTGGTCCTCCATCCTAGAGATGTGCCCTGCCCAGCGCAACTGTGTTCTCAATAGCATGCTGGTGATCCCTGCTTGCTCAAGGACAGCAACATTAGTCACATAGTCGGTCCAGTGTATGTTTAGAATTGCGCGAAGACAGTGCTGATGAAAGCGTTCAAGGAGTTGTAGCTGTTGGCGATAGGTGACCCATGTTTCAGACCCATGAAGGAGAATAGACAGTACAATAGCTCTGTACACACTGATTTTGGTGCTTTGCCTCAGGTGTTTGTTACTCCAGACTCTTTTGTGAAGCCTTCCGAATGCACTATATGTCTTTGATAATCTGTGATCTATCTCTTTGTCAATCTTGGCATCTGAAGAGATGATGCTTCCCAGGGAGGTGAACTGCTGAACGGACTTAAGCACACATTTGCCTATGCTGACGTGGGGATGATGGTGTTCTTCCTGTGGTGCGGGCTGGTAGAGGACTTCCATTTTCTTCAGGCTGACTTCCAGCCCAAACAGCTTTGCAGCTGCTCCAAAACAGGATGTGAGGCGCTGCAGGGCTGCTTCTGAATGGGCGACAAGGGCAGCATCGTCAGCAAAAAGCAGCTCACGAACGAGATAGTTTAGAGTCTTAGTGCGAGCCCTCAGACGGCTTAAGTTGGACAAGCTACCATCAGTACGATAGCATATATATATGCCGTCTTCTTCTTCTTCGAGCTCTGCCGTAGCCCTTTGGAGCATCATGCTGAAGAAGATTGTAAATAGGGTTGGTGCAAGAACACAACCTTGTTTCACTCCCTTAGTTATTAGAAAGGGCTCCGAGAGAGCATCGCCTCATGTAACAAGATAACAATTTCGAGGAATTTGGGTGGACATCCTAGTCACACACACACACACACACATACAAAACATACATACACCTATGGAATAATGTCCAGAGTGGGAGAAAGAACCCCTGTCTGTTCATTGCAAGTGTGAGTGCTGCAATTAGCCTATCTGATATAGCCTTGCAGTTGCAAAACCTGGCTGCTTCCTGCCTGGGTAAATAGTTTGTTGGGAAGTGTTAATTGTCCCTTGATTGTTTGCTGTCTGGAAGTCCCCTGGGTTGTTGTTTTTTTTAGTATTGTTCTTTATTTACTTTATTTTAGAGTTTTTTAAAATAATGGTAGCCAGATTTTGTTCATTTCCATGGTTTCTTCCTTTCTGTTAAAATTGTCCACATGCTTGTGAATTTCAGTGGCTTCTCTGTGTAGTCTAACTAAAGGCAAACGGGAACTCTTCCAACTCTAGGATTCTATGATCATAGAATATAGGCTATCTATCTATCTATAAATCAATCAATCATATTTATGGCTGGATTGCGTTGACTGTCTTCTATAATAGATATGTCATAGTGTATATAGTGTATCTCTGTATCATCTCTATCTCTATATCAGGGGTGCTCACACTTTTTCAGCATGGGAGCTACTGATTAAAAAACCAAGTCCCAAAGATCATCTACCCAGAAATGTAAAACGTACAGTATAACTATTTTCTTATTTATTTATTTATTTATATTTATTATTCATTTTTATGTACCGCTCCTTCCAGCAGGCTCAGGGCAGTTGACATAAAATGAAGTTATAAAACATCAACATTTCAATTTAATAACAACAATATAAAACAGAACATAAAAATACATAGAGCCACCCCATTTCCCACACACTGCCATATTACCACACATATTATCAGCCAGAAAGTAAGAAGAGAGGCTTTTGAACTGCAAGGCCATTTAATACTCAGCAAGGTAAACAAAGGGGCATGCAAAAATACATCTAACCACCCCATTTCTCCCACATTTCTATATTCCCCAACATATATTTCTCAAGGAACAAAGCAAGCAGAGAGGCTTTGGAGCTAAAAGGCCATTTTTAAACATTAAAAATAAACAAAGAGACATGCCACAGAACAATCAAGCACCCACCCCAAAATAAAAAGACCGACCTTTGAGATGCGGTAAGGAAATTACCCCAAAGCATCCTTCTTCTTCTCCTCTGTCGTTGCTCCTATTTCCACGCTGCCAGCATGCATGCCACCTCCAAGAGCTCACGAGAAGTACGAGAGGCAGAATGGGCGCTTCTGCGCATGTGCACGGGGCCAGCCATGCATCGCGTCATCCAGGCCCGCCCCCTTTGGTCTCCTATGACTCTGAATGGCTGGAGAAGGACGGAGGGAGGAGGAGGAATCCAAAAGAGGGGGCCCATTCTGCCTCTTGGACTATGGAGCTTTTGGAGGCGGCGCGCGAGCGGGGAGCAGCAACGACGGAGGACTTCTTTGCAGCGTGCAGGGGCGCGTGAAGAGGACCAACAGCAAAAAACCTGGTCAGGGGTCTGAAGATCCCCAGGATGAGGCCCAAAGATCACCCTGGTGATCGAGATCACCATTCTGAGCACCCCTGATCTATTATATATATGGCTGGATGGCTATCTGTTGGGAGAGCTTTGACCGTGACCTCCTGTCTGCCTGGACTAGATGCCCTTTGGGGGTCTCTTTCAACCCTAGGATTCTATGATAGAGATGTACCATAGAATAGAGTCTGTCTACCTATCATATCTATGGCTGGATTGCTTTGACTGTGGCCTCCTGCCTGACAGAAGGCGGTTGGACTAGATGCCCTCTGGGGCTCTCTTCCAACTCTAACATTCTGTGATAGGTCTATCATGTGTTATATATATATATATACTAGCTGAGGACCCGGCGGTGCCCGGGTTAATTGAGAAAAGCATTGTGTGGCAAGGTTGGTCTTTATGAGTTAGTTATGTGGCTTGCAGTGGTCTCTGGAAGTTAGTGAGGGTACTGCGAGTCCCATCATCCATGGTCCATCCTTCTCCAAACAGCACCAGGATGTAGAGTGGGTCATGGGGACTCTGTGTGCCAAGTGTGGTTTTGATCAGTCATTGGATGAGGGTTGCAGCAGGCTCTGGAAGTGAGTAAAGGTACTGGAAGTCCTATCATCCACGGTCCCCCTTCTCCAAACTGCATCAGGATGTAGAGTGGGTCATGTGGGCTCTGTGTGCTAAGTGTGGTCTTGATCAGTCATTGGATGAGGGTCGCAGCGCTCTCTGGAAGTGAGGGAAGGTACTTCAACTCCCATCATCCGTGGTCCATCCCACTCAAAACTGCACCAGGATGTAGAGTGGGTCATGGGTACTCTGTCTGCCAAGTTTGGACCTGGTCTGTGATTTTTAGGGGCTGCAGTGTTGTTTGGGAAGGGAATCAGGTGAAGGTACTGCAAATCCCATCATTCGTGGCCTATCCTGCCCTAAACCACACCAGGTAGTGAAGTGGGCCATTGGGCCCCTGTGTGCCAAGTTTGGTCCTGATCCGTCATTGATGTGGGCTGCAGTGACTGATTGCCTGAGGCTTTTCCTTTTCCCTCTGCGTTTCCTTAGAATGTTGGAATGTAGATGGCCAATCAGAGTCCTTTATGCAAATACTCCCTCAGTGGCAACCAATCCCCTCTGTCTGTTGCTTTAGAATGTTGGAGTTCTGAGGCTGGCCATTCAGAGTCCTTTATGCAAATAATCCCACAGTGGCAACCAATCGAAACGCTGCCACATATTCCTCCGCACCTCCCACCCTCCGCAAACACTGACTTTTATTATATAGATCAGTGTTTCCCAACCTTTTTTGAGCCGCGGCACACCTTTAACATTAAAAAAAATCCGGGGGCACACCACCAACCAAAATGACACAAAATGGCACTCTAACACAGTAATACATATAGTTAATATGTTTTTTAATGTATTTATACACTCAGAGTGAAACCTGGGCCTGTTTCGATGAACTCAACATAGATATCCTGGCAGAAACACAAACTTCCCACACAGAACTCCCATAACCAAGAGTAAATGCTATAAGAGTTTGGTGGGCATTGACCTTGAGTTTTGAAGTTGTAGTTCACCTATATCCAGAGAGCACTGTGGACTCAAACAATGTTGGATCAGGACCAAACTTGGCATGAATACTCAATATGCCCAAATATGAACGCAGATGGAGTTCAGGGGAAATAGACCTTGACATTTGGGAGTTGTAGTTGCTGGGATTTATAGTTCCCCTACGATAAAGAGCATTCTGAACCCCACCGATGAGAGAACTGGGCCAAACTTCCCACACAGAACCCCCAGGAGGCAAGAGGAGGTCTCTACTTGGGGAAAGGGAGGCGGGCCTTCCCAATGCATGGAGAGGGAGAGACCAAGTAGACAACGGGTGGGGAGGGGGGGTGTTTGTATTTTTTGTGCCTTTATCGAGGTAGGTTTCTTAGGGTTTTTATCCTTCAACACACTAGACTCCCCCCCCCCCCCCATGGAGGTTCCAATTTCCCACGGCACACCTGATGATCGCTCACGGCACACTGGTTGGGAAACACTGATATAGATAGATACATAGGATATATAATCTAGCATATCTATGGATGGATGGCTATCTGTTGGGAGAGCTTTGAAAGTGACCTCCTGCCTGACTGGACTAGATTCCCTCTGTGGGTCTCTTCCAGCTAGGATTTTATGATAGATATGTATCACAGAATATAGTCTATCTGTCATATCTATGGCTGGATTGCTTTGACTGTGGCCTCCTGCCTGGCTGAAGTCGCTTGGACTAGATGCCCTCTGGAGGTCTTTTCCAACTCTAGGATTTTGAGATATATATCATAGAATATAGTCAATCTACTATAATATCTATGGCTGGATGGCTTTAACTGTGTTCCTGCCTTGCTGAAGGGGGTTGGACTTTGGGGACCTCTTCATAGAAATAGTATATCAATCTACCCAAATGGGGCTGCTATCTTGCTCTTTGCTTTGGGCAGCCTAGTGCCTTGGGTTGGGCATCCCAAACTGGTTTCTTTATTCACCTTTCCAGTCTTGGAGCAGAATGATGGTGCCCATTTCCATAGGTTTTGCCACAGAACGGCTTTGCTCCCACCTTTGCTTTCCACCTTGGCGCATTTGGGTTCCAGGCCAATAAATCCCACCACGTTCTGCTCAGAGGCTTCCTTCCCTCTCTTTTTGGGATCCTCTCCCTCCCTCTCAATCAAAGCTTTGAACTGTACTTCAAAGTGGGTTTTTCTTCTTTTCGGAGAGAGTCGCATACCTGTTTAAAAATAGCTTCCACTCCTTTGCCAAGCGCTAAATGAATTGCAGGGCGGGCAGATGAGCCGCTCCACATGGTGCTCCCATAGAGCATCCCTAGCAATGGGCTGCTTGCGGCCATTCCTTTGAAAAGTCCCACTTTCTTGCTAGAATGCAGAAGCCGCTGGATGGAAACTGCTTGGTATGCCATGCATGTGGGTGTGGGAAGCCAGGTAGCTATCGAAAGAATGTAATATTATACATATAGATAGAGAGATAGAGATAAGAGATACGAGCAGGGCCGGCCCCGCCCATTCCGCCGCCTAAGCGGTCGCGTAGGGCGACGAACTGGGAGGGGCGCCGCCGCGGCGGCCGTCTCGCCCCACCGCTGCGCCTCCGCAGCCAGCTGCGCCGCTGCCGCTGGCGTGCGCACGGCCGGGCAGGTCGCCGCCACGCGTGCGCGCCGCCGCTGGGACACACTCTGCCCGGTCGCGGGACGCCGCCGCGCATGTGTGAGGCGTCCAGGAGCCGCCAGGGGCAAAATAAGGTTTGCCTACACCCCGGGAGAGGTGAGGCCGCCCCTGGATACGAGGGCGGATCAATAAGTCCGTGACTTTTTGAATTTCCCGCCTCTGAACAGGTGCCGTCTTTGGAGGCAGTGAGTCAAGATGCTTCCATTGCATCGACTGGACTTGAGTCTCAGGATCAGAGTGATGGACTCAGCTTTCACCCGCTGTGGGTCTTCGATCTTTGGGCCGTGGAAAACGGCACATGGCGGGCCCTGCCAAGCCTGAAACGTAAAAGGGAGACCATCCGGGGGCGTTTTTCGCTCGCCCCGCGCCTTCTCTGGCTTCAGAGGGGGCAAAGGGGGAGTGAAAAAGGCTCCCGCATGGCTGCGCTCTCCCCAAGCCTCCCGACTCCCGAGGAGACCTTCAGAGAACAGCGGAGCTTTCCAGCCGGTGGGAATGGGGACCTTGGAGGTGGCGGGAGGTTGCCTTAAAGGGGGGTGTAATTCCAAACTGTGGCCTAGGGCGCAAAAAAGTGTTAATCCGAGCCTGAGAATGTCTCCTTTGGTGTGCGGCCTTGCAAGGAAAGGACCTTGAGGACTGCTCTGTATTTCGTTGAGTCATTGTCACATAACCTATAGTGACGGATATCATTCCACATGTGCAGTTTCAGCATCCTGTGATAAATAGGATATAGTATAATATATTTCCATTCTACTAAATATAGATGAATATATTGGGAACTAATTAGAAGCAACATTAGTCACATAGTCGGTCCAGTGTATATTTAGGATTGTGCGAAGACAGTGCTGATGAAAGCGTTCGAGGAGTCGTAGGCATTGGCGATAGGTGACCCATGTTTCAGACCCATATAGGAGAATAGACAGTATGATAGCTCTGTGCACACTGATTTTGGTGCTTTGCCTCAGGTGCTTGTTGCTCCAGACTCTTTTGTGGAGCCTTCCGAATGCACTATATGCACTATATGCACTATGTGCGCTGGGCAGGGCATGTCTCTAGGATGGAGGACCACCGCCTCCCAAAGATACTACTCTATGGTGAACTCGTCATGGGTCAGCGCAAGAGAGGCGCCCCCAAAAAGAGATATAAGGACTCCCTGAAACAACATCTCAGGCTCGGCCAGATTGATCACCAACAATGGTCTACCCTGGCCTCACATCGGGAGGCGTGGAGACGCACTCTCCACAATGCTGCGGCCTCTTTCGAGACGACACGCCGAACGGGTCTCGAAGAGAAACGACAACGCAGAAAGAACCGCAACTTGGAAACAACATCACCCAAGGAGACTTTCTGCTGTGCTTTATGCAACCGGACTTGCCTATCTCAGATTGGCCTTTTTTAGTCATCAACGCGCTTGTAAAAAGCGTGGGATGAGTCCTTCCTGAATCTTCGTTTGCGAAGTAATGCCGAAAGAGAATTAGAAGCAAATTTGTTCATGCTGCGCCATCCTTGGGCATAGCCGAAATGAAAGTGGGGAGATGGGGTGGGGCATAAATAAAGTTTATTATTATTATCATCATCATTATTATTATTATTATTATTGCCTCTCCAATAAGACTTCTGCTTTTGCCCATTACTTTCCCCTTCACTCTCCAATATTTCCAGAGTCAATGGATTTTGTTCCCATTTAGATAGGTTTCCGTTTTGCGCTTTTTGCATTCCTTGGCCTTCTTCTTTGCGCCGAGCATTTAAAACTCTTCTATGTACGTTGTCATTGTAGAAGTGTTGGGCGCGAAGGAAAACGAAGCTTGTTTTCTGCTGCTCTGGAGACTAGGACACAATGGAGCAATTGATTCAAACTGCGGGAAAAGAGATTCCACTTAAACATCAGGGAAAACATCCTGATCGCAACAGCTGTTTGACTCTGAAACATGCGTGGCAGAGTCTCCTTCTCTGGAGGTTTTGAAACGGAAGCTGAATGGCCCTCTGTCAGGAGGGTTTTGATTGTGTCTTTCTTGATGGCAGAATAGGGTCAGGGCCAGACGAAGGTAATTTCAAATGGTACGGAAACCTTTTGGCGGCCCCTCCCTCTCGGCGCCGGTGGTGCGCCGGTGTGCGCGTGTGCAGATCAGCTAGTTCTGCGCATGCGCAGGGCCACCTTCTCGCATGCTCACTGGTGTGTGCATGCGCCAGGCCAACTAGTTCGGCGCATGCACCATTCTCGGGGGCACGACACCAAGTGGATGGTGACGCAAAACGCCCTCAATGAGGCCGAAAAAGAGGGCGTTTTGTAGCCGGAGTCGGGAGGCTCTGCCCTGGCTGCAAAACGTCCTCCTTTTCGGCCTTGTGGAGTGCGTTTTGCATCACCATCCACCTGGAGTCGCACCCGCACGCCGGCCCGCAGCAATGGCGGCCGCGGCCGGATGCGCCCCTAGCCCACGTGACGCCCTGAATCAGCCGCTTAATTTGCCTCCATTAAGATCCGCCCCTGAATAGTGTTGGATTGGAAGGCCCTTGGGGGTTTTTTCAAACTAGAGATCTGTGATTCTACTGCAAGCTAAACATGAGCCAACAGTGTGATGAAGCGGCAAAAAAAGTCAATGCGATTGCGTCTTCCTTAATGGCAGAAGAGGGTTGGACTGGGTGGACTTTGGAGGTCTCTTCTAACTCTAGAAATCTGTGATTCTACTACAAAGCTAAACATAAGCCCACAGTGTGGTGCAGCGGCAAAAAAAAGGCCAATGCAATTGTGTTTTCCTTAATGGCAAAGGGGGTCGGACTAGTGTTTCCCAACCGGTGTGCGATCATCAGGTGTACTGGTACATTATTTAAACTGGAAATTGGAACCTCCAATATCCCTTTCTTCCCCAATCCTGCCGAACACTTTTTCTTCTCCACTCGGGCTCCCTTCTGCCCAGCCTCGCTCTGCTCGTGACCTGTGCGGGCGCTACTGTGCAGACCCGCCCCACGTCTTCCCCCCTCCCCCCTCCCCACCTGAACACGCTCATGCTGCCTCCTCGGATCAAAATGGCAGCAGAAGCGGCAGCATGAGCAAAGCGAGGCAAAGTGAGCAGAGCGAGGCTAGGAAGAAGAGAGCCCGAGTGGAGAAGAAAAAGTAAGTGTTGGGCAGGAGGGGGAAGAAAGGGCACAAAGGGGAAGGGGGAGGAAGAGGTCTCTGTTGAAAGCTGGCATGGGCAAACTTGGACCTTCCAGGTGTTTTGGACTCCAACTCCCACCATTCCTAGCAGCCTCGGGCCCTTTTCCTTCCCCCCCTCAGCCACTTAAGAAGGAAAGGGCCTCAGGCTGTTAGGAATGGTGGGAGTTGGAGTCCAAAGCACCCAGAGGGCCCGAAGTTTTCCCATGCCTGTTTGAGGGACCTTAAAGTGGTGAGCCTCCTTCCAACATTGTGATTCTGGATAGAAAACAAACAACAACATGACATAACATTGTTTGAGTCCACAGTGCTCTCTGGGTGTAGGTGAACTACAACTTCCAAACTCAAGCTCAATTCTCAAACAAACCCTTTCAGTACTTTCTGTTGGTAATGAGAGTTCAATATGCCAAGTTTGGTTCAATTCCATTGTTGCAAGAGTTCAGGATGCTCTTTGATTGTGTGTTAACTATAAATCCCAGAAACTATAACTCCCAAACGTCAAGGTCTATTTTCCCCAAACTCCATCTGTGTTCACATTTGGGCATATTGAGTATTCATGCCAAGTTTGGTCCTGATCCAACATTGTTTGAGTCCACAGTGCTCTCTGGATATAGGTGAACTGCAACTCCAAAACTCAAGGTCAATGCCCACCAAACTGTATTTTCTCTTGGTTATGGGAGTTCTGTTGCTGTTGAGCAAGACCTTCATGTGTGTCTTTCTGCCATTTCTGCCAGGATATCTATGTTGTGTTCATCGAAACAGGCCTAAGTTTCACACTGAGTGTATAAATACATTTAAAAGCATATTAACTATATGTGTTAGAGTGTCATTTTGTGTCATTTTGGTTGGTGGTGTGCCCCAGGATTTTGTAAATGTAAAAAATGTGCCGCGGCTCAAAAAAGGTTGAAAACACTAGACTAGATGACCTTTGGCGGTCTCTTCCAGCTCTATGATTCCGTGACCAGAGCTAGGCCCTTCTCCTCCGAACATTTCGGCCAGTCTTGTTGGGCAGCTGAGATTTGGGATTTGGGAAAAAAAAAGGTGGAGAGCGGCCTTCACCCGTATTTATGGTCCCAATACGACTCCAGGATTACCATTCAACCTCAGAGTTCATGTTGCGAAGGCAAAGTGTAGCTTTGGCCTCCCTCTGTCTCTCATCTGCAGGGTGGGGCAGGTTACCAAAAAGAAGTGAAACATTGCTCAGGCTTGGAATGAAGGCCCTCCAAACCAAGACTGGCAATTTTCTATCTGCCGTAGAGGGAACTTGGCTCCTGAGGAAGAAGGAGGCTGCACTTAAGTCTGGGAACAGCTCCCCTCGCTTGCCGACTGCTTTTCTTGGAAGTCTAGGTTGTACTTTCGGAGGTTGAGCAGCAATTAAAGTCTCATCCGGGGCTCTTTTCCACCCGTGGTGTTGACAAGTTGCATCCAAAACAGAGCCAGGAGCATCCAAAACAACAACAGGAGCAACTAGATGACCTCACAGCACCCCATGTAAGCGAGGTCTGCGCTGACTATTCCTATTTACGTACCAACAATTTAATACTAGCTGTACTCACCACACATTGCTGTGGCCAACCTTCCCTCCCTCTTTCTCTACCCCTTTTTTTCTCTCCTTCCTTCCTTCCTTCCTTCCTTCCTTCCTTCTTTCCTTCCTTCCTTCCTTCCTTCCTTCCTTCCTTCCTTCCTTCTCTTCCTCTTCCCTTCCTCCCCCCACTTTTATTTCCCTTCCTCTTTCCCCCCATTCTTCCTTCTCTACTTACACTTGGACTGAAACTCCCAGCAGTCCTCCTGATCAATCTTTCCACCTACCTGTCTATCTCTGTGTCACATAGTCGGTCCGTGTATATTTAGGATTGTGCGAAGACAGCGCTGATGAAAGCGTTCGAGGAGTCGTAGGTGCTGGCGATGGGTGACCCATGTTTCAGGCCCATAGAGGAGAATAGACAGCACGATAGCTCTGTACACACTGATTTTGGTGCTTTGCCTCAGGTGTTTGTTGCTCCAGACTCTTTTGTGAAGCCTTCCGAATGCACTCTATGCCTTTGCTAATCTGTGATCTATCGCTTTATCAATCTTGGCGTCTGAAGAGATGATGCTTCCCAGGTAGGTGAACTGCTGAACGGACTTAAGCACAGATTTGCCTATGCTGATGTGGGGATGATGGTGTTCTTCCTGTGGTGCAGGCTGGTAGAGGACTTCCCTTTTCTTCAGGCTGACTTCCAGCCCAAACAGCTCTGCAGCTGTTGCAAAGCAGGATGTGAGGCGCTGCAGGGCTGCTGCTGAATGGGCGACAAGGGCAGCATCGTCGGCAAAAAGCAGCTCACGGACTAGATAGTTTAGAGTCTTAGTGTGAGCCCTCAGACGGCTTAAGTTGAACAAGCCGCCATCAGTACAATAGCGTATATATACGCCGTCTTCTTCTTTGAGGTCTGCCGTAGCCCTTTGGAGCATCATGCTGAAGAAGATTGTAAATAGGGTTGGCGCAAGACCACAACCTTGTTTCACTCCGTTAGTTATGAGAAAGGGCTCCGAGAGAGCATCGCCGTATCTGACTTTGTGATTTTTTTACTGTAATTATGTGCAATAGCCTCTTGATGGGGCTCACCTTAAGCCGTCCTCAGTCCCCCTTTGGGGGTTGAGAAGTGACGGGATATAAATACGGCAAATAAAAAGAAATAAATGCTTTTAATCTGAGGTTGAGAGAGTGTGACTTGCCCAGGGTCACCCAATGGGTTTCCATGCCTGAGTGGGGATTCGAATCCAGGTCTCCATGCACCATTTCACAAACAGTTGGTTTTGGTTGCCATAAAGTGGACACACACAGCAACAGCAATGGATGAGTGTCAGGTTGAAGGCCATGCTCTCACCCTGAGATTCCTCCCTGAGCCTGGAATTGAGTCCGGGCCTTGAGGTCGAGGAAGCCCTGCCACCCACCATGCGGGGCCTGTCATCGCGCTGCCTTTTCTTTCTTTCTCTCTCTCCTTTCACTCGGCAAAGGTCTCCCCTCGTTCCAAAAACCCGAAAGCAGAGGCAGAAAGCCCAGATGGGATGGATTAAACATCTGTTCCTCTCTAGGTTCTGATTAGGACAATGTGTTGATCTGGGGGAGAAGCATGAAAGGGGGGGATGAAGACAGTAGCCTTATAATGGAAACAGCAAGGCAGATGTGCGGCAGACTGGCCTTCCTTTCATGCCTCAATGTGGCAACCAGGGCTACGAATACTTGGAAAAAGGGCAAAAAAGGGCCACCTGTGCAAAAGGCATTTTGGACAATGCCCATGATGCCCATGATGGAAACATTTTGGACTGTGCAAGAAGTGCAATTCCTTCCCTGTGTGCAAATAACAAACGTCACCTTGGATGCATCTGCACTGTGGAATTGACCTCACTTCAACTCCCATGGGTTAGTGTTATCTGGCGTTGTAGTTTGGTGAGTTCATTGGGAGCCTCTACACCAGGCATGGGCAAACTTGGGCCCTCCGGGTGTTTTGATCTTTGACTCTCACAATTCCCCCCTCAGCCGCTTAAGCGGATGTTCTTTGATTGTTGGTGAACTATAAATCCCAGCTACAACTCCTAAATGTCGAGGTCTATTTCTCCCAAACTCCACCGATGTTTGAATATTCATTTGGGTCCAGATTGTTTGAGTGAACTATAAAAAGTCCCAGCTACATCACTCCTAAATGTCAATTTGGTCTATTTCTCCCAAACTCAAGGTTAATGCACCAAACCCTTCCAGAATTTTCTGTTGGTCATGGGAGTGTTCATATTTGGGCATATTGAATATTCATTTGCCAATTGAATTTCATGCCAAGTCCAGATCCGTCATTGTTTGAGTCCACAGTACTCTTGGGATGGAGATGAACTACAACTCCAAAACTCAAGGTCAGTGCCCACCAAACCCTTCCAGTATTTTCTGTTGGTCATGGGGATTCTGCGTGCCAATTCAATTACATCGTTGGCAGAGTTCAGAATGCTCTTTGACTATAGGTAAACTGTAAATCCCAGCAACAACAACTCCCACAGGTAAAAATCAATCCCACCCCTCAACCCCACCAGTATTCAGATTTGGGCGTATTGGGTAATTTTGCCAAACTTGGTCCAGTTCATGAAAATACATCCTACCCTGTCCCCCTTCCGCAAGAACCTAAAAACATGGACGTTTATTAATTATTTATTTATTTATTTATTTATTTCATTTCTATTCCGCCCTTCTCACCCCGCAGGGGACTCAGGGCGGATTACAATGTACACATTACATTTAGACACACAAGACAGATAGAGGCCATTTAACATCTGGCCACCAGGGGGACTCTCATGGAAGTCCGCATACCTAACTTCAAACGAAATCCATCGACAGCACAAAGCACCACAGTAAAGGTCAGGAAAGTTGGAGCAAGGTGCAAGACGAAATGGGATTTTGGCCATGGAACAATTGCCATTGACCATTAGAGTTTGCTCTCACTTTACTTACTTACTTACTTACTTACTTACTTAGGTGATAAATAATAGTATACTTTATTTATATTCCGCTCTTCTCACCCCGAAGGGTACACAGACCATCCCTGCCGTTTCCACATACACAACATATAGACGAACAGAGGCAAACTCTGGCCACCAGGGGGAGCTGACGCACTCCTCATTTCTCAGCGATCCCAGCGACCCTTGTTGTTCCTTCCGCATTCAGAGAGATCTTATGCAGCTGACACTTAGCCAGCTGCGCCACATTCCCGGTGATCCCTAATTGTCCAAGTAAGATTGTCCTCCAAGTGCTGTGTCCTGGCGGTGGGTACGTAGGTGACTGTGGAGCGCTATTCTTGACCTGCGTGTTCTCCTGCAGTGAGGGCATCGGTTTCCAGGTGGAAGGCGCTCCTGGTTAGGATCGGCTTGACGCGCCTTCCTCTTGGCCTGTTTCTCCCTTTTTTCCCTCCATTGGTGCTTCTTCAAATTCCACAGCACTGCTGGTCACAGCTGACCTCCAGTTGGAGCACTCAAGGGCCAGGGCTTCCCAGTTCTCAATGTCTATGCCACAGTTTTTAAGGTTGGCTTTAAGCCCATCTTTACATCGCTTTTCCTGTCCTCCAACATTCTATTTTCCATTCTTGGAAACAGGCCCGGATTAACACTTTTATGCGCCCTAGGCCACACTTTCAGATTACGCCCCCTTTAAGCCAACCTCCCGCCACCTGCAAGGTCCCCATTCCCACTGGCTGGAAAGCTCCGCTGTGCTCTGAAGGTCTCCTCGGGAGTCGGGAGGCTTGGAGAGAGCGCAGCAGGTGCAAACTCACTCCAAAGGCATGCACGAGAGAGAGAGAGGGAGGGAGAGTGTGTGTGTGTGAGAGAGAGAGAGAGAGAGCGAGAAAGAGAGCGTGCGTGCGCGTGTGAGAGAGTGCACGAGAGAACAAGAGAGAGAGCACGAGAGAGAGCAAGAGAGAGAGCGCAAGAGAAGGAGAGTGAGAGGGAGCGTGCGTGCGAGAGAGAGAGAGTGTGCGCGAGAGAGCGAGAGAGAGAGTGAGAGAGAGAGAGAGAGAGAGAGAGAGAGAGAGAAAAGGGGGAAAGAGGGGCGCAGACCAGTTTTTTTGGCCCGTGATCTGTCTGTCCTGTCCCCCCCCCCCCCAGCTTGCGCTCCTAGGCCATGGCCTCGTTGGCCTTATGGGTAATCCAGGCATGCTTGGAAATAGAGTAAATGCTTTGGGCATTTGGACAATGTGGCCAGTCTAGCAGGTCCTCTTTTCTGCTTCTTGTGATCCATCTGTTCCTTTGCTGTCTGGGAAGTGGTGGAAAGAACAGGCACTGCATTTGCTCAAAGGTGGAGAGACATTTCGGTAGCAGCTCCTTGCGATCAGAAACAGCTGTTTAAAAAGGCAACCCCGTCCGCGGAACGAAATCAGAGCAGGACTCCCCGAGGTGAAGGCTTCGGAAGCGGTTATCTAATGGAAAACATGACTTGTAGGGAACCTGTGAAGGTGCGGAAGGCCAATTGCCAAGCGTTGGTAGACCTTCCCTTAAGCTCCTCACTTCAACCCTCTCCTCCCCTCATTGTCAGCTTCCATTTGTAACAAGATGCCCGGCATCTGTTTTTCATATGAGCTCCTCCATAAACGGAGGTGTTGCTTCAACCCGGTGCTCCCGGAGCAGCTCCCGTCCAGGAAAAAAAATGTCAGGAAAATGAGAAAGAAAAGAGAGGAAAATCATCTTCGAAGAGAGCAACAGTAACTTGTGCATCCCATGTTGGTGGGCTGTTGAACCCACCTCCAGCTTTCGATTCGGACGTCCAAAATAGCTCCCCAAGTTGCCGAAGATAGGATTGAGTTGAGAGTAAAGCCTCAGTTGGTGGCCATATTCATATGAAAGGTACATGGATGGATGCGAAACTCAAAGGTAGAAAGAGGACTGCTTGGTTTTTGGAGAGCAAGGCCTCAATTGCATTTCTGGAATGGGAAATGCAGGTCTCAAGTGTGCATTTTGGAGACCATATAACACAGGTATGGACAAACTTGGGCTCTCTAGGTTAGTGTTTTTCAACCTATTTTGAGCCGCGGGACATCTTTTACATTCACAAAATCCTGGGGCACACCACCAACCAAAATGACACAAAATGACACTCTAACACAGTAATACATATAGTTAAAATGTTTTTAAATATATTTATACACTCAGTGTGAAACCGGGGCCTGTTTCGATGAACACACCATAGATATCCTGGCAGGAATGGCAGAAAGACACAAACTTCCCACACAGAACTCCCATAACCAAGAGAAAATGCTATAAGAGTTTGGTGGGCATTGACCTTGGGTTTTGGAGTTGTAGTTCACCTATATCCAGAGAGCACTGTGGACTGAAACAATGTTGGATCAGGACCAAACTTGGCATGAATACTCAACTAGTGTGCCGTAAGCGATCATCAGATGTGCCGTGGGAAATGACTCCAAAACCCTTCCCCCTCCTGCCGAACACTTTTTCTTCTCCACTCAGACTCCCTTCTTCCCAGCCTTGCTCTGCTCGCTTTGCTCTGGGGCGAGTCTGCGCAGTAGCGCCCGCACGGGTCATATCTCCCTCCCTCCCCCCCCCCTCCTGAACATGCTCACGCTGCCCCCTCAGATCAAAATGGTGGCAGAAGCGGCAGTGTAGAAGAAAAAGTAAGTGTTCGGCAGAAGGGGAAAGAAAGGACGCGAAGGGGAAGGGGGAGGAAGAGGTCTCTGTCGAAAGCTGGCATGGGTAAACTTGGACTTTCCAGGTGTTTTGGACTCCAACTCCCACCATTCCTAGCAGCCTCAGGCCCTTCCCCCCCCCCCAGCCATTTAAGCAGGAAACGGCCTCAGGCTGTTAGAAATAGTGAGAGTTGGAGTGCAAAGCACCCAGAGGGCCGAAGTGTTCCCATGCCTGTTTGAGGGACCTTAAAGTGGTGAGCCTCCTGCCAACATTGTGATTCTGGATAGAAAACAAACAGCAACATAACATAACATTGTTTGAGTCCACAGTGCTCTATGGGTGTAGGTGAACTACAACTTCCAAACTCAAGGTCAATTCCCAAGCAAACCCTTTCAATACTTTCTGTTGGCAATGAGAGTTCAATATGCCAAGTTTGGTTCAATTCCATTGTTGCAAGAGTTCAGGATGCTCTTTGATTGTGTGTTAACTATAAATCCCAGAAACCGTAACTCCCAAAAGTCAAGGTCTATCTTCCCCAAACTCCATCTGTGTTCACATTTGGGCTTATTGAGTATTCGTGCCAAGTTTAGTCCTGATCCAACATTGTTTCAGTCCACAGTGCTCTCTGGATATAGATGAACTACAACTCCAAAACCCAAGGTCAATGCCCACGAAACTCTTATAGTATGTTCTCTTGGTTATGGGAGTTCTGTGTGGGAAATTTGATTCCATTGCATCATTGGTGGACATTAGGAAGAACTTCCTGACTGTGAGAGCTGTTCAGCAGTGGAACTCTCTGCCTCAGAGTGTGCTTCTGCCTGGCTGCTCTCTTTCCAGCCAGCTTCCCTGAGGACCGGATGACTGCGATAAAGACTAAACACAGAGAGAGACTGACAGCTTTTGAGCAAGACCTTCGTGTGTGCCTTTCTGCCATTCCTGCCAGGATATCTGTGTTGTGTTCATCGAAACAGGCCCAGGTTTCAGGCTGAGTGTATAAATACATTTAAAAACATATTAACTATCTGTATGACTGTGTTAGAGTGTCATTTTGTGTCATTTGGGTTGGTGGTGTGCCCCAGGATTTTGTCAATGTAAAAAATGTTCCGTGGCTCAAAAAAGGTTGAAAAACAGTGGCCTAGGCCAGGGCTGTCCAACTGCCGGCCCTGCAGGTGTTTTGGACTTCAACTCCCAAAAATCCTAGCCAGTTTACCAGCTGTTAGGATTTCTGGGATTTGAAGTCCAAAACACCTGCAGGGCCGACAGTTGGACAGCCCTGGTCTAGGCCATTCGTGTCGTCCAGAAACTGCTGGAGTTGACCCGCTGCTGCACGTTCGATCAGTTTACCCAGGAATGGAAGGTTTGAGACTGGGCGGTAGTTGGCAGGAATCGTAGGGTCAAGGCTCGGCTTCTTCAAAGGGGGGCAAACTTTCGGTTCTTTTAGGCTATCTAGAAAAACTCCTTGTTCCAGGGAGTTGTCGATTATACACCTCAAAGGATCTCATAATCCTTCCAGGCAATCCTGGAAGTGTAGTACTTGAATATGAATGCATAGCAGAATTGGGTTGGACTAGATGGCCCTTGGAGTTCCCTCCAGGCCTACGATGCCTCCTGTTTCAATAGAAGCTGATAACTTCCAGGTTTTTGGTGGCATGAATTACGTTTTCATGCTTTAAAGGAGCTCTCCAATGTGCTAAATTGCATCCTGGAACTTGGTGCGGTACCTTGGAGAGCTCCTTTGAAACTGAGCCTAAAATATGGTGAGCCTCATTCCTGGGGAGAAGTATTCTTATTGTAGGAGCAATGCCTTCATTGTGTCCTTCTGTAGCCAGTCGTCCCTTCTTCATTCTTCATCTGACTCTCCTGAGCAGCCCGGGCCTTGGTTTCCCAGCATGCAGCTCCCTCTCCCTTCTTCCTTTCTCCCCTTCACCCTTTCCTTCTTCTTCTCTCCTTCCTTTTCTCTCCCTCTCTCCCCTTCCTTCTTTCCTCCATTCTCCCTCTTCCTTCCTCCCTCTTCCTTCCTTCCTTTCTCCCCTTCACCCTTTCCTTCTCCTTCTCTCCTTCCTTTTCCCTCCCTTTCTCTCCCTTCCTTCTTTCCTCCATTCTCCCTCTTCCTTTCTTCCTTCCTTTCTCTCCCTTCACCCTTTCCTTCTCTCCTTCTTTTCCCTCCCTCTCCCCTTCCTTCTTTCTTCCATTCTCCCTCTTCCTTCCTTCCTCTTTCTTCCTTTCTTTCTCCCCTTCACTCTTTCCTTCTCTTTCTCTCCTTCCTTTTCCCTCCCTTTCTCCCCTTCCTTCTTTCCTCCATTCTCCCTCTTCCTTTTTTTTCTTTCTTTCTTTCTCTCCCTTCACCCTTTCCTTCTCCTTCTCTCCTTCTTTTCCCTCCCTCTCTCCCCTTCCGTCCTTCCTTCCTCAATTCTCCCTCTTCCTTCCTCTTTCTTCCTTTCTTTCTCTCCTTCACTCTTTCCTTCTCTTTCTCTCCTTCCTTTTCCCTCCCTCTCTCCCCTTCCTTCTTTCCTCCATTCTCACTCTTCCTTCCTTTCTTTCTCCCCTTCACCATTTCCTTCTCCTTCTCTCCTTCCTTTACCCCCCTCTCCTCTTCCTTCTTTCTTCCTTTCTCCCTCTTCCCTCCTTCCTTTCTCCCCTTCACCATTTCCTTCTTCTTCTCTCCTTCCTTTTCCCTCCCTTTCTCCCCTTCCTTCTTTCCTCCATTCTCCCTCCCCTTCCTTCCTTCCTTCCTTCCTTCCTTCCTTCCTTCCTTCCTTCTTCTATTCTTTTCCCCCAAGCCTTCCTTTTCTTCTCCTTCCTTTCTTTTCACTTCCCTCTCTCCCCTTCTTTCTTTTCTTCTTTTCCCTTCATTGTTTTCCTTTTTCCTCACTCCCTTTCCTTTCTTTTCCCCACCCTTTCCTTTCCTTCCTTCCCATTTCTTTCTTTCTTTTCCCCTCCTTGTCTCTCTCCCGCTTTTATTTTCTTCCTTTACCATAGTTTGTTCGTCTTTTCTTCCTTCCTTTCCCCCTCCCTCCCTTATATCCTCTGTCTTTCTTTCTTTCCCCCTTCCTTCCTTCCTTCCTTCCTTCCTTCCTTCCTTCCGCCTTCTCTTCCTTCCCAGAGTCCTGAGCGTGCCTTTTGCAGAGCCAGGTCTGAAGTGTCCCGTCATTCTGCCAGGGAATCCTTTTCTCATCGTATGTAGTATAGACACACATTGAGTTGAATTCAGTCTTAAAATATATTATATATATTCTATGGCTCTCACTGAAATAAATTTCCAAATATTTTGCTTTCATGGCTCTCTGAGTCAAAAAGGTTCCTGGCCCCTGCTGTTCTAAGGTATCCTTCATTTCAGTAGGGTTCACAGCTATCTGTGTTTTGACATATCTCTATGAAGCCTGGGAATGTATTCTGTCCTGCTCTTTCTAGATAACTGTTTCTCTACCTGGGGGTCAGGACCCCTGTGTGGGTCGCAGGAGGTGTCAGAGGGGCCGCCAAACACCATGAGAAACACAGTATTTTCTGTTGATCATGGAGGTTTTGTGTGGGATTTTTGGCCCAATTCTATCACTGGTTGGGTTCTGCATCATCTTTGATTGTAGGTGAACTATAAATCTCAGCAACTACAACTCCCAAATGTCAAGGTCTATTTTCCCCAAACCCCACCAGTGTTCACATTTGGGCATTTTGAGTATCCCTGCCAAATTTGGTCCAGATCCATCATTGTTTGAGTCCACAGTGCTCTCTTGATGTTGGTGAACTACAACTCCAAAACTCAATGCTCACAAAAACCAGTATTTTCTGTTGGTCATGGGAGTTGTGTGTGCCAAGTTTGGTTCAATTCCATCGTTGGTGGAGTTCAGAATGCTCTTTGATTGGAGGTGAACTATAAATCCCTGCAACTACAACTCCCAAATTACAAAATCAATTCCCCTTAACTCCACCAGTACTCAAATTTGGGTGCGTCGGGTATTTGTGCCAAAATTGGTCCAATGAATGGAAATACATGCTGCTCCGGAGCTGAAGTTGAGTGCAGGAGCAACTGCACATGCGCGAAAACCTCCGCGCATGCCCAGTAGCTCCCTTGCGCAGAAGCCTGTAAGCAAAGCACTCCCTATCGGGCAGGCAGGGGGTGCTTCTCCTCTCCCTTTGTCTCCGCTGCGTACGCGTTTGCAAGAAAGGAGAAAAGAATCAGTGAAGGAAGTGTAAGTGAAGGAATGAATGAAGGGCTTTCCTCCTCCTCCTCTGTGACCTCTTCTCTCCCTCCTTCCTTTCTTCGGCTCTATTTCTGTCTAGACCTGAGGGACCTGAGGCTATGAGGAGTTGTGGGAGTTGGAGTCCAAAACACCTAGAGGGAGGGAGGGTGGGCCCAAGTTTGCCCAGGCCGCGCTGACTGTATTCGACCTCATTTGAACATTTTGGCTGTTTTTCTATTTACATTTACATTGGGATCCTAATTTTGGACTTATGGGAGACTCCTATGAATCATGAGTCGGGTGATAGGTAATATATTCTGATTTTGATGCATTTACATTGCATTTCTTGTTTATTATACAGTTCTGCTTAATATTGTCATACAATATAATACAAATACAATATAACAATAGAATAATGATATATTTTATATTACATGTAATATTACAAACAATATTGCAGTATAGTGGTATTGTACAAAATATATAATATTTTATTTTACTTTATTTTGGGTTACTTGAGTTTTATAGGAGTAATGAAAATATTTAGTAAAGGATAATTTTATTTAAATAAATAATTTTATTATTTTATAATAATATAATAGAATGTTACATTATATTATAATGTCAATATATTATAATATAATTATATTGTAATGTAGTATAATATAATTATGATATAATATAGTATGAGTATGGTATAATATATTGTATATACATTGATACAATATAATACTACTAATGGTATTGTGATATTATAATTGTATATTTGTTTTACATGGGGCGGCAAAGTAATGTTTTTTTGGGGGGGCGCCAAAATAATGTTCGCCTACCATTTAAAATTACCTTAGACCACCCCTGCTCTAGACCAAACCTGGGCAACCTACGGCCTGCGAGCCGGATGCGGCCTGGCAGCCGATTCTGTCCGGCCCGGGGATGAAGGGCATCGGGGGCAGAGCCAAGATGAAGGGGTGCCTCTGCTGCCAACCCATCGCAGGCTGTGGGGCCTGCGTCGGCAGACAGCCCGCCGCTCCGGAGAACAATCAGAGGAGTGGTGGCTTTGGAATGCCTGCCATCCTGGGAGGTGATCTGGGCCTGCAGCGGGAGTAGTCGGCGAGCTGCGTCTTCCGGTTCGCCAGGGCGATCACCCACCGCAACTTGCCAACTGCTCCCGCTGCAGGCCCGGATCGCCTCCTGGGATGGCAGGCATTCCAAAGCCGGGATGGCAGGCACTCCATGGCAGGGTGATCAGCTGGGGAACGGTTGGAGGCGAGAGCGGGCGGAGGACTGCAGCCTCTGATCGTCTGCTGCTCTGCTCTGCTGCGGTGGTGGCTGGGTCCGCTTTGTCATCCTCTGGGCTGGGTCCATTGGGCCATTCCATCTTGGGATCTTTCCTCTCTTGAGGATGTCAGCCTCTATCTTGGTTCGCACCTTGTCGTCTTGAATTTCCTTTTATTTGATTTTAGTGGTTTCTATTATTATTTTATAATAATAATATTATAATATAATAAATAATATAATATAATGTTATATTATATTATAATTTTAATATATTATAATGTCTATATATACTATAATATAATTATTATGATATTAATACTAAAAATATATGAATATTTCTTGATATATTAATATGTTAATATTAATGATGTGTAATATATAGTAAATATAGTAAATAAATAAATAAATAAATTCTGTAGATTAGAATGTAGTTCAGCCTTTAGGTGCAGCCCTCCATAATATTTTTTGGCTCTCGTGTGGCCCCTTGGAAAAAAATAATTGCCCACCCCTGCTCTAGACCCTTCACCTAATGACCTGATCCATGTAATTGCCGCAGAAGTTGAGATGGAGCATTTCCAAAGTATTGGATGACGAATCCTTTTGGCTCCGGCAGAGAGAGTAAATCTCCAATTTGTTGCTCATTATCAAAGGTCAGATTCCTCGGGAAAAGCCTGCAAAGAGCCGAGGTGCTCCAGAAGGAGGAGGGAGTCTGCCTTTCCTTGCAGAGGATTTCTTTGTGGGGGGGGGGGGGATATTGCTTGAGGCCGCTTCCAAGTAGGTCAAAAAGCAAAGGGGAAGGACTTACGTAAGTGGCTTAACTGGAGGGGTTAGCAAGGGTCTGTTGTAGAATCCCAGAGTCGGAAGAGACCCCAGGGGCCATCTAGTCCAGGGCTGTCCAACTTCTTCGGGCCAAGGGCCGGAATTCAGGTGACTGCTCACCTAGCAAGAGCTAGGGTCACGGCGGAGGGCAGCTCGCCGAGGGCAGCCTCTCGCCCTGATCCCCGGCATCTTGCGCCCGCCCCTCCGGGGTGACGTCAGGCGCTGAAAAGGGGCGGTCACGCAGATGCCGGGCATGCGCCAGGGGCGGGAGGCGGGCCCTCCGCCGCCTCCGCTGTCTCCTGAGCTCTTGCAGAGGCCGCGCCTGAAGGAAGGTAAGCCCGGGAGCTCCCTAGCAAGAGCTAGGGAGACGGCGGAGGGCGGCTCGCCGATCCCGCCCTGGTGCGCAAGCCCGCGAGTGGCCCTGCGCGAGCAAGAAACAGGTGGGGGAAGTCCCGCCCTAGGGCATCTGACGTGGCTTCCCTCCGCTCCTCCTCACTCGCGCCGCCCCCTCCTCGTGCTCCCCCGGACGAAATTTTTTGGAATTTTTTTCCAATTTTTTTTCCAAAACCCTGATGTCTTGCAGGGGGGGGCCGTTCGGGGGCCATTTACCCCCGGGCCGGTTGACAGCCCTGATCTAGTCCAATCCGCTGCCATGCACGGAAAGCACAATCAAAGCATCCTTGACAGATGGCTATCCAGCCTGTTTACCAAAACACACTGGGGCTGAACCCAAAATAGGTCAATATATATTCATTATATATTGAATACGGGGGGCTGACCTCTAGGCCTCAGTTGTTTCGCCAAAGTGACCCTGGGCAGCCCTAATGTTCAGTTTATCATGATAAGTAACAAACATAGCATCACTGAATTCTGGAATGACCCAAAGGTTGATCCATAGTGAACTCTATGATGCTATGCTTCTATTGGGAAAGAAAGGGAGGAAGTGAGGAAAGAATAAGAGGAAAAGAAAGAAATGATTAAGGAAAGGAGGGGGCAGAAAAAATGAAGGAAGGAAGGAAAGAAGAGGAAGGGGAGGAAGGAAAGGATGGAAAGAATTAGGGAAGGAAAGGGCTAAGAAAGGAAAGAAGGAAGGGATGAGAGGAAGGGAAGAAATGGATTAGGGGAGGGAAGGAGAGAGGCAAGGATAGAAGGAAGGAAGGGATGAGAGGAAGGGAAAGAATGAAAAGGGTTAGGGAAGTGAGGGAAGGAGGAAAGAACGAAGGAAGGAAGGAATAAGAGGAAGGGAAGGCAGGAAAGGATTAGGGAAAGGAGGGAGGAAAAAACGAAGGAAAGAAGGAAAGATGGGATGAGAGGAAGGGAAGGGAGGTAAAGGATTAGGGGAGAGAAGGAGAGAGGAAAGAATGGATGGATGGAAGGAAGGGATGAGAGGAAAGGAAGGAAGGAAAAGGGTTAGGGAATTGAGAGAAGGAGGAAAGAAGGAAGAAAGGAAAGAAGGAATGAATAAGAGGAGGGAAGGCAGGAAAGGATTAGGGAAAGGAGGGAGGAAAGAAGGAAGAAAGGAAGGAAAGAAGGGATGAGAGGAAGGGAAGGAAGGGAAAGGATTAGGGGAGAGAAGGAGAGAGGAAAGAATGGATGGATGGATGGATGGATGGAAGGAAGGGATGAGAGGAAAGGAAGGAAGGAAAAGGGTTAGGGAATTGAGAGAAGGAGGAAAGAAGGAAGAAAGGAAAGAAGGAATGAATAAGAGGAGGGAAGGCAGGAAAGGATTAGGGAAAGGAGGGAGGAAAGAAGGAAGAAAGGAAGGAAAGAAGGGATGAGAGGAAGGGAAGGAAGGAAAGGGATTAGGGGAGAGAAGGAGAGAGGAAAGGATGGATGGAAGGAAGGAAGGAAGGCATGAGAGGAAGGGAAGGAAGGGAAAGGGTTAGGGAAGTGGGGGAAGGAGGAAAGAAGGAAGGAATAAGAGGAAGAGAAGGCAGGAAAGTATTAGGAAAAGGAGGGAGGAAAGAAGGAAAGAAGGGATGAGAGGAAGGGAAGGAAGGAAAGGGATTAGGGGAAAGGATAGAGGAATGAAAGAAAGGAAAGAAGGAAAAAAGAAAAGATTGGGTTGAGACATGAGTGAAGTCCTATATGTGTCTTCTTCTGGGGAGATGCTCCCTTCTTTCTCTCCATACAACTGTTGACTAACAATCATCATTGTGGGATTTGCCTTGGGGTTGCCATGAGTCAGAAACGACTCCAATGCACACAACAACAGCCAAGTGGTAGCACTTTGTGCCGCACTACAAATCCCATGCTCCCCACCCTGCGCCGCCAACAACGCCAGATGTTTCCAGATGATCTCCAGGCGAAGGTTGACCAAGATGCGCGGGGGAGTCCGTTTTTGGAAGCCTGGCTCCTTCACGGTCTGGGATGCCTTTGCAAGCAGCAGGAAAAATGTGTAAAGAGAATAAGTTTCATTTCTGTTTTATTTCCTGGATTGGGGGCCCCCGGGATAAAGAAGAAGCCTTTGATTCTTCCACCTCCTGATGTTATCGGGTAGGAAGCGAGGGTCCTTTGAAGTGCTTCTATTTTAAGGGATTCTTGTTATTTGTGTTTCAACTATCCAAGGCTTCCAGAATCTCGGCCAAGGCAGCTTTGGGTGCATCAACCACTGGAAGAGGGTGTCGGGTGCGTCTACTCCGTCAAATTAAGGCAGTGTTTCCCAACCAGTGTGCCGTGGCACACTAGTGTGCCGTGAGCGATCATCAGGTGTGCCGTGGGAAATGGCACTCTCCCTCCTCCCAGCAGCCCCCTCACAGGTTTCCAAGAAACAAATTGAGCCTCTCCGCTTGGAAATGTTTTCCTTTTTACTATTTTACTGGATTTCTCGAGAGTTGCCTCCCCCCCCCCCCCCCCAAGGAACTGTTTATAACAGCTTCATGACATCCATAGTTAACTGGAAGCAAGTTTCACTCAGAGTGAAATATCACAAAGGTCTGGAGAACAAGCCCTATGAGGAGCGGCTTGAAGAGCTGGGCATGTTTCGCCTGAAGACGGGAAAGCTGAGAGAAGACATGGTAGCCATGTATAAATACGTGAGAGGAAGTCATATCTATGTTGTGTTCATCGAAACAGGCCCAGGTTTCACACTGAGTGTATAAATACATTTAAAAACATATTAACTATATGTGTTATTGTGTTAGAGTGTCATTTTGTGTCATTTTGGTTGGTGGTGTGCCCCAGGATTTTGTCAATGTAAAAAAATGTGCCGCGGCTCAAAAAAGGTTGAAAAACACTGAATTAAGGCACACTTCCATAGCAACTAAAGTGGTGTCAAAGTGCATCCATTCTACAAGGTAGATGCACCTTGAAGGGTCTTGCACACAATTTATTGATTTATTTACAGTATTTATATTCCGCCTTTCTCCCCTGAATCACACAACACATATATGGCAAACATTCAATGCTGTTATACACCGACAAGACAGACTACTGTACATACCGTGTTTCCCCGAAAGTATGACACCCCCGATTGTAAGACGTATTGGGGGTGTCAGAGGGGTCGGCTTATATAAGCCGTACCCCGAAAGTAAGACGTACCTCGGGCGGCATGGCGTGGCTGGCTTGGCTGGGCCCAGAATCCTCCTCCTCTTCCTCCTCTTCTTTCCAGCGGCGCCTTCCATCCTCCTCTTCCTCCCAGCAGCGCCTTCTCCCTCTCGCCGGTTCCGCCCCCTCCCTTCAGTGAAGGGAGGAGGGGCGGAGCGCCGCCGGCGAGAGGGAAGAAAGCGCCGCCGGAAGTCCCGCCCGCACGGCGGCTCAGGCGTCTTTCCCCGCCGCCGCCCCGCTCGTCCACGCTCCAAACAGGAGCCGGGCGGCGGCGAAAAGCGGCTGAGTCGCCCTGTGGGGGGGGACTTCCGCCGGCGACTTCTCCCTCTCGCCGGATCCGCCCCCTCCCTTCACTGAAGGGACGGGGGCGGATCCGGCGAGAGGGAGAAGGCGCCGCCGGAAGTCCCGCCCGCACGGCGGCCAGGCGCTTTTCGCCGCCGTCCGGCTTGCCCCGGCGCCTTCTCCCTCTCACGGCGGCGGCTCGCCCCTCTTCCCTTCAGTGAAGGGAGGCGGATCCGGCGAGAGGGAGAAGGCGCCGGCGGAAGTCCCGCCCCAGGGCGACTCAGCCGCTTTCGCCGCCGCCCGGCTCCCGTTTGGAGCGCGACGAGCGGCGGGCGGCGAGGAAAAGACGCCTGAGCCGCCCCGTGCGGGCGGGACTCCGCGGCGCTTTCTTCCCTCTCGCCGCCGGGCGTTTCCGCCCCTCCTCCCTTCACTGAAGGGAGGGGGCTGAACCGCGAGAGGGAGAAGGCGCTGCTGGGAGGAAGAGGAGGATGGAAGGCGCCGCTGGAAAGAAGAGGAGGAAGAGGATGAGGATTCCGGTCCCAGCCAAGCCAGCCACGCCATGCCGCCCGCGGTAAGTCTTTCTTTCGCCATACTTTCGGCGTACCGTCGGCTAATGTAAGCCGTACCCCGAAAGTAAGCCGTAGTGGGGATTTTGGGGGTCAAAAGAAAGTAAGACGCTGTCTTACTTTCGGGGAAACACGGGTAGATAGAAGTATATCTTCTAGGCCCGGTTAGGTTTTTCGGAATGTTATTAAATTTGGAATGAATTCATTTTAACTCACTTTTGAAGCGGTTTTGAAGCGATGTAAGCAACCCAGATTTGCCATTTCGAAGCCGGAGCTGCCATTTTCGGAGAGGAATCCGCGGGTTTCCCTTCCTGGGCCTTCCCTTCCATGTGTGGCTGTTGCCGGCATCCGCTCTGGAAGGCATGGGCTCCAAGCTGGGTTGAAACACCCAGATTGGAGCCGTTGCCTTCCCATCCAGAAGGCATGGGCTCCAAACTGGGTTAACCCAGATTAGAGCCATTGCCTTCCAGCACTCGCGACAGTTCTGATGCGGAGGGAAGGTATCCGCTTCTGTGCCGTCACGCCCAGGCACTCAAAGGCTGAAGCTAAGATGTGCTCTCTATCTAAAGCCTGGGGGGCTGCGGGTGCCTTCTCTTGAAGCTCAGGGGTCCCAACAAGTAAAACAACCTCAGGATGAAGTAAAACAAAGTCCTTTATTTGAACAAAGTTCTGGTGGAACTTGCTGCAGATTTTTTTTTTAAAAAAAAAACTTTTTATTAAGTTTTCAAATTTTGTAAACAATACATAACAAAAAAGATCACCATACACGAACACAAAGGGGAAAGGGAAAGGGTTAGGAATATATATTGACTTTCGTTCTAGTTCCATACTATGTTCCCACATTATTATTTTATTTCTTCGACCCGATTAAAGTGCTCTTATATTTTTCATTTAGTGTTTGACAGAATGTTTCAATCTGTTTTCATGTTTTATAATCACTAGCGTAACCCGTTGCTGTGCCCTTTTTTAGAGAGATACCTGTCCAATCATCCACGGTGTGCCCCTCCTCCTAAACTGCAGTTGGATGGAGTGTGGGTCATGGGGGCATGGTGTGCCAAGTTGGGTCTTTATTGGTCTTGGTTCTCCGCCACAGTGGTCTGCACCTTTCTGCCCATTTTCCATGACGTACGTCCCATCATGAAAGGGAGGGAGGGCGCTGTAAATTCAGGAGGTCCGCCGAGCTGAGGCCAGAGTGACACTCTGAAGCCTTACTGTCAATTCGGCCATACACAATCCAATGCCCTGAGGCCGCCTCAAGTTAATGAAGTCCCTGTCAATTTGGAGCGTAAACAGCTTCCCAGTAGGCCTGGCTAGTTAGGTGCGCCCGCGGAAGCCTTACTGTTAATTTTGGGTGTGGTCTGTGATTTTTTGGGTGTAAATTTTGGTTGGAAGTGATTTGACGTTTGTGGTGAGGTCTTTCTGTTTATATAAGGATCGAATTTTCATGTTGGCTGAAAGTAAGACGTGGGGGACTTTTGGGGGAGAAAGTAAGACGCTGTCTTACTTTCGGGGAAACACGGTAGTTCCATACTATGTCTTCTTACATTATTATGTTATTTCTTCGATATTGGGCATCCTAAAGTGCTCTTACTTTTATTTTTCATTTAGTTTTTTGACAGAATGTTTCAATCTGTTTTCATTAATTTTATATAATCCTTAACCATAGTCCAGTCTGTTATCGTACTCCCTTTACCATTATTCTGGCGTAGCCAGTATGTTAGTTCATCCATTCCCTTGATCTCGACCAATTTCTCAAACCATTGTTCTTTTGTAGGGAGGAGATTCTGTTTCCAAAGTTTTGCGAAAACTATCCGTGCCGCGGTGGTAAGGAACACAAAAAGTTTTTGTAGATTCTCACTCTCAAAGATCTTGTCATCCATTAATCCTAGTAAATAAAATTCCGGTCTTTTTGGAAAATCTATTTTTAAATTTTGTTTACGTTCTTCGTGAATCATTAGCCAAAATCATTTAGGACAGGTCCACCACAGATGGTAAAAAGCACCTTCCTGTGACCTGCATTTCCAACATTTGTTGTCCATATTTTTATACATTGCACTCAGTTTTTGCGGTGTGCAGGGCCGATCCGAGCTCTCCGAGGGGAGTAAGCGAACATTATTTTGGCACGCCCCGGCGGCTCCTGGCTGGCTCCTGCATGCACGGAAATTCGGGCATGCGCACTGATAAGCGGGGGGAATGGGGAGAGGGGACTCACGGGCGGGCTCCCGGACCTGAGGAGGAGCAGGAGGAGGGGGAGGCCATGAGGGCGGCCCCACGGAGACGCAGCGGCAGCAGCAGCAACGCCCCGGAAGGGCCCGGAGCCAGGCGCATCTTCCTGACGTCACTTCCTCGTTGCCGCCTCTGCCGAGGAGGAGGAAGGGGAGGAAGGCCTCGCCGGCCGCGCGCTGCAAGGACGCCCGGAAGGAGAGACGCCGGAGGGAGCCCTGCGGAGGCACGGCGGCCTCTTCCTCCTTCCCTCCCTCCCTCCGGCGTCTCTCCTTCCGGGCGTCCTTGCAGCGCGCGGCCGGCGAGGCCTTCCTCCCCTTCCTCCTCCGCAGCAGAGGCGGTGAGGAAGTGACGTCAGGAAGATGCGCCTGGCTCCGGGCCCTTCCGGGGGCGCTGCTGCTGCCGCTGCGTCTCCGTGGGGGCCGCCCTCCCTGCTCCTCCTCGGGTCCAGGAGCCCGCCCTGTGAGTCCCCTCTTCCCCCCCGTTCCTCCGCGCAGCCGGCTGGCTGCGGCGACACGGCGGCGGGGCGGGCTGGCGCCCCTCCCAGGTGGCCACGTCCCTCTCCGGGAACGTCGCCCTATGCGACCGCGTAGGTCGTTTAATGGGGAAGGCTGGCCCTGGCAGTGTGATATACCAGCGATGGATCATTTTGAGCCAATTCTCTTTCAGATTGGTAGCGTATGTGATTTTCAGATGCTTGCGCCATACTATTTCCCATTCTCTAAATTGTATTGGTCTCCCAATATTTTGTGCCCACTTAACCATTGTTTGTTTAATCACCTCTTCCTCTGTTGCCCAGGTAAGAAGCGTGGAGTAGGTCTTTGAGATTGTTTTCTTCTCTGTTTTCATAATTCTATCCCAAACTCATTCCACCTCACTAAATCCTTTGGTCTTATCTTTATTGAACCACTCTCTCAGCTGGAAATAATGAAGCCATCGGACATTTCGGAAATTTTTCGATATTTCTTCCTGTGTCTTCAAGACATACTCGCCATTTTGTTTTTTTATTACATCTTTGTATTTAGGCCATTCAGTCCAGAACTTGGTGCAGATCTTAGCAGTTTCAAAAAGGGTAATCATTCGACTTACAAAGGAATGAAGCAATCTCCCTTGATGGTTTTTTCTTTCTTGCTTAGCTGCTGGGACAAAGATTGAAAAATCCCCCTTTGCTTCCACCAATGACAGAGAAACCCGGGGATATTCCCTATCCTGACTCTGGCTGGCTATTTAGAAAGAGCAGATCTTCCCCTATCTTAGCACAGAGTCAGTTTTAAAGGCAGAGCTGGTGAAGTTGCAGTCAGATAGCCCCAAAAAATACAGCAGGGTAGCGCAGGACTACAACAAGGTATATGGCTAACTATCCAAACTACAACAAAAACACAGCTAGTTAAAGGCAGTACTTACGGTGGCCTGTCTAAGCTGACCTGGCTTGACCATAAGCACATCTGAGTCCTTCTCTTGCCTGAAGAAGACTGAGAGAGCTTTCAAAATGGAGATCCCATCCCCAGGAAAAAAGGGGCGGGCTCCAAACCAAAAAGATGCATTTGCAAGCAACCAGCAGCATGCTCTGCAAACTGGCTGCAGGCCTCTGTTAATAGTTAACTACCAGGGTGCCAGTGAGTCTTTGACAACCCTGAAAGAAAATGCAAAGGGATGCTGTTTTCTATAACTGAGGGGGTTGTGCAAAACAGATGTCTGGAACAGTGTTCCCCAACCTTTTTTGAGCCGCAGCACACTTTTTACATTTGCAAAATCCTGGGGCACACCACCAACCAAAATGATACAAAATGACACTCTAACACAATAATACATATAGTTAATATGTTTTTAAATGTATTTATACACTCAGTGTGAAACCTGGGCCTGTTTCGATGAACACAACATAGATATCCTGGCAGGAATGGCAGAAAGACACAAACTTCCCACAGGGAACTCAAATAAGCAAGAGAAAATACTATAAGAGTTTGGTAGGCATTGACCTTGAGTTTTGGAGTTGTAGTTCACCTATATCCAGAGAGCACAGTGGACTCAAACAATGTTGGATCAGGACCAAACTTGGCATGAATACTCAATATGCCCAAATATGAACGCAGATGGAGTTCAGGGGAAATAGACCTTGACATTTGGGAGTTCTAGTTGCTAGGATTTATAGTTCCCTTACAATCAAAGAGCATTCTGAACCCCACCAATGATAGAACTGGGCCAAACTTCCCACACAGAACCCCCAGGAGGCAAGAGGAGGTCTCTACTTGGGGAAAGGGAGGCGGGCCTTCACAATACATGGAGAGGGAGAGACCAAGTAGACAACGGGTGGGGAGGGGGGTGTTTGTAATTTTGTGCCTTTATTGAGGTAGGTTTCTTAAGGTTTTTATACTTCAACATGCTAGACTCTTTCCCCTCCCCCTCTTCCTGGAGGTTCCAATTTCCCACGGCACACCTGATGATCACTCACGGCACACTAGTGTGCCCCGGCACACTGGTTGGGAAACACTGGTCTGGAAGACAGAACAGCTTCTAAACTGGGTTAAACATGCATTAACGAAGCCATTCCGAAATTTCGGGATTAAATCGGAAACGTTCTGAATTTTTTTCAAAAAAAATTCGTATGTTGATCAATTTGGAAGCTCCAGTGCCCCCTACATCCAAAACGGGTTTTGAAGCATTTTTTTCTTGATCAACCAGGCCTAATATCTTCTATTGTAGAGCTGTGATTCCATTTTAATTGCCATGACTGCATCTTATGGTGTCCCGGGATTTGTAATTTGATGAGGCGCTAGACCAGTGGTTCCCAAAGTGGGCGGTACCACCCCGTGATGGGCGGTGGGGTGATCCAAGGGTGCGCTGGGAGGCTTAGGAGAATTTGGGGGTGCTGAACCTCTATAAGGGGACGGTGGCGTGAGCCAGACTTGCCACTTGCAGGGAGGCGCGCTTGTGAGGACGTCCCCGTTGGAAGAGAGAGGCCAATACACAGGACTGCGCCATGGGCAAGGTTGACGAGAGGAAGGAGGCGCGTGCTGCGGTTTCCACGGCAACGCCTGCCCGGGGATTCCAACACACAGGGACGCAGTCGCAAGTGCGCGATCCCCGGGCAGGCGTTGCCATTTGATCCAGATCTGTCATTTATGGGGATCTTAGTGGTCTGTGGAAGTCAGAGCTGAATTGGCAGAAGGTACTGCAAATCCCATCATCCGTTGCTCATACTCCCCCAAACATATTGTTTTTGTGATTATTTCTGGAATTTAATGTTTGTAATTTACACCTTTACTATTATTTTATGAAAAAGGTAGAAACATTAATACATATATCTTTCTGTTTAATTGCTATTAAAATTAAAAATAATAATTTTTAGGGGGGCGCTGAGTAAATTTTTTTCTGGAAAGGGGGCAGTAGGCCAAAAAAGTTTGGGAACCACTGCAATAGACTCTAGTTGGCAGTTCTAGTGCATATGTCCCATCAAGTTGCCTGTTGATTTATGGCGATCCCATGATTTTTAGAGGTTTTAAAAAATACTGGTAGCCAGATTTTGTTCATTTTTACCGTTTCCTCCTTTCTGTTGAAATTTTTCACATGCTTGTGGATTTTTTAAAAACCTAAAATCAGAACAGTATAGAAAGAACAGCACTCAAAAACAGGGGAATTCCAGACAAGAAGCAATCATGGCCATCTAATCACCTCCCAACAAAGGAAGCAGCCAAGCCTTGAAGCTCCAAGGCTTTTCAGTGCTGATCAAAGTGATCAGTTGCAGCCAGGCATGTAGCCAGGGGGGGGGGCTAAGGGGGCTTCAGCCCCGAAATTCTCAGGGTGGTCCGCGAGAAGGCCTTACTGGTACATTATATAAACCGTTATGTTTATTCATATCATGATCTGATCAACATGCTCATTATATCCCACATTCATGGGGTTATTGGGATAACAATACAAAAGGTTTGCTAGGGTAGACCCTCTTCCGCCCAGTCTCAGCCCCCTAACCAAACTCAGCCCCCCGATCAAAATCCTGGCTACGGCCCTGGTTGCAGCATTCATGCTTGTTTCAAACAGACAGGAGTTCTTTCTCCCACCCTGGACATCATTCCACAGATATATAGACCCCACTGGCCTAGCTTCCAACAGCCCTCACAACCTCTGAGGATGCCTGCCATAGATGCAGGCGAAATGTCAGGAGAGAATGCTACTGGAACATAGCCATACAACCTGGAACACTCGCAGCAACCCAATCGCTCTGTGTGCAAATATCCTGAGACGTCGCCTGATCATGAATGACTTCCCCATGAATTGTGTAGGGATGCATCATCAAAGAGGCAGAGGTTTCTCCATTGCTGAAGAAGCCGGGATTCGATCCAGCGGTCCCTCTTAACTACCGCCCGGTTTCGAACTTGTCGTTCCTGGGTAAGGTGGTTGAGAGGGCAGCAATGGAGCAGTTGCAGACCTTTCTAGATGACACAGCCTGGCTAGACCCCTTCCAGTCCGGCTTCCGTTCGGGGAATGGGACGGAGACGGTCCTGGTCTCCATCACAGATCAACTGCGTTGCCAACTGGATCAAGGCGGATTGGCGCTGCTTGTGTTATTGGACCTCACAGCAGCGTTTGATACTGTTGATTACGATCTTTTGACTCACCGTCTTGCCGGGGCTGGGGTGATGGCGACAGCCTTGAATTAGCTGTCCTCCTTCTCCCGGAACCGGCTACAGTGAGTGAGGAGGGGCGAGGTGGTCTCCGGGGGCTCCCCCTTAACCTGTGGGGTCCCCCAGGGGTTAAGCTACAAAGCAATTCAGGTGTCTGAATCAAACAGTACACGATATGTATCAAAAATAGTAAAGTATATTCGCTGGTACAAAATAAAGGTGAACAATGGGACAATGTAAATTGTAAGTTCAAGTACAGCACTATTACACAGTGGTAAAATACTTCTCAATGAGAATTTGTATCACATTCAAATATAGTTTATAACACAAGTTAATGGCAGATAACAAACATAATATACAGAAATCTGTAGATGAGCAAATACATTAGTATCTTCTCATGTCCTGGGTTGTTGCTGGTATTAAATGTCTTTAGATATTGGTAAGGTTACATTTGAGGAACCAGCAGGGCACCAGGAGCGAAGTCCGTATAAAACGGAGGTTGGAGAGACCCGGACCGCTCGAAGTTGCCTCTGGCATACAATGCGCATGCGCCGGTTCGTGTTAGGTTGAACCGCTGGGCAGGCTGGTCGCTGTAGTTTCTCCTGTGCTGGCCAAGGTAAGCGCGCAGTGCGCAGACGCGGCGTCGCTATGGTAGCGAGCCGCTGAGGAGTATGGTCTTGGTAGTATTGTAGACTTGGCTAGCGTCTGAGAGTTTAACAGGCTGACAGTGCAGCGGAGGGTAAAGCTGTCCCACGCAAATGTCACAATGGTGAGAAAGATGCGGGGAGGGTTGCCTGACGGCAGGAGCTCACCCCCAGGCCGGCGGGGGGCCGTTTCGTCCTATGGACTTCTTCAGAGGCTGTATAATTGGGCGTCCTCAGAGGAGTATAGTCTTTTGAGCGTTTTCAATTCAGCAGGAGGACGGACCATTCCAGAAGCAGGATATGGTCATACTCTCCCCTCTATTACTTGCTCAGTTGGTGCATAGCTTTGGGCTGGAGTGCTATCTGTACACTGATGACACCCAGCTGATGACACCTGTACCTGATAATTTGCATCTCTGACTCGAAGCTGTTATCGGATGGCTGCGAGCCAGTAGGTTGAAGGTGAATCCAGCGAAGACTGAGAACCTTTGGTCGTCCGGACAGTGGGGTTGTCCAGCTTCCGACTCTGGGCGGTGTGGCACTACGCCCATCGTCTTCGGTAAAGAGCCTCGAAGTTATCCTCGTCCCTCTGCTGTCAATGAAGACCCAGGTCTCCGCTGTCAGCAGAGGGCGCTTTTCCATCTTCGCCAGGCTCGGAGGCTGGCCCCTTACTTGTCGGCACGACCTGGACACGGTGATCCAAGCTATGGACATCTCGAGGCTGGACTACTCTAACGTTCTCTACATTGGCCTGCCTTTGTCGGTGACCCGGAAAATTAAGCTAGTGCAGAACGCTGCAACTCGCTTGCTCACGGGAGTTCCCACAAGCTGCCATATTACACCTATTCTGCGAGAGCTGCACTGGCTTCCTATTGAGTACCGGATCACCTTCAAAGTGTTAGTCTTGACTTTTAAGGCCTTGTATGGTCTGGGGCCAGTGTATCTGAGGGACCGCCGAACCCCATACTGTCCCATGAGAACACTTAGATCCGAAGAGGGGAATCTTTTAACTGTGCCTAGCATCAAGGAGTTCCGGCTCACCTCAGCGCAAAGAAGGGCGTTTTCTATCATCGCCCCAGTCCTCTGGGATGCGCTACCCCCAGAGGTTAGGGCCTTGCGCGATTTGTTGGCTTTCCGGAAGGCCTGTAAGGGGTTCCTATTCCGAGAGGCCTTTGAGCTGTGATATGTCATTTTTAAGACTGTGTTCTTCTCGTAACTGTTTTATTCTCTGTTTTTAATGCTATGGTTGATGTGTTTTATTGCAATGTCTACTGTGAGCCGCCCTGAGCCACTGGGAGTGGCGGCTAATAAATATAAATAAATAAATAAATGGCTTTCATGGCCGGAGTCACTGGGTTGTTGTGAGTTTTCTGGGCTGTATGGCTATGTTCCAGTAGCATTCTCTCCTGACGTTTCACCTGAATCTATGGCAGGCATCCTCAGAGGTTGTGAGGTCCTCTACAGCAGTGTTTCTCAACCTGGGGGTCAGGACCCCTAGAGGGGTCGTGAGAGAGTGTCAGAGGGGTCACCTAAGACCAACAGAAAATGCAGTATTTTCTGTTGGTCATGGGGATTCTGTGTGGGAGGTTTGGCCCAATTCTGTCGTTGGTAGGGTTCAGAATGCTCTTTGAGCGTAAGTGAACTATAAATCCCAGCAACTATAACTCCCAAATGTCAAGATCTGTTTCCCTCAAACTCCACCAGTGTTCACATTTTGGCATATTGAATATTTGTGTCAAGTTTGGTCCAGCTCCATCATTGTTTGAGTCCTGTCTGGATGTAGGTGGACTACAACTCCAAAACTCAAGGTCAATGCCCACCAAACTCTTCCAAGTATGTTCTGTTGGCCATGGGAGTTCTGTATACCAAGATTAGTTCAATTCCATCATTGGTGTAGTTCAGAATGCCCTTTGATTGTAGGTGAATTATAAGTCCCAGCAACTGCAGCTCCCAAATGATAAAATCAATACGCTCCAACCCCATCAGTATTCAAATTTGGGCATATCAGGTATTTGTGCCAAATTTGGTCCAGTGAATGAAAACACATCCTGTATATCAAATATTTACATTATGATTCATAACGGTAGCAAAATTACAGTTATGAAGTAGTAACGAAAATAATTTTATAGTTGGGGGTCACCACAACACGAGGAACTGTATTAAGGGGTCGTGGCATTAGGAAGGTTGAGAATCACTGCTCTACAGGAAAGAATGCGTCTGGAACATGGCCGTACAGCTCGGAAATCTCAAACCAACCCAATCGTGGCGGGTTTTATTGAGAAAGATGATTTTGCCCTTTCTTCCTTTCTTCTGAAATAGAGCCTGCAGCACACGGTATTTTTCACAAAAATAAGGGACACTTCATAAAACACAACTGAGGTTATGTTTCACATGGCCTCCTTTTTTCCCGCGCCCTCAAGGAAACCTCCCACCGCTGCCTCCGCAGACCGGCACCTCATCCCCTCCTGCGCGGACACCTCCTTGGCAGTGACTGTTATGCATGGCCGAAAAATCCCCAGCAGGCCTGTGTGCTGTGTGCGCGGTTGTGTGCACGAACCTCACTCTGGCTCCCTTTCTCCGCGAGCGCCTCCTGCCACCTCCGCGGCTCCCCTTCCACATTCCCTTCCTTCCAGGAAGGCCCGCCTCTTCCAGTCCGTCACTCCCCGCGCGCACAATCAAATCACCCCTCCCCTTTCTGCTCCCCTTCTGCGCGCGCCTCTCTTTATGCTCAAGAGGTAGGGCTAGAACGGCCAGGGAAGGTGCCAAGATGTCGGCGCTGTCGGCTCGGATGAGTAAGTCGGACCAGAAATATACTCAAAAATACGGGACGTCCCGTATAATACGGGACAGGTGGCAACCCTACTGTCAGAACGCAGCCTGTTCAGTGCCTTCCAAGTCACCCAGTCTTCTTTGTGCACAGCGGAGTCTCTCATTTGGTGTCAGCCACTGATTGAGGTTCCCGGTTTCAGCCTGCCACTTTTGGACTCTCGCTTGCTGAGGTCTTCCTGCAATTATCTCTGTCGATGTTAGGAAGGTGTTTCGTGAGTAAGTCGGACCAGGCTCGGTGTTTGTGTGGGAAGAGCGGCAGCTACTGGGCATTCACGTAGATTTCTCCCTCCCTTCCTTCCTCACTGCTGGCCCGGCCTCGGACCATCCTGTCCTTTCAATACGGGACAGGAGCTGAAAATACGGGACATGAAATTCAGAGCAAAAATACGGGACGTCCCGTATAATACGGGACAGGTGGCAACCCTACTGTCAGAACGCAGCCTGTTCAGTGCCTTCCAAGTCACCCAGTCTTCTTTGTGCACAGCGGAGTCTCTCATTTGGTGTCAGCCGCTGATTGAGGTTCCCGGTTTCAGCCTGCCACTTTTGGACTCTCGCTTGCTGAGGTCTTCCTGCAATTATCTCTGTAGATGTTAGGAAGGTGTTTCGTGAGTAAGTCGGACCAGGCTCGGTGTTTGTGTGGGAAGAGCGGCAGCTACTGGGCATTCACGTAGATTTCTCCCTCCCTTCCTTCCTCACTGCTGGCCCGGCCTCGTCTCCCGCTGCCACCTATCCTGTCCTTTCAATACGGGACAGGAGCTGAAAATACGGGACACGAAATTCAGAGCAAAAATACGGGATGTCCCGTATAATACGGGACATGTGGCAAACCCTATGGTTTTCATTGGTGATCTCCCATCCAAATCCTAACCAGGGTCGACCCTGCTTAGCTTAGACTGATACGTGGATGTGTCAAGTCATCTTATGGCCGTTTCATTACTTTTAGAAGCCTTTCTCAGGCAAGGAAGGCTTGGGGATGGTTTCGCCGGCCCAATTGCCAGCCTCTGCTCCAACCACTGCATGTCACAGCCTTCTCCGTTTGCTCTTTGGCGCATGAAGTAAACAGCAATGCCTCCAACATCTGTCCTTATCCTTCTTCCCCCGCAACTCTTCCTTTTTCTTCCCCTCCAACGTTTCCAAGAAACAGAGCTTTCTGTATCTATAGGCTGAGGCTCCGTTGGAGAGAGGCCTTCGCTTTCGCCAAAAGTCCTGGGCTTTCCATCGCGTTCTAAGTGGAAGCAAATGGTTTAAGAGGAAATTAAATTTACAGCTCTGTTTTTTTCCTTCCAGAGAATATATTTTATTGGCTTTGCCTTTTGTCATCCCATCAAGGAGATAAAGGAATGTCTGCCTTTGGTCCTCTGCGCAGCTTCCCTGCGGCAAATTAAAAAAACAGCCCGAGCAGACAATGGCGGTGGCCAGGCCAAGAAAGGATACAGATAGATATATAGGCTTCCAGGAAGGAGGACAGTGGGGATTTTCTCCATCTACACTATAGAACTAATACAAGTTGACACTGTTGGAATCAGGCCCGGATTACCCATAAGGCCACCCTAGGCCATGGCCTAGGGCGGCAGCTTTGGGGGGCGCGGCAGATCCGGGCCTGAAGGAAGGCGTTAAGGAAGGAGTGGCGCCTGCCCATGCGAGGGACAAGGAGCCAAGGCAAAGCCCCGCCGCCCCTAGGGCGACTGACGCGGCTTCCCCCGCCGCCACCTCACTCGCCCGTGCGAGTGAGGCGGCGGCGGGGGGAGCCACGTCAGTCGCCCTAGGGGCGGGACTTCCCCCCGGCTCCTTCTCCCTCATGCCGGCCCCGCCCCCACAAGAGGCCCCGCCCCCCCTGGGGGCTGCATTTATTTATTTATTTATTTATTTCTTCGGCTTATTAGTCACCCTTTCCCGTAGGCACAGGGCGACTCACATTGTGAGTCGTAAAACAAGTAAAATCAGGGTAAAGCAAAACACACTAAAATTGCCACAACCAGCGCGCAAGCATGGTTTGGACATGGTTTTATATACATAAACCTAAGCACCGAACGCCTGGATGAAGAGGAGGCCCTGCGAAATGTTAGCAGATCGGCCTGCGCTCGGACTGTGGGGGGAAGAGCATTCCACAGCACCGGCGGGCGGCACTGAATGCCCTCCTCTGCGTTGAGTTCAGATGAACAGATCGCCGACTGGGCACCACCAGGAGGTTTTGGGACTCGGATCGCAGTGGTCGTGGTGGACTGTAATGGGAGAGGCGGTCCCTTAGATACACTGGCCCCAGACCATTCAAGGCCTTAAAGGTTAGAACCAACACCTTGAAGGTGATCCGGTGCTCTATCGGAAGCCAGTGCAGTTCGCGCAGCACAGGCGTGATGTGGCAGCGAGATGGACAACCTGCCACCAGCCGTGCTGCTGCGTTCTGCACCAGCTTGAGCTTCCGGATCACCGACAAAGGAAGGCCAATGTAGAGGGCATTACAGTAGTCTAGTCTTGAGATGACCGTGGCTTGGACCACTGTGGCTAGGTCATGACGGGACAAGTAGGGAGCCAGCCTCCTCACCTGTCGGAGGTGGTAGAAAGCCACTCCACTGACGATGGAGATATGCTTCTCCATCGACAGCTCAGAGTCTAGCGTGACTCCTAGGCTCTTCACCGACGGGGACGGGCGAAGTGTCGCCCGTCCAGGGTCGGAAGGCAGATCCCCCCTACCCTCGGCGGCCCAGCCACAGGATCTCCGTCTTGTCCGGATTCACCTTCAACCTACTGGCTCGCAGCCATCCAGTGACGGCCTCAAGGCAGTGATGGAAATTATCGGGTACGGAGTCAGGCTGGCCCTCCATCCCCAGAATTTAGAGAGTGTGGCCTAGGGCGGCACAATCCACTAATCCGGGCCTGGTTGGAATTCAACCCCACGCTGCCCAAGTTTCAAGTCCTCAATGAGGAGCAGTTAATTAGTTTAGTTTAGGCCAGCGTTTCTCAACTTGGGGATCTCTCCACCTGTCCTTCTCTTCCTTTTGGGAAACAAATGGTGAATCCTCCCTCCAAAAACCCTCCTGAGCTGTGATTGGTTGGCCTCTCAGCCAAGGGGAGGGCTGTTTCTGGCACTCCAAGTGAGGAGGGGAGAGCAGGCATGCTCGGCGCATGGCAGCGTGTTCTGCATGCGCGGGTGAGGGAGAGCCTGCGAGCCTGGAGGGAGGCTCATGCCAGTGAGTCCCTTCAAGGCATGGGGGTCCTGTGTGGAACGTTGGGCCCAATACTATCATTGGTGGGGTTCAGAATGCTCTTTGATAGTAGGTGAACTATAAATAAAAAAAACTACAACTCCCAAATGTCAAGGCCTGGGACTGTGGTGCAGCTGGCTGGGTGTCAGCTGCATTAAAGATCACTACTGACCGAAAGGTCATGAGTTTGAAGGCAGACAGCTCACAGGGTCGGAGTGAGCTTCCAGCCAATTAGTTTGTTGTCGACCTTTGCAACCCGAAAGGCAGTTGCATCTGTCAAGTCAGAAATTTAGGTGCCACCTATGTGTGGGGAGGCTAATTTAACAAATTTCATGAGGCCATGAAAAAAATATCCAGCAAAAGCATGCGGGAATGCGGAAAGTACTTCATCAGTGTCACAGATGGACGGTGAAGTGACAGCTCCCCTGGTGGCCAGAAGTTGGAATGTTAAATAGCCTCTGACTGTCGGTCTATATGTGTTGTGTGTCTATGGTATTGAATGTTTGCCATGTATGTGTACATTGTAATCCGTCCTGAGTGCCCTGTGGGGTAAGAAGGGTGGAATATAAATACTGTAAATAAAATAAATAAATAAGGCCTATTTTCCCCAAACTCCACCAGTGTTCACATTTGGGCATATTGAGTATTCGTGCCAAGTTTAGTCCAGATCCATCATTGTTTGAGTCCACAGTGCTCTCTGGATGTAGGTGAACTACAACTCCAAAACCCAAGGTCATTGCCCACCAAACCCTTCCAGTATTTTCTGTTTGTTATGAGAGTTCTGTGTGCCAAGTTTGGTTGATTTCCATCATTGGTGAATGCTCTTTGATTGTAGGTGAACTATAAATCTCTCAGCTTGTGTGTCAGGAACAATGTAGTGATTGATGTTTTCCCCTCTCTCGAAACCTTAGAAAAGATGGGTGAAAAGTAGCTCAGACCCAGTTCTTGATTATGAAGAAATGCAGTTATTTCCTATTATTGTAAATAAACCTATTGTGATTTTTTTTAAAAAGAAAAAAGATTGGACTCCTAAGCTCTGAATTCTTTACGGCCACATCACACAACCCTTCACACTTTGCTAGCTGTGAGCCAAATGCTCAACTTTTGTATCCTGTTTGTTTTTGGATGATCTACTTGATATTTTGGGTAGCTTTCCCCTAACACAGTTTTTCCCAACCAGTGTGTCGGGGCACACTAGTGTGCCGTGAGCGATCATCAGGTGTGCCGTGGGAAATTGGAACCTCCAGGAAGGGGGGGGGGGGAGTCTAGTGTGTTGAAGTATAAAACCCCTAAGAAACCTACCTCATAAAGGCACAAAATTACAAACACCCCTCCCCCCATTGTCTACTTGGTCTCCCCCTCTCCATGCATTGGGAAGGCCCGCCTCCCTTTCCCCAAGTAGAGACCTCCTCTTGCCTCCTGGGGTTCTGTGTGGGAAGTTTGACCCAGTTCTATCATTGGTGGGGTTCAGGATGCTCTTTGATTGTAGAGAAACTATAAATCCTAGCAACTACAACTCCCAAATGTTAAGGTCTATTTCCCCTGAACTCCATCTGTGCTCATATTTGGGCATATTGAGTATTCATGCCAAGTTTGGTCCTGATCCAACATTGTTTGAGTCCACAGTGCTCTCTGGATATAGGTGAACTACAACTTCAAACTTCAAGGTCAATGCCCTCCAAACTCTTATAGCATTTTCTCTTGGTTGTGGGAGTTCTGTGTGGGAAGTTTGTGTCTTTCTGCCATTCCTGCCAGGATATCTATGTTGAGTTCATCGAAACAGGCCCAGGTTTCACACTGAGTGTATAAATACATTTAAAAACATATTAACTATATTTAAAAACATATTAACTTGACTCCTTTGTTAGAGTGTCATGTTGTGTCATTTTGGTTGGTGGTGTGCCCCAGGATTTTGCAAATGTAAAAAGTGTGCCACGGCTCAAAAAAGGTTGGGACACCACTTTGACTGTTGTTGTATCCTGGGAATTGTAGTTTGGTGAGATACCAAGACCTTTGCAAACTTCGTGTTGTCAAAGACTTCCTTCCTTTCAATCTCTTTCCTTCTTTCTCCTTCCTTCCTTCCTTCCTTCCTTCCTTCCTTCCTTCCTTCTTTCTTCCTTCTTTCCTTCCTTCCTTCCTTCCAAAACTTGTACTCCTTTGTAAACTTCCTTTTCTTTGTGTTGTCAAAGTCTTTCCGTTCCTTCCTTTCAATGTCTTTCCTTCTCTCCTTCCTTCCTTCCTTCCTTCCTTCCTTCCTTCCTTCCTTCCTTCCTTCCTTCCTTCCTAAATTTGTACTCTTTTGTAAACTTCCTTTTTTTGTGTTGTCAAAGACTTTCCGTTCCTTCCTTTCAATCTCTTTCCTTCTCTCCTTCCTTCCTTCCTTCCTTCCTAAATTTGTACTCTTTTGTAAACTTCCTTTTTTTGTGTTGTCAAAGACTTTCCGTTCCTTCCTTTCAATTTCTTTCCTTCTCTTTCCTTCCTTCCTTCCTTCCTTCCTTCCTTCCTTCCTTCCTAAACTTGTACTCCTTTGTAAACTTCCTTTTTTTGTGTTGTCAAAGACTTTCCGTTCCTTCCTTTCAATCTCTTTCCTTCTCTCCTTCCTTCCTTCCTTCCTTCCTTCCTAAATTTGTACTCTTTTGTAAACTTCCTTTTTTTGTGTTGTCAAAGACTTTCCGTTCCTTCCTTTCAATCTCTTTCCTTCTCTCCTTCCTTCCTTCCTTCCTTCCTTCCTTCCTTCCTAAACTTGTACTCCTTTGTAAACTTCCTTTTCTTCGTGTTGACAAACACTTTCCGTTCCTTCCTTTCAATCTCTTTCCTTCTCTCCTTCCTTCCTTCCTTCCTTCCTTCCTTCCTTCCTTCCAACTTGTACACCTTTGTAAACTTCCTTTTCTTCGTGTTGACACTTTCCGTTCCTTCCTTTCAATATCTTTCCTTCCTTCCTTCCTTCCTTCCTTCCTTCCAAATTTGTACTTGTACTTCCTTTTTGTGTTGTCAAAGACTTTGCCGTTCCTTCCTTTTCTTCATGTTGACTCTTTTGTAAACACTTGTTGTCAAAGATTTTCCGTTCCTTCCTTTCAATCTCTTTCCTTTCTCCTTCCTTCCTTCCTTCCTTCCTTCCTAAATTTGTACTATTTTGTAAACTTCTTCAAAGACTTTCTGTTCCTTCCTTTCAATATCTTTCCTTCTCTCCTTCCTTCCTTCCTTCCTTTCCTTCCTTCCTTTCCTTCTCTCCTTCCTTCCTTCCTTCCTTCCTTCCTTCCATCCATCCAAAACTTGACTCCTTTGCAAACTTCATTTTCTTTGTGTTGACAAACACTTTCCGTTTCCTTCCTTTCAATATCTTTCTTCTCTCTCTCTCTTTTCCTTCCTTCCTTCCTTCCTTCCTTCCTTCCTTCCTTCCTTCCAAAACGTGTACTCCCAAGATTCCATAGCATTGAGCCATGGCAGTCCACGTGGTGTCAAACTGCATTCAATCAGCAGTGTAGATGCATCCAACGCAAACCAGCAGCCATAGATGACCATAAGTCCAAGCAAGACTCTCTCCCACGAATGGTCTTGCATCCAAGTGTTGGCCAGGCTTTAAATCACACAAGATTCAGGTCTCTTTGGGGAGATATAGTGCTCCCAAAGTCCTTAACTTCTTGGTGATCCAATGCTTTTTGGGCCTATTTTCAGAGAGGAGGACACAAGGCAGCCAGATGTTCCTCCCCTGCTCCATATCCTGCCTCCCTAACCCTTTCCGTCTGTCTGGAGGAATCAGTACGCACCTGATTTGTATTATAAGGATGAGACAAGAAAAGTGTGAACAAGCTCCCATCACCCTGTCTCAGATGAGCGGGGACTTTTTATTATATTTTCCTGGTTGTCGTCATTGATAGGTATTATTGCATTGCCAACACCCATTCGCTTCATCCTTACGATCCCGCCTTTCGTCTTCTTACCTTTTCACAAGAGGGCAACGGTCAACATCTGGATCCATTTTTTTGAAAGACATAATATTTTGCAAACCGTATCTGGAATGCAAGATGTTATGGAAATCAAGGTTAGCCTCCTTCCTGCAATTCAGCCCTTTATTTAAGACTTGTGTGTTTATTTATTTGTTTACAGCATTTATATTCCGCCCTTCTCACCCTGAAGAGGACTCGGGGTGGATCTCAGAACACATACACAAAAATAATACAATGCCATTAAACAGATAGGACAGACAACATACGAGGGTGGGTCAATAAGTCTGTGACTTTTTGAAGGAAACACAGGTTTTTGGATTTTAAAAAATCATTTTTATTTTTCAACATAGCGCCCTTTGAGCTCTAGACACTTTGTCCAACGTTTCTCCAATTTTTTTATCCCTTCCAAAAAATAAGATTTGTCGAGGTCATCAAAATAGGTATTTGTTTGTGAGATAATTTCATTGTTGGAGTCAAATCTCTTTCCGCCGAGCCATTTCTTCAGGTTTGGAAACAAGAAATAGTCACTTGGGGCTAAATCCGGAGAATAGGGCGGATGAGGGAGCAATTCGTATCTACAATTCATGGATTGTTGCCATGGCAACTGCACACGTGTGCACCCTTGCATTGTCCTGGTGCAAAAGAACTTTTTTCTTGGCCAAATGCGGTTGTTCCCCCCAATCCTCATTAAATCGACACAATAAGTTGGTATAATATCCGCCATTGATTGTTTAACCCTTTTGAAGGGAGTCAATGTGGATTATGCCGCATGCATCCCAAAAAACAGTCGCCATGACTTTATTGGCTGACAAACCCACCTTGGCCTTCTTTGGCGCCGATTCACCCCGAGAAACCCACTGTTTTGACTGCTGTTTGGTCTCTGGTGTGTTGGGGTGGATCCACGTTTCGTCCACGGTTACGAAACAGCGCAAAAACACGTCCATATTGAGGTTGAACAACGCCAAACACTCCTGCGAAATTGTCACATGACTGCGTTTGTGGTCGGTTGTGAGCAAACACGGCACCCATCTTGCGGAAAGCTTTCTCATACCCAAATGATCATTTAACATTGAAACCACTGAGCCACGTGAGATGCCTGTGGCTTCCACCATCTCTCGCACTTTCAATCTCCGATCGGCCAACACCATATCGTGAATTTTTTCAATTGTTTTGGGTGTAGAGACCTCAACTAGGTGTCCAGAATGTTCGCCATCTTCCGTGCTTGTACGGCCACGACAAAATCCAGTAAACTACTTTTTTACCATTGAAATTGATGGTGCAGAGTCCCCATCGTATTTATCAAGCTTAGTCTTGGTTTGAGTGATGGTTTCTTTCCGCAAAAAATCATGCTTAATGAGCACACGAAATTCACTTTTTTCCATTTTCTCCTCAAATCACGCGATAGTCTGCTATCAATGGCTGTCAAACACAAACTAAATGACGCAGTTTGTTCAAATTATGACAGGAGTCAAGTGACAGATGCCTGTTGACAGGAGCAGTGTTGCCCTTTCAGTTAAGAGGCGGGAAATTCAAAAAGTCACGGACTTATTGACCCGCCCTCGTATACTTACTTTATTTTACTTTACTTACTGAGGCGATCCCTTGTAACCCGAGGATGGTGGTCCTCCAAGTGTTGTGTCTTGGCAGTGGGGCCATAGGTGGTTTTGGAGCCCTAGTTTTCCCGCAGTGAGGACATCGGTTTCCAGGTGGAAGGCGGTCCTGGTAAGGGTTGGCTAGATGTGCCGCCTTCCTCTTGTCACATTTCTCCCTTTTGCCCTTCATTCATGCCTCTTTGAATTCTGCAGCACTGCTAGTCACAGCTGACCTCGAGTTAGAACATTCAAGGGTTGGGCTTCCCAGTTCTCGGTGTCTATGCCACAGTTTTTAAGGTTGGCTTTAAGCCCATCTTTCAATCTCTTTTTCTGTCCACCAACATTGCATTTCCCGTTCTTGAGTTGGTAGTAGAGTACCTGCTTTGGGAGATGGTGATATTTGGGCATTCATTCAACGTGGCCAACCCAGCGGAGTTGATGGCACAGAAGCATCACTGTAATGCTGGTGGTCTTTGCTTCTTCCAGCATGCTGACATTTGTTTTCCGGTCTTCTCAATAGATTTGCAGGATTTTTCAGAGGCAACGCTGACGGAATCGTTCCAGGAGTTGAGTGTAACGTCTGTAGAGAGCCCACATTTCGTAGGCGTATAGCAGGGTTGGGAGGACAATAGCTTTATGAACAAGCCTCTTGGTCTCCCTTTGGATGTCCCGGTCCTCAAACACTCTCTGCTTCATTCGGAAAAATGCTGCACTCTCAGAGCTCAAGTGAGGTTGTAATTCAGTATGAATGTTGACTTTTGTGAAGAGATAGAGGCATTTTTCCCAGCTTCAGTGTCCTGGAGGTTGTTCTCGATTCTGGCCACAAGGGGGTGCTATGCTCCATCCTCTATTGCAAATAGCTCTTGATCACAGACTGCCTCCTTCCTTTGATCACTAGCATTTTTCTGGTATTTAATTAGATATATGGAATGACGACAATGTGATGGAGACCTGGGCATCTTATGTCCCGCGGGCCGATTCTGGCCAGCCCGGGGAGACGGGCATCGGAGGCGGGGCCATTTCTGCAAGAGGAAGGGCTGCCGCTGCTGTTATCCTATCATAGGCTATGAGACCTGCGTCGGCAGACAGCCCGCCGCTCCGGAGAACGATCGAAGGAGCGGCGGCTTTGGAGTGCCTGCCATCCCGGGAGGCGATCCAGTCCTGCAGCGGGAGCAGTTGGCGACCTGTGGCGGCTGATCGCCCTGGCGACCCGGAAGACTTGATCGTCGTCCGGGTCACCAGGGCGATCAGCCGCCGCAGGTCGGCGACTGCTCCTGTTGCAGGCCCAGATCGCCTCCCGGGATAGCACGCAATCCAAAGCCGGGGTGGCAGGCACTCCATGGCAGGGCGATCAGCCGATTGGGAACGCCCCTGACAGAACGGCTGGGGGCGAGAGCGGGCGGAGGCCTGCATCCTCCGATCGTCTGCTGCTCTGCTCTGCCGCGGTGGCAGCTGGGTCCACTTTGTCATCCTCTGGGCTGGGTCCATTGGGCCATTCCACCTTGGGATCCTTCCTCTCTCGAGGGTGTCAGCCTCCATCTTGGTTCGCACCTTGTCTTCTTGAATTTCATTTTATTTTATTTTAGTGGTTTTTATTATTATTTTATAATAATAATTTTATTATAATAATATAATAAAATAATAAATAATATAATGTTATATTATATTATATTGTCACTATATTATAATGTCTATATCAGGGCTGTCCAACTTCTACCGGCACAGGGGCCTGAATTCCGGTCACTGATGACCTGGGGGGCCGAAGGGTCTGCCCCCGGCCCTGGCTCCGCCCCCGCCCTGGCTCCACCCCCGCCCTGCCCCTAGCTCCGCCCCTCCCCCGGCTCCAATTTACTTACAATTCATAAGAGGCATCCATACAATCAAATATAATCTTTTACTAAGGGGAAATGCAGGGAGGGAATACATAAGGGGCATCCATACACAATTACATAATAATAACATAAAGGTTAGCCTACCTTCCCAAACGCGCAGGATCCAGGAGTAGCCGGACCACGAGCAGAGGCGACGACCGACCGAGGCAGCAGCCGAGAAGGTCCAAATCGCGCCTGCGTGGGCCGCAGGGATTACGTAGCCGAGAGTTCGGCACCAGGAGTATCGCGAGACTACGGAAGCCACATGGGATTTCGCTCTCAACGCAGGCGTGATCTCGCGTTGAGAGCAAAATCCCGTGTGGCTTCCGTAGTCTCGCGATACTTGCTCCGGAACCCGGAAGTGGGTAATTTTTTTAAAATATTATTATTTAATTTATTTATTTTTATTTTTTTATTAAAAAGCTTAGGGGGCTGCAGGGAAGGGGCTGGGGGGCCGTATACGGCCCCCGGGCCGCCAGTTGGGCAGCCCTGGTCTATATATACCGTGTTTCCCCGAAAGTAAGACAGCGTCTTACTTTCTTTTGACCCCCCAAAATCCCCACTACGGCTTACTTTCGGCAACGGCTTACATTAGCCGACGGTACCCGAAAGTAAGGCAAAAGTAAGACTTACCTCGGGCGACATGGCGTGGCTGGCTTGGCTGGGCCCGGAATCCTCCTCCTCTTCCTCTTCTTCTGTCCAGCGGCGCCTTCCATCCTCCTCTTCCTCCCAGCGCCTTCTCCCTCTCGCCCGGTTCCGCCCCTCCCTTTAGTGAAGAGAGAGGCGGGCGGAGCCCGCCGGGCAGAGGAAGAAAGCGCCGCCGGAAGTCCCGCCCGCACGGCGGCTCAGGCGCGCCGCCGCCGCCAGTTCCCATTTGGCGCGCGGCGGGCGGGCGGCGGCGGGTGCGCCTGAGCTGCCCTGGGGCGGGACTTCCGCCGGCGCCTTCTTCCTCTCCGGATCCGCCCCTCCCTTCACTGAAGGGGAGGCGGATCCGGCGAGAGGGAGAAGGCGCCGCCTGTCCGCCCAGCGGCGGCTTTTCGCCGCCGCCAACTTCGCCTCTCGCCGGTTCCGGCCCCCTCCCTCAGCCGCCCCTCTTCCCTTCCCCGCAACGGAGCCTGCAGGGAAACCGATCGGTCGCCCTGCAGCCTCCGTTGCGGGGAAGGGAAGACAGGCGCAATGGGGAGCCTCTTGGGCCCCTCTTCCCTTCCCGCAGAGGAGCCTGCAGGGAGATCGATCGGTCGCCCTGCAGCCTCCGTTAACGGGAAGGGAAGAGGGGCAGCTGAGGGAGGGGCCGGAACCGGCGAGAGGGGCGAGCCAGGCGGCAGCGAAAGCGCCTGGCCGCCGTGTGGGCGGGACTTCCGCCGGCGCCTTCTCCCTCTCGATCCGCCCCTCCCTTCAGTGAAGGGAGGGGGCGGATCCGCGAGAGGGAGAAGGTGCCGGGCGAAGTCCCGCCCCAGGGTGACTCAGGCGCTTTCGCCGCCGCCTGTTCCCGTTTGGAGCGCTGGCGGGCGGGGTGGCGGCGGGAAAGACGCCTGAGCCGCCCGTGCGGGCGGGACTTCCGGCGGCGCTTTCTTCCCTCTCGCCGGCGGCTCCGCCCCTCCTCCCTTCACTAAAGGGAGGGGGCGGAACCGGCGAGAGGGAGAAGGCGCTGCTGGGAGGAAGAGGAGGATGGAAGGCGCCGCTGGAAAGAAGAGGAGGAAGAGGAGGAGGATTCCGGGCCCAGCCAAGCCAGCCAAGACACGAGGGTACGTCTTACTTTCGGGGTACGGCTTACATAAGCTGACCCCTCTGACACCCCCGATACGTCTTACAATCGGGGGTGTCATACTTTCGGGGAAACACGGTACATACTATAAAATAATATTTATGATCTTAATACTAATAATATATGAATATTTCTTGATATATTAATATGTTAAACTACAACCTCCAGGAACCCATAATGATGAAAATGGAACCCAATGGCAATGCGTTGCAGCAATCCGATTGTGACTATGGATCTTCCTCGGCCCGATTTGGCCCATTTCATGCCTTTCCACCTCACTTGACCACTAGAGAGTTGGGGGTCGCTTCCGGCCTCCTCTTTTGATGAAGGAAGGAGAAGCTCTCCACTGCCATCACAGCGTCCAGCCCACGCTTTACGAAGCAGCTGGCCCTTCTGGAGAGAGAGATGTCTGCATGGGCTTCTTCTTCCCCAGGACTCCTTTCTTCCCTTTCCCAGCTGTGTCAATAGGCAATCGTCCCATACTGCAAGGAAACAGAGCTCTTTATCTCTCTTTGTTTGGATGGCAAAGGGTGTGTGTGTGTGTGTTGTTGCGTTGTGTGTGACACTCGCTGGCCACGGGCTGGACAGCTGCATCCTTCGGGGAAGAGTCTTCCTTGAAAGAAAGAAAAGAAAGAAAGAAAGCAACCCCACATGTGTTTCTCATCCACATCAAAAGCAGTGGCAGGGGGCAAGGAAAGGGCGTTCATACCTGGAATAATAATAATCTCGGCATTACTTCGCAAACAAAGATTCTCAGGAAGGACTCATCCCACGCTTTTTACAAGCGCAAAAAGGCCAATCTGAGATAGGCAAGTCCGGTTGCAGAAAGCACAGCAGAGAGTCTCCTTGGGTGATGTTGTTTCCAAGTTGTGGTTCTTTCTGCGTCGTTGTTTCTCTTCGAGACCCATTCGGCGTGTCTTCTCGAAAGAGGCCGCAGCATTGTGGATAGTGCGCCTCCATGCCTCCCGATGGGAGGCCAGGGTGGACCATTGTTGGTGATCAATCTGGCCAAGCCTGAGATGTTGTTTCAGGGAGGCCTTATATCTCTTTTTTGGGGTGCCTCTCTTGCGCTGACTTGTGGTGAGTTCACCATAGAGTAGTATCTTTGGGAGGCGGTGGTCCTCCATCCTAGAGACGTGCCCTGCCCAGCGCAGCTGTGTTCTCAATAGCATGGCCTCAATGCTGGTGATCCCTGCTTGCTCAAGGACAGCAACATTCGTCACAGAGTCGGTCCAGTGTATATTTAGGATTGTGCGAAGACAGCGCTGATGAAAGCGTTAGAGGAGTCGTAGGTGTTGGCGATAGGTGACCCATGTTTCAGACCCATAGAGGAGAACAGACAGTACGATAGCTCTGTACACACTGATTTTGGTGCTTTGCCTCAGGTGCTTGTTGCTCCAGACTCTTTTGCGAAGCCTTCCAAATGCACTCTATGCCTTTGCTAATCTGTGATCTATCTCTTTATCAATCTTGGCGTCTGAAGAGATGCCAAGGTAGGTGAACTGCTGAACTGCTGAACAGACTTAAGCACGAAGCCCGAGGATGATGGTCCTCCAAGTTCAGTGTCTTGGTAGTGGGTCCGTAGGTCTCTGTGGAGCCCTATTCTTGATCCACATGTTCTCCCGCAGTGAGGACATTGGTTTCGAGATGGAAGGCGGTCCTGGTCAGGGTTGGTTTGACGTGCCTTCCTCTTGGCACTTTTCTCCCTTTCGCCCTCCGTTCATGCCTCTTTGAATTCCTCAGCACTGCTAGTCACTAGGCTTGTTTGGTCAAGGAAAAAATGCTTCAAAACCCGTTTCAGATGTAAGGGGTGCTGGCGATTTGATTCCAAAGTGATTTCTGAATTTTTTTAAAAAAAATCTGAATTTTCCAAATTTTTCAAAATTTCCGAATAGCTTCGTTAATGACGGGCGCAATTGCGCAGTGCGCAAAAAACTGCAAACGGGACAGGCAAAAATTGAGGGATTCCAATTTTTTGACTGATGGTCCCTCCCTGGGTTAGTATTAGTATGCTTTGTGGCCAAATTTGGCAGCAATTTGTCCAGTGGTTTTTGAGTTATATTAATCCAACAAATGAACATTACATATATATATAGAGAGAGAGAGAGCGCGCGCACAACAGCGAGGCAGAAAAGCAAACATCACAGGGAAGCATGTCTGTGTAGGAGGGTGAACATTAGGAAGAACTTCCTGACTGTGAGAGCTGTTCAGCAGTGGAACTCTCTGCCTCAGAGTGTGCTTCCGTCTGGATGCTCTCTTCCCAGCCGGCTTCTCTGAGGACCGGGTGACTGCGATAAAAACTAAACACAGAGAGAGACTGACAGCTGTTGAGCAAGACCTTCGTGTGTGTCTTTCTGCCATTCCTGCCAGGATATCTATGTTGTGTTCATCGAAACAGGCCCAGGTTTCACACTGAGTGTATAAATACATTTAAAAACATATTAACTATATGTATTACTGTGTTAGAGTGTCATTTACTGTCATTTTGGTTGGTGGTGTGCCCCAGGATTTGGCAAATGTAAAAAATGTGCCACTGCTCAAAAAAGGTTGAAAAACACTGAACTATAGAATGACACTATAAGGGTCTATACCTACCAGGACCGGATTAACACTTTTTTGCGCCCTAGGCCACACTTTGGAATTACGCCCCCTTTAAGCCAACCTCCCGCCACCTCCAGGGTCCCCATTCCCACCGGCTGGAAAGCTCCGCTGTGCTCTGAAGGTCTCCTCGGGAGTCGGGAGGCTTGGAGAGAGCGCAGTGGGTGCAAACTCGCTCCAAAGGCGCGTACGAAAGAGAGAGAGAGAGGGCAAGAGAGAGCGTACGAGAGAGGGGGGGCAAGAGAGAGCGTGTGAGAGAAAGATTGTGTGTGTGTGTGTGAGAGAGAGAGAAAGCGCACACGAGAGAGAAAGAGCGCGCACGTGAAAGAGAGTGTGTGTGAGAGAAAGAGAGCGAGAGAGAGAGAGGGAGTGAGAGAGAGAGGAAGAGAGCGAGAGAGAGCGCGAGAGAGAGCACGCGCGTGAGAGAAAGAGAGTGTGCGTGAGAAAGAGAGAGAGCTCGAGAGAGAGCACGCACATGAGAGAGAGAGCGCGAGAGAGAAAGAGAGCGCACAAGAGAGCACGTGCATGAGAGAGAGAGCGCGCATGAGTGAGAGAGAGAGCGTGCGAGAGAGAGTGTGTGTGTGAGAGAGAGAGGGAGCAAAAGAGAGCGAGAGAAAGAGAGAAAGAGAGCGCGCGTGAGAGAGAGAGCGCGTGCGAGAGAGAGCACGAGAGAGAGAGTGCGCAAGAGAGAGAGAAAGCGCGCGTGAGAGAGAGAGCGCACACACGAGAGAGAGAGTGTGTGAGAGAGAGAGCGAGGGGGGGAGAGAGAGAGAGACCGAGAGAGAGAGAGAGAGAGAGAGAGAGAGTGCGCACATGAGAGGGCGAGAGAGAGAGAGCGCACGCATGAGAGAGAGTGTGTGTGAGAGAGTGTGTGTGTGAGAGAGGGAGAGAGAGCGCACGAGAGAGAGAGAGAGAGAGAGAGAGAGAGAGAGAGAGAGAGAGAGAGATCATTGACCTTATGGGTAATCCAGGCACAGGGCCGTAGCCAGGATTTTGGTTCGGGGGGGGGGCTGAGTTTGGTTCAGGGGCTGAGACTGGGTGGAAGAGGGTCTACCCTAGCAAACCTTTTGTATTGTTATCCCAATAACCCCATGAATGTGGGATATAATGAGCATGGTGATCAGATCATGATATGAATAAACATAACAGTTTAAATAATGTACCAGTAAGGCCTTCTTGCGGAACACCCTGAGAATTTCGGGGGGGGGGCTGAAGTCCCCTTAGCCCCCCCCCCCGGCTACATGCCTGTCCGGGCAGGATACCCACTATATAATGCAGTTCCCATCTGAGGGTAGGACGGGGGCACATGCCTTAACTGCCGAAGGTGGTTCCCTGCATGTATATGCTCAATGTTCAGCCTTAGGACAGGCACGTTGGCCATGCATTGCTTTTGTAAACAATGCCTTTGATCTCCAAAGCCCACTGGGGTCCCAGCATCAATATTGGGCTTTTTAATACTATCTTTGATATGTTACCTTTGGGGTATTGATGTTTCCATTTGGCTCGCAAGGGCAGAAAGGAAACATATTTACACTCTGCTGGAAGGCTGAGGCCTGGTTGGAAAATAATATATACCTTCGGCTTTCGAGTGGCATGCTTATGTTTCTCAATGGGCATTGTTGTTTTTGTTGACAAAACGCAATTAATTTGCTTAAATAAGGTGAAGTATGCCTTGCCACTTCCATTGCAATGGATATTTGTATTGGAATAGGATACAGAAGACCAAAGCTTGGAAACTATAGAACGAATGCAGCGTGACCCCACCTTAACTGCCATGGTTCAATGCTATGGAATCCCAGGAGTTATAGTTTTCCAAGGTCAATGGCTTTCTCACCACTTCCATTGCAATGGATTTTTGTATCAGGATGGGAAATGGAAGACCAGAGCTTGGAAACTATATAATGAATGCAATTTGATCTCACTTTAACCACCATGGTTCAGTGCTATGGGAGTTGTAGTTTTCCAAGGTCTTTAGACTTCTCACCATTTCCATTGCAATGGATATTTGTATCAGAATGGGAAATGGAAGACCAGAGCTTGGAAACTGTGGAATGAATGCAGTTTGACCCCACTTTAACCACCATGGTTCATTGCTATGGGAGGTGTAGTTTTCCAAGGTCTTTAGCCTTCTCACCACTTCCATTGCAATGGATATTTGTATCAGAATGGGAAATGGAAGAGCAGAGGTTGGAAACTATATAATGAATGCTGTTGGATCTCACTTTAACCACCATGGTTCTTTGCTATGGGAGTTGTAGTTTTCCAAGGTCTTTAGTCTTCTCACCACTTCCATTGCAATGGACATTTGTTTCGGAATGGGAAATGGAAGAGCAGAGCTTGGAAACTATAGAGTGAATGCAGTGTGACCACGCTTTAACTAGCATGGTTCAATGCTATGGAATACTGGGATTTATAGTTTTCCAAGGTCTTAAGCCTTCTCACCACTTCCATCATAATGGATATTTGTATCAGAATGGGGAATGAAGACCAGAGCTTGGAAACTGTGGAATGAATGCAGTTTGACCCCACTTTAACTGCAATGGTTCATTGCTTTGGGACGTGTAGTTTTCCAAGTTCTTTAGCCTTCTCACCACTTCCATTGCAATGGACATTTGTTTCGGAATGGGAAATGGAAGAGCAGAGCTTGGAAACTATAGAGTGAATGCAGTGTGACCACACTTTAACTAGCATGGTTCAATGCTATGGAATACTGGGATTTATAGTTTTCCAAGGTCTTAAGCCTTCTCACCACTTCCATTATAATGGATATTTGTATCAGAATGGGGAATGAAGACCAGAGCTTGGAAACTGTGGAATGAATGCAGTTTGACCCCACTTTAACCGCCATGGTTCATTGCTTTGGGAGGTGTAGTTTTCCAAGGTCTTTAGCCTTCTCACCACTTCCACTGCAATGGATATTTGTATCAGAATGGGAAATGGAAAACGAGAGCTTGGAAACTGTGGAATGAATGCAGTTTTGCCCCACTTTAACGGCATGGGTTCAATGCAGTGGAATCCCAGGAGTTATAGTTTTTCAAGTTTTATAGCCTTCTCTGCCCAAGGTGCCTCACCAGATTGTAACTCCCATCTATACGCTCTGTCCGTAATGAGGCTGAAGTAAACAAAAGAACCACTGAATGGGATCACACCAAATTTGGCAGAAAAACCTCTCACAACACAAGGGGTAACCAACAAAACTACAAATAACTAAAAATAACTTACAAATCCTAAATCCTCAAAAAGGGAGAAGATGCCACTAAGGCCCTTGCCTTTCCACTCTCAGCCACTTTAGAATGTTAGAATGATGAGGTGGACCAATCAGAACCCATATGCAAATATCGCCACAGTGGCAACCAATCACCATTTTTGACAGCCTCAGGCCCTTGCCTTTCCCCTCTCAGCCACTTCAGAGTCTTAGAATGTTGAAGCTGTCCAATCAGAAGCCAAATGCAAATAATACCACAGTGGAAACCAATCGGAAAGCTGCCACATATCCGCACTCCGCACTCATATATACATACAAACATAATATAATGTTACTACTATATATTACTATATTAAATGTTTGCACATGCTGATGTTTGTACTTTTTTATGCTGGTCATTGACAGTAATAAATCTTGTATACAATACACTCATAGAATAGAGTTAGAAGGGACTCCACCAAGGTATTAGGGGAGAACAGACAGGAAGGCAGGAGAGAAGAAAGGAAGGAAGGAAAAGGGGAAGGAATGAAAGAGGGAAAGGGGGAAGGAAGGAAAGAGGGAAGGAAGGAAGGAAGGAAAGAGGAAGGAAGGAAGGAGGGAGGGAGGGAGGGAGGGAGGAGGGAGGGAGGAAGGAAGGAAGGAAGGAAGGAAGGAAGGAAGGAAGGAAGGAAGGAAGGAAGGAAGGAAGGAAGGAGGTACCAAAGGAAGGAAGAAGAGAAAGTGGAAAGGAAAGAAAAAGGAAAGGAAAGGTAGGAAAGAGGTAAAGAAGGAAGGAAGGAGAAAAGGAAATAAAAAGTGAAAGAAGGAAGGAAACAGGGAGGGAAGAAAGGAGACAAAGGAAGAAGTAGAGAAAGGGGGAGGGAAGGAAGGAAAGAGAGAGGGAAGGATGAAACCAAAGAGCGAAAGAAGGAATAAAAGAAAGAGGTAGAGAAGGAAAAGGAGAGAAAGGGGAAGGGGAAGAAAAAGGAGGGAAGGAGTAGGTAGGTACCTCTCTTTCATAATAGTCCAGATATCTACCTCTACTTCGAAAATTCTTACTATAGGCCACAGGCTCAGCAACGCATGGCAGGGCACAGCTAGTTATTCCATAACATTAAAGCATGGTGGTTCAAGTGGTGTTAAACTGCGTTCATTCTACAGCAGGGGTGGGCAATTATTTTTTCCAAGAGGCCACACGAGAGCCAAAAAATATTATGGAGGGCCGCACCTAAAGGCTGAACTACATTCTAATCTACATTATTTATTTATTTATTTACTTACTATATTTACTATATATTACACATCATTAATATTAACATATTAATATATCAAGAAATATTCATATATTATTAGTATTAATATCATAATTATTATATTATAGTATATATATAGTCATTATAATATAGTGAAATTATAATATAACATTATATTATATTATTTATTATATTATTATAATAAAATTATTATAAAATAATAGTAATAAACACTAAAATTAAATTAAATTAAATTCAAGAAGACAAGGTGCGAACCAAGATGGAATGGCCCAATGGACCCAGCCCAGAGGATGGCAAAGCGGACCCAGCCGCCGCCACAGCAGAGGAGAGCAGAGCAGCAGGCGATCAGAGGCTGCAGGCCTCCGCCCGCTCTCGCCCTAGCCGTTCCCCCAGCTGATTGCCCTGCTATGGAGTGCCTGCCATCCCCGGGCCTGCAGGGGAGCAGTCGGCGATCTGAGGTGGTTTATTCAACCTGGCGACCCGGAAGACGATCAAGTCTTCCGGGTCGCCAGGGCGATCAGCCCCGCAGGTCGCCGAGTGCTCCCGCTGCAGGCCCGGATCGCCAGGCACTCCAAAGCTGCCGCTCCAAAGGGATGTCAGGCACTCCAAAGCCGCTGCTGCTCCCGCTGCAGGCCCGGATCGCCAGGCACTCTAAAGCCAAAGGGATGTCAGGCACTCCAAAGCCGTTCTTGCGATGGGATGGTGGCAGTGGCACCCCTTCTTCTTGGCCCCACCCCTGACGCCCTTCTCCCCGGGCCAGACAGAATCGGCTACCGGGCCATATCCGGCCCACGGGCCGTAGGTTGCCCACCCCTGTTCTACAGTGTAGATGCAGACAATACAAATATTGTAGAACAAAGAAAAGAGAGAAAAATGTATTGATGGAGAAAGGAGACTTGATGACATTTGGGACCCCTTCCAACTCTATGAAAAGAAAATCCCAATTTCGAAAATATGAATTTGGTTTGGTCGCTTTATGTTCAACTCCAATTTAGAAACCTGTGGTGAGGAAGATTAAAGGGTGCCGGAGCAAAAGCCAAAGCACAAGCTGGCCGCTTCTATTTCTTGCGCTGAGCTGCTGTTTCCCTTCAAATTGAAATGTTTTCTCAGTTCTCCTGGGAACAAAATGCCCTAGGTTTGGTTGCATCCACACTGTTGAATTAATGCAGTTTGGCATTGCTTCAAATGCCAGGTCTCTGTGCAATGGAATCCTACAAGTTATAGTTTCACAAGGCCTATACTAAGCCTTCTCTGCCAAAGGCGCATTAATATTTATTTATTTATTTATTTATTTCGGGATTTTACCCCGCTCTTCTCAACCCCCAAGGGAGGACTCAGAGCGGCTTACAGTACGGCACAATTCGATGGCCACATAATAACAATATAAACCCCAAATCCCTTCAACAATTAAAATACATTAAAAATACATTAAAATACAACTACAATAGCACCATACACATTCACTCTGGATTAAAACAATGTTCAGTCCATAAAAACATTGGCCATAATCACCCACTTTCATTAAAAACCAATCAAAAATGCTACCTTGTGCTGGTGTACGAATGCCTGGTCCCACAGCCAGGATTTTACTTTTTTCCTGAAGGCCAGGAGGGATGTGGTGGATCGTACATCAATAGGAAGCGCATTCCACAGGCGGGGAGCCACCACCGAGAAGGCCTATCCCTCGTCCCCACCAGCCTCATCTGAGACGTAGGCGGGAACGAGAGCAGGGCCTTCCCGGATGATCTTAGATTACGAGGTGGGACATAGCGGCTGATGCGTTCGGACAAGTAAGCTGGGCCAGAACCGTATAGAGCTGTAAAGGTCAAAACCAGCACTTTGAATTGAGCCCGAATTGACAGGCAGCCAGTGGAGCTGACACAACAGGGGGGTGGTATGCTCCCTGTATGTAGCTCCCATTAGTAGTCTGGCTGCCGCCCGCTGGACTAATTGCAATTTCCGAACTGTCTTCAAAGGCAGCCCCACGTAGAGTGCGTTGCAGTAATCTATTCGGGATGTGACCAGAGCGTGGACGACCGTAGCCAGATCAGACTTCCCAAGGTATGGGCGCAGCTGGCGCACGAGTCTGAACTGTGCAAAAGCTCCCCCGGCCACCGCTGAGACCTGGGGCTCCAGGCTCAGCGATGAATCCAGGATCACTCCCAAGCTGCGAACCTGCGTCTTCAGGGGGAGTGTAACCCCATCCAACGCAGGCTGTAACCCTATGCCCTGTTCGGCCTTGCGACTGACCAGGAGGACCTCTGTCTTGTCTGGATTAAGTTTCAATTTGCTAGCCCTCATCCAGTCCGACACAGCGGCCAGGCACCGGTTCAAGGTCTGGACAGCCTCCTTGGTGACAGGTGGGAAGGAGTGACAGATCTGGACGTCACCTGCGTACAGATAACACCTTACTCCGAAACTCCGAATGATCTCTCCCAGCGGTTTCATGTAGATGTTGAATAACATCGGGGACAGAACTGAACCCTGAGGGACTCCACAGGACAACTGCTGTGGAGCCGAACAGGTGTCACCCAATGACACCTTCTGGGTACGACCTTCCAGGAAGGATTGGAGCCACTGCAGAGCAGTACCGCCAAGCCCCATGTCTGCAAGGCGACCCAGAAGGATACCGTGGTCAACGGTATCGAAAGCCGCTGAGAGATCCAGCAGAACTAACAGGGACACACTCCCCCTGTCGAGTTCCCGGCGTAGATCATCTACCAAGGCGACCAAGGCTGTTTCAGTACCATGTCCCGGCCTATAATAATAACTAGCTGAGGACACGGCGGTGCCCGGGTTATTTGAGGAAGGCATTGTGTGCCAAGGTTGGTTCCTATTAGATGTTTATGCGGCTTGCAGTGGTCTCAGGAACTTAGTGAAGGTACTGCGAGTCCCGTTGGCCATGGTCCATCCCCCTCCAAACAGCACCAGAATGTAGAGTGGGTCATGGGGGCGGTGTGTGTCACATTTGGTCTTGATCATTCTCTGGATGAGGTTTGCAGTGGTGTCTGGAAGTGAGGGAAGGTACTGGAAGTCCCATCATCCAGGGTCCCCCGTTCTCCAAACTGCACCAGGATGTAGAGTGGGTCATGGGGGTCTGTGTGCCAAGTGTGGTCTTGATCAGACATTGGATGAGGGTGGCAGCAGTCTCAGAAGGTGAGTGAAGGTACTTCAACTCCCATCATCCGTGGTCCGTCCCACTCAAAACTGCACCAGGATGTAGAGTGGGTCATGGATACTCTGTGTGCCAAGTTTGGGCCTGGTCTCTGATTTGTAGGGGCTGCAATGTTCTGTGGGAAATGAATTGGGTGAAGGTACTGCAAATCCCATCATTTGTGAGCCATCCTGCCGTAAACCTTAGCAGGTTTGTAAAGTGGGCCATTGGGCCTCTGTGTGCCAAGTTTGGTTCTGATTCGTCATTAGTGTGGGCCACAGTGCTTTAAGGAAGTGAATTAAAGTACTGCAAGTCCCATCATCCATGGTCCATCCTCCCTCAAACTGCACCAGGATGTAGGGTGCATCTTGGGGGGGTCTGTGTGCCAAGTTTGGTCTTGTTCTGTCATTGTTGGGGGCCTAGTCAGGAAAATCAAGTTGAGGAAGCCTTGCTGTCAATTTTGGGCCTGGTCTGAGATTTATAGGGGCTACAGTGTTGTTTGGGAAGTGAATGAGGTGAAGGTACTGCAAATCCCATCATTCGTGGCCCATCCTGCCCTAAACCACATCAGGTTGTGAAGTGGGCCATTGGTCCCTTGTTTGCCAAGTGTGTTCCTGATCCGTCATTGCTGTGGGCCGCAGTGGCTGACTGCCTGAGGCCTTTCCTTTTCCCTCTGAGTCACTTTAGAATGTTGGGATGTGGTTTGCTAATCGGAGTCCATTATGCAAATACCATTTCACTGGCAACCAATCCCCTCTGTCTGGGGCCGTAGAATGTTGGAGTTCTGAGGCTGGCCAATTAGTGTCCTTTATGCAAATAATCCCACAGTTTTAGCCAATCAAAACGCTGGCACATATTCCTCCCACCACACCACTGCCCGCAAACACTGTCTTTTATTATATACACTAGCTTGGGGACCCGGCGCTGCCGAGGTTATTTGAGAAAGGCATTGTGTGCCAATGTTGGTCCTTATCAGTTGTTTATGTGGCTTGCAGTGATCTTGGGAAGTGTGGGAAGGTGCTGGGAGTCCCATCGTCCATGGTCCATCCTCCTTCAAAGTGCATTAGGATGCAGAGTGGGTCATGGGGATTATGTGTGGCAAATTTTGTCTTGCTCAGTTATTGGATGAGGGTTGCAGCAGTCTTTGGAAGTGAGTGGAGGTACTTCAAGTCCCATCATCCATGGTCCATCCTCCTCACTACTTTACCAGGATGTAGAAGGAGTCATGAGGGTTCTGTGTGCCAAGTTTGGTCTTGATCAGTCTTTGGATGAGGTTGGCAGCAGTCTTGTGAAGTGAGTGGAGGTACTTCAAGTCCCATCATCCGTGGTCCAGGATGTAGAATGGGTCATGTGGGCTCTGTGTGTTTGCCTCAGGCCCTTTCCCTTCCTTTCTCTGCTGCCTAGGAGTTTTGGAATGTTGAGAGGCTGGCCAATCAGAGCCGTTATGCAAATAATCCCACACTGGCAACCAATCGAAATGCTGCCACATATTCCTCCGCACCTCTCGCCGCCCGCACCTCCCACCCTCCGCACCTCCCGCCGCAAACACTGACTTTTATTATATATACACTACCTTGGGGACCCGGCGCTGCCCGGGTTATTTGAGAAAGGCATTGTGTGCCAATGTTGGTCCTTATCAGTTGTTTATGTGGCTTGCAGTGGTCTCGGGAAGTGTGGGAAGGTGCTGGGAGTCCCATCGTCCATGGTCCATCCTCCTCCAAAGTGCACCAGGGTGTAGAGTGGGTCATGATCACTCACGGCACACTAGTGTGCTGCGGCATGCCGGTTGGGAAACACTGGTGCAGATTAGGCATGGGCAAAAATCGGCCCTCCAGGTGTTATGGACTCCAACTCCCACAATTCCTAACAGCTTACTGGCTGTTCAGAATGGTAGGAGCTGGAGTCCAAATCACTTGGAGGGGCAAACTTTGCTCATGCCTGGTGTAGATGCATTCTGAGTCCTGCTAACCTTACCCAGCAGAAATAGTGAGCTATTACTTGTAAACCAGTGCTTGGTCAATTGGCACGGCCATCTCTTGGGAGTGCTCTGATTGTTTCTTCCTATGTGTAAAAAATGAGGCGAGGCTAGGTGGCCTTTGGGTGCCCCCCTTCTAGGATTTGAAAACATTCCGCTGCATTTCCGAAGGTGGAAGTGGATTTGGAGATCAGGGAATGAATAGGTTTTGGGTTTGTGTGGGTTTGACCAAGCCTGGAAAGTGATATACTCCAGTGGTTTGGTTTTTTTGCAGACACCCCCATTGCTGAACTTGACCGCTCTCTTGCAATTAGCTAATGGCAGAAACATCCCTTTTGCGCGGCCGCCTCTGCAGGGCAACATGTGGGGAAGCCATCGGTTGGGAGGTTTCCATGGCAATCGGTGGAAGCACCGCCGCTCGGGTTTTTATGGACTGCCCACTGCGTTTTATCACCCTAACTAGCATGCAGAAGATATCATCCATTTGTGGAACATGCGGCTGCTTTGGAGTCTGGTGGGGCCTCCTTCTCTGAAGCAGAAACCGGATGGACGTCTGTCGGGAAGGTTTGGACTGTGCGTTCCTGTACTATGGAATGAAGTTGGATTGGATGGCCTTTGGGTGCCCCTTTCCAACTTTAGGCATGCAAGTAGAAACTATATGGCCATCTGCGGGGAGGGTTTGGATTGTGTATTCCAGTATTGCAGAATGGGGTGGGACTGAGTGGCCTTTGGCTGCCCCTTTCCAACTTTAGGAATTTGAGTTCAGTGGAGTCCTCTTCTCCGAAGGTATCTAAGCAGAAACTGGATGGCTATCTGTTGGGAGAGTTTGGATTGTGTATTCCAGTATTGTAGAATGTGGTTGTACTGCGGTGTTTCCCAACCAGTGTGCCGTGAGCGATCATCAGGTGTGCCGTGGGAAATTGGGACCTCCAATCCCCTTTCTTCCCCCTCCTGCCGAACACTGTTTCTCCTCCACTCTGGCTCCCTTCTTCCCTGCCTCGCTCTGCTCGCTTTGCCTCGCTTTGCTCGGGGGCGAGTCTGCGCACTAGCGCCCGCACAGGTCACGTCTACCTCCCTCCCCCCTCCCCTCCTGAACACGCTCACGCTGCCCCCTCGGATCAAAATGGCAGCAGAAGCGGCAGTGTAGAAGAAGAAGTAAGTGTTGGGCAGGAGGGGGAAGGAAGGGCGCGAAGGGGGAGGGGGAGGAAGAGGTCTCTGTCGAAAGCTGGCATGGGCAAACTTGGACCTTCCAGGTGTTTTGGACTCCAACTCCCACCATTCCTAGCAGCCTCGGGCCCTTTTCCTTTCCCCCCCTCAGCCACGTAAGCAGGAAAGGGCCTCAGGCTGTTAGGAATGGTGGGAGTTGGAGTCCAAAGCACCCAGAGGGCCGAAGTTTTCCCATGCCTGTTTGAGGGACCTTGAAGTGGTGAGCCTCCTTCCAACATTGTGATTCTGGATAGAAAACAAACAACAACATAACATAACACTGTTTGAGTCCACCGTGCTCTCTGGGTGTAGGTGAACGACAACTTCAAAACTCAAGGTCAATTCCCAAGCAAACCGTTTCAGTACTTTCTGTTGGTAATGAGAGTTCAATATGCCAAGTTTAGTTCAATTCCATTGTTGCAAGAGTTCAGGATGCTCTTTGATTGTGTGTTAACTATAAATCCCAGAAACTGTAACTCCCAAATGTCAAGGTCTATTTTCCCCAAACTCCATCTGTGTTCACATTTGGGCATAATGAGTATTCATGCCAAGTTTGGTCCTGATCCAAAATTGTTTGAGTGCTCTCTGGATATAGGTGAACTACAACTACAAAACCCAAGGTCAATGCCCACCAAACTCTTATAGTATTTTCTCTTGGTTATGGGAGTTCTGTGTGGGAAGTTTGTGTCTTTCTGCCATTCCTGCCAGGATATCTATGTTGTGTTCATCGAAACAGGCCCAGGTTTCACACTGAGTGTATAAATACATTCAAAAACATATCAACTATATGTATGACTGTGTTAGAGTGTCATTTTGTGTCATTTTGGTTGGTGGTGTGCCCCAGGATTTTGTCAATGTAAAAAATGTGCCGCGGCTCAAAAAAGGTTGAAAAGCACTGTTGTACTGGATGGCTTTTGGGTGCCCCTTTCCAACTTTAGGCATGCAAGTAGAAACTATATGGCCATCTGTTGGGAGGGTTTGGATTGTGTATTCCAGTATTGCAGAACGGTGTTGGACTGGATGGCTTTTGGGTGCCTCTTTCCAACTTTAAGAATTTGAGTTCACTGGAACTCTCTTCTCTGAAGGTATCTAAGCAGAAACTGGATGGCTATCTGTTGGGAGAATTTGGATTGTGTATTCCTGTGTTGCAGAATGGTGTTGGACTGGATGGCCCTTGGGTGCCCCTTTCCAACGTTAGGCTTCTATAAAGCCAGGTTAGACTCAGAGCAAGGAAATCTGAAGAAAGGGACGTCAACAATGTAAGTCATGGACAGCCTGCTACTGGAACAAGTCTTGTGTTTAATGTTTGTATATTAGTATATATATATATATATATATATATATATATATATATATATATATATAAAAGGAGCTGTCGTCGTTAAGCTGAAGTAAACAAAAGAAAATCAACTGTGCAAGTGTACAGGGATGGGGGTGGGGTGCGCGCGCACACACAGGAGAGCTCCTACATTAGTGGTTCTCAATGGGGCCAAATGACCCCAAAATTGGCAACACAACGTCTCACAACGCAAGAAGTCCCCTTTGGGGAGATAAAGCAGGGGTATAACTAAATATAGCAGAGCTGTTTGGGCTGGAAGTCAGCCTGAAAAAAACGGAAGTCCTCTACCAGCCCGCAGCACAGGAAGAAGAACACCATCATCCCCACATCAGCATAGGCGAATCTGTGCTTAAGAGTGCATTCGGATGGCTTCACAAAAGAGTCTGGAGCAACAAGCACCTGAGGCAAAGCACCAAAATCAGTGTGTACAGAGCTATCGTACTCTCTATTCTCCTCTATGGGTCTGAAACATGGGTCACCTATCGCCAACACCTACGACTCCTCGAACGCTTTCATCAGTGCTGTCTTCGCGCAATCCTAAATATACACTGGACCGACTACATGACGAATGTTGCTGTCCTTGAGCAAGCAGGGATCACCAGCATTGAGGCCATGCTATTGAGAACACAGCTGCGCTGGGCAGGGCATGTCTCTAGGATGGAGGACCACCGCCTCCCAACAATAATACTCTATGGTGAACTCGCCACAGGTCAGCGCAAGAGAGGCACCCCCAAAAAGAGATATAAGGACTCCCTGAAACAACATCTCAGGCTCGGCCAGATTGATCACCAACAATGGTCCACCCTGGCCTCACATCGGGGGGCATGGAGACGCACTATCCATGATGCTGCGGCCTCTTTCGAGAAGACACGCTGAATGGGTCTTGAAAAGAAACGACAACGCAGAAAGAACCGCAACTTGGAAACAACATCACCCAAGGAGACTTTCTGCTGTGCTTTCTGCAACCGAACTTGCCTATCTCAGATTGGCCTTTTTAGTCATCAACGCGCTTGTAAAAAGCGTGGGATGAGTCCTTCCTAAGAATCTTCGTTCGCGAAGTAATGCCGAGAGAGAGATAACTAAATATAACAACAACAACAACAACAACAATGGAAGAAAGTGCAAAGGCAGGTTTACAACTGAAGACTATGAAAGTAAAAAAGAATGGCCACCAATGATTTAGTGAAGACATTGGAATAGTTCCATACTTTGGCTCAGCCATTGACAAATCCCCTTCCAAGAAAGGAACTTGGAAGGAGACAGACAAGATGATATATCATTGAACACTAAAGTTAGGATTCTGCATTCTATCATAAGAAGACAAGCAATTGAAATACTCCAGGTAGCATGGCCCATGCCATAATATTTCCCGTTTCTATGTCTGGTTGTGAACGCCGGACAGTGAAGGAAGAAGATAAGAGTGGAATCAGCTTCTTTGCAATGCGATGTTGGAGGAAAGCTCTCTGGATGCTTAAAAAGGCCAATAAATGGGTCCCAAAGCATTTTTGGCCATATCATAATTCCCCATGTTTCTTTAACATGGATCCATAATGTCATAGTCCTGTTGAATTAAAATAGTAGGATGTGCCTCTCCTGCTCTCTGCTAATATGTCATTGCACGAAGAAGATGGATTTGTGAGCAATTGTACTGGGAGACATAGTGTAGCGATGTGCCAGAGAGGTGTCTCCTAGTCTTGGTACGTAGTATCCACCTGGCAAATAATGCATTGTATGCATGTATTTCTTATGACTTGAGCATAGAAGGCACCCTGCAAATAATGCATTGTATGTATGTCTTTCTTATGCCCATAGCACCCACCTTACAAATAATGCATTGTATGCACGTCCTTCTTACGACTTGACCATAGCATCCACCCTGCAAACAATGCATTGTTTGCAAGTCTTCTCATCCACCTGAGAAATAATGCATTGTATGCATGTCCATCTTATGAATGTCTGTCTTTCTTATGACTTGACTGTAGCATTCACCCTGCAAATAATGCATTGGATGCATGCATTTCTTATGACTTCACTGTAGCATTCACCATGCAAATAATGCATTGGATGTATGTATTTCTTATGGCTTGACTGTAGCATTCACCCTGCAAATAATGCATTGGATGTATGTATTTCTTATGGCTTGACTGTAGCATTCACCCTGCAAATAATGCATTGGATGTATGTATTTCTTATGGCTTGACTGTAGCATTCACCCTGCAAATAATGCATTGGATGTATGTATTTCTTATGGCTTGACTGTAGCATTCACCCTGCAAATAATGCATTGGATGTATGTATTTCTTCTGACTTGACCGTAGCATTCACCCTGCAAATAATGCATTGGATGCATGAATTTCTTATTACTTGGCTGTAGCATTCAGACTGCAAAAAAAGCATTGGATGAATGCATTTCTTATGACTTGACTGTAGCATTCACCCTGCAAATAATGCATTGGATGTATGTATTTCTTATGACTTGACTGTAGCATTCACCCTGCAAATAATGCATTGGATGTATGTATTTGTTATGACTTCACTGTAGCATTCACCCTGCAAATAATGCATTGGATGCATGCATTTCTTATGACTTCACTGTAGCATTCACCCTGCAAATAATGCATCGAGTGTATGTATTTCTTATGGCTTGACTGTAGCATTCACCATGCAAATAATGCATCGGATGCATGCATTTCTTATGACTTTACTGTAGCATTCACCCTGCAAATAATGCATTGGATGCATGCATGTCTTACGACTTGACCGAAGCATTCGCCCTGCAAATAATGCATTGGACGCATGCATTTCTTATGACTTGGCTGTAGCATTCACCTTGTGAATAAGGCATTGAATGCATGTATTTCTTGTGACTTGATTGCAGCATTCACCCTGCAAATAATGCATTGGAGGCATGTATTTCTTATGACTTGGCTGTAGCATTCACCATGCAAATAATGCATTGGAGGCATGAATTTCTTATGACTTGACCGTAGCATTCACTCTGCAAATAATGCATTGGATGCATATATTTCTTATGACTTGACCGTAGCATTCACCCTGCAAATAATGCATTGTATGCATGTCTTTCTTATGATCTGACCATCGCGTCCGCTCTGCAAATAATGCACTGGATGCCTGTCTTTCTTATGACTTGACCATAGCATCCATCTTACAAATAATGCATTCTTTGACCCGACAGTTGCAGCCACCCTGCAAATGATGTGTCTGGCCTTTGCTGCATTATCTAACGCCAGGCTTGGCACATTGGAAGAGAGGGTCATCCTTGTGCCGAAAATACCTCTCTCCGCCTTTTACGGTAGTGGCCAAAGGAAAATATTTCTCCAGTCCCCTTTTGAAGGCCTTCTGAAATATTCCATTTTCATTTTTTTTTTCATTTTCTCCCTCCCTCCTTCCCCCCATCTCTCTCTTTCGTTTGACGGATGGAAGAAAAATACACAGGGCTGCAAGGGAGGGTTGGCCGCGGCCTTGCCGAACAGTGGCCCGGCTTGTCTGGCCCATGAATATCGGTCTTATTCCTCCGCCTCTCTCCTTGCGGACTTGAGGAAAAAAAACACACCCTTGGCATCCTCAGCATTTCCCTTTGCCGGGATGGAGGCTTGGGCCGGGCCCCGTCTGTAGCCAGCCATTGTTGGGAGATAGCGGGTTTTATGAAAGGCGGGTTGTGTGCTCCACCCGGGTTCGGTTTATGAAGTGTGTGTTGACGCACCCTGAGAAATGTTTTCCTAGACGGATGGAGGGTTCACACTTTGGTGCATTGATGGGCACGGCCAGGCTGGCGTGGGTTGTGGTGCAAAGCACTGGTTAGGCTCATAGCACCGCAGGGTTTGGAAGGGCCACGCAGTCTCTCCGCCTTTGGCCGGGCAGGACGACGCCACCCAAGCAATCCTGGCAGATGACCATCCAGCCTCTACTTCAAAACCTCCAGAGAAGGACACTCCACCAGGCTCCCATGCAACCCATATTACATTAGAGTAGGGACACTCATGGGCCAGTCAGTCCAAACTCATTCTGCCAGGAAGGAAGACACCATCCAAGCCCTCTGAACAGATGGCCATCCAGCCTCTGCTTAAAGACCTCCAGAGAAGAAGACTCCACCAGTCTCCCATCCAATCTATATTACACTAGAGTTGGAAGGGAACCCCAAAGGCCATCCAGTCCAATTCCATTCTGCTAGACTGGAAAACACAACGAAAGCCCTCCTGACAGATAGCCATCCAGCCTCTGCTTTAAAACCTCCAGAGAAGGCGATCCAATCTATATTACATCAGAGCCGGAAGGGAACTCCAAAGGCCATCCAGTCCAACCCTGTTCTGCCAGGAATGGCGACACCATACAAACCCTCCCAACAGATGCCCATCTAGCCTCATAGCTATTAGAAGGGACATGGAGAAATAGGGCTATGGAATCCTAGAACAGTGTTTTTCAACCTTTTTTGAGCCGCGGCATATTTTTTACATTGACAGAATCCTGGGGCACACCATCAACCAAAATGACACAAAACGACACTCTAACACAGTAATACATACAGTTAATATGTTTTTAAATGTATTTATACACTCAGTGTGAAACCTGGACCTGTTTCGATGCACACAACATAGGTATCCTGGCAGAAATGGCAGAAAGCCACACACGAAGGTCTTGCTCAACAGCTGTCAGTCTCTCTCTGTGTTTAGTGGACGTTGACCTTGAGTTTGGAGTTGTAGTTCACCTATATCCAGAGAGCACTGTGGACTCAAGCAATGGTGGATCAGGACCAAACTTGGCATGAATACTCAATATGGCCAAATGTGAACACAGATGGAGTTTGGGGAAAATAGACCTTGACATTTGGGAGTTACAGTTTCTGGGATTTATAGTTAACACACAATCAAAGAGCATCCTGAACTCCTGCAACAATGGAATTAAACCAAACTTGGCCTATTGAACTCTCATTACCAACAGAAAGGACTGAAAGGGTTTGCTTGGTAATTGACCTTGAGTTTGGAAGTTGTAGTTCACCTACACCCAGAGAGCACTGTGGACTCAAACAATGTTATGTTATGTTGTTGTTTGTTTTCTTTCCAGAATCACAATGTTGGAAGGAGGCTCACCACTTTAAGGTCCCTCAAACAGGCATGGGAAAACTTGGCCCTCTGGGTGCTTTGGACTCCAACTCCCACCATTCCTAACAGCCTGAGGCCCTTTCCTGCTTAAGGTGGCTGAGGGGGGGAAGGAAAAGGGCCTGAGGCTGCTAGGACTGGTGGGAGTTGGAGACCAATACACCTGGAGGTCCAAGTTTGCCCATGCCAGCTTTGGACAGAGACCTCTTCCTCCCCCTTCCCCTTCGTGCCCTTTCTTCCCCCTCCTGCCGAACACTTACTTTTTCTTCTACACTGCCGCTTCTGCCGCCATTTTGATCCGAGGGGGCAGCGTGGGCATGTTCAGGAGGGGAGGGGGGAGGAAGATGTGACCCGTGCGGGCGTTACTGCGCAGACTCGCCCCAGAGCAAAGCGAGCAGAGCGAGGCTGAGAAGAAGGGAGCCCGAGTGGAGAAGAAAAAGTGTTCGGCAGGAGGGGGAAGAAAGGGTTATTTGAGGTCCCAATTTCCCACGGCACGCCTGATGATCGCTCACGGCACACTAGTGTGCCACGGCACACTGGTTGGGAAACACTGTCCTAAGACCAAGGATCCCTTTCAAATGGACTGTTTTCAAGCCAGGTGCCTCTTGTCCTATATCTGTGGTTTTGGCCAAATCCGTGAAGGTCCTTTTGGGTCCAGATCCTGTCTTTTGGGGCATTAGTTTGCTCTCGTTCCCAATTTGGTGCGATCTGCACATTTGGTTAGTTGCCTGGACGGTGAGGAGAGGTCCAAGGAGGAGAGAGATTTTCTCAACGCCGTCACATTTTCTGTTTGGGAAGCCGTCTGCCCTTTTCGCTTTGGGCTTGCAACCAGCCCGCTGCCTTCATTTCCTTCTCGATGTGTGTAGGTTCTGTGCCGATGACAATTTGAGCCGGTTCCTGCCTCATGACACTACCTGCGGAGCATTTCCATGAGCTAAGAATAACTCAAACTTGGAAACCAGTTTGCTTTTTCTTGGTTGGGATGACAACTCCCCAAATTCTCCAGCAGTTGCCATTCCGCCCTGCAGGGAAGAGAGAGAAAAATCTCTACACCAGTGGTTCTCATCCTTCGTGATGCCGTGACCCCTTAATACAGTTCCTCGTGTTGTGGGGACCCCCCCCCCAAAACAAATATTTTTGTTGCTGCTTCATAACTGTAATTTTGCTACTGTTATGAATTATAATGTAAATGTCCAATATGCAGGATGTATTTTCATTCACTGGACCAAATTTGGCACAAATACTTGATATGCCCAAATTTGAATATTGGTGGGGTGGGGGGTTGATTTTGTCATTTGGAGTTGGGAGTTGTAGTTGCTGGGATGTATAGTTAACCTACATTCAAAGAGCAGGGGCGGTCTCAGGTAATTTTAAATGGTAAGCAAACATTATTTTGGTGCCCCCCCAAAAAACATTATTTTGCCCCCTCCGCACATGCCCAGAAGCTCCTGTGCGCAGGCGCAGAAGCCTGTAAACACAGCACTCCATATTCGGCACGCGCCCCCCTCCGGGGGCCCTCAAGCTCCTGTGCGCAGGCGCATGCCTCCCTATCGGCAGAAGCTCCTGTGCGCTGCACTCCCTATTTGGCACCCCCTCCGCGCATGCCCAGCTCCTGCACAAGCCTGTAAACACAGCACTCCCTATTCGCACGCCCCCCCCCCGCACATGCCCAGAAGCTCCTGTGCGCAGGCGCAGAAGCCTGTAAACACAGCACTCCCTATTTGGCACGCCCCCCCGCATGCCCAGAAGCTCCTGTGCGCAGGCGCAGAAGCCTGTAAACACAGCACTCCCTATTTGGCACGCCCCCCCGCTCATGCGCAGAAGCTCCTGCGGGCAGGCGCAGAAGCCTGTAAACACAGCACTCCCTATTTGGCACGTGCCCGCAGAAGCCTGTAAACACAGCACATGCCCAGCCCAAGCTCCTGTGCACAGGCGCAGAAGCCTGTAAACACAGCACTCCCTATTCGGCACGCGCCCCCCTCCGCACATGCCCAGAAGCTCCTGTGCGCAGGCGCAGAAGCCTGTAAACACAGCACTCCCTATTCGGCACAGCGCCCCCTCAGCTCAAGCCCAGTCGCACCTGTGTGCAGGCGCAGAAGCCTGTAAACACAGCACTCCCTATTTGGCACGCGCCCCCCCTATGCGCAGGCATGCCCAGAAGCTCCTGTGCGCAGGCGCAGAAGCCTGTAAACACAGCACTCCCTATTCGGCAGGCCCCCTCCTGTGCGCCGCACATGCCCAGAAGCACTCCCTATCCTGTGCGAAGCTCCTGTGCAGGCGCAGAAGCCTGTAAACACAGCACTCCCTATTCGGCATGCCCCCAGAAGCCCTGTGCGCATGCCCAGACTCCTAGCTCCTGTGCGCAGGCGCAGAAGCCTGTAAACACAGCACTCCCTATTCGGCACCCGCCCCCATCCCCGCATGCCCAGAAGCTCCTGTGCACAGGCGCAGAAGCCCGTAAACACAGCACTCCTATTCGGCACGCGCCCCCCAGGCGCAGAAGCCCAGAAGCTCCTGTTCGGCACGCGCCCCCCGCCGCATGCCCAGAAGCGCAGGCGCAGAAGCCTGTAAACACAGCACTCCCTATTTGGCACACGCCCTTCCGCGCATGCCCAGAAGCTCCTGTGCGCAGGCGCAGAAGCCTGTAAACACAGCACTCCCTATTCGGCACGCAGGGTGGTTTGCTACGGCATGGCGTCGGGGTGCACAAGGCCCAAAAGCGGAACATTGGCCGGACGCTGTCTGGCGGGCGGGGGAATGCGCCCTTTACCCAGATGGCGCCCCATGCAGCGGCGTCCTTTGCCTACCAGTAGGACCGCCCCTGTCAAAGAGCATTCTGAACTCCACCAATGATGAAATTGAACCAAATGAACCAAAGTCCCATGGCCAACAGAAAATACTGGAAGGGTTTGGTGGGCATTGACCTTGAGCTTTGGCAGGCCCGGATTACCCATGAGGCCAACCTAGGCCATGGCCTAGGGGCGCAAGCCGAGGGGAGCGCAATTCACGGACCAAAAAAAAAGTTAATTAAAAAAACAAAACCTCCATGGCCAGCCCTTGGGAATGGCGGGAGTTGAAGCACAAAGGCCCCGGAGGGAGGGAGGGAGGGCCGAGCCTGGTCTCAAGGCAGGACACGCAGAGCGAGAAGCAGCAGCAGCGACTTCCCTCCCTTCCTCCCTCCCTCCTCTCCGCTACTCAGCCGGGGCCGGGGCCTCCCAGGATGACATCACTCCCTCCCTCCTCCTCCACCAGGCCCGCCATCCTTGTTTGCTCCGTTGCCTCCCAGGGTGATGTCACTCCCTCCCTCCCTGGGAGGCGGGGAGTGGGCGGGGCCAGCAGTGAGTCCTCCGAGCTCGCCTCCTGGACCCGCCTCCCACCTTGTGACACCCATCAATCAAAGCTGAAGAGCAGCAGCCGGCCAATCGGGGAGCCTCCCTCCCTCCCGGGTGGGCGTGGCTCCGCGGACTCGACCAATAGGAAGGCGAGGGCCTGCTTGGAGGCGGAAGTCCACGGAGGGGGATTCTCCCTGAGCCACGGATTGCAACCGAGGAGGAGGAGGAGCAGTGGCCCGGAAGGAGACGGGTGGGTATCTCTCTTTCTCCGGGGAGAGCCCCCCCCAAAGGAAGGAAGGCCCCCCAGGCCTCTCCCCACTACTCTCCCTCCCTGAGGCGTGTGGATTCTAATCAGCCCCGGCAGATGGCCACCCCGCCACGGCCCCCAAGCCCCCGGGCAAGGAAGGACGGAAGGAAAGGCAAGTGCGGCTTGGGTCCCACCCTCCCTTCTCGGATCCCAAACAACAACTTTCAGTGCCGGTAGTAGAGGGGGCTTAATTCCGAAGTGTGGCCTAGGGCGCAAAAAGTTGTTAATCCGGGCCTGAGCTTCAGAGTTGTAGTTTGCCTACATCCATAGATAACTGTGGACTCAAGCAATGATGGATCTGGGCCAAAGTTGGCTCAAACACTCAATATGCCCAAATGTGAACACTGGTGGAGTTTGGGGGAAATTGACCTTGACATTTGGGAGTCGTAGTTGCAGGGATTTATAGTTCACCTACCGTATAATCAAAGAGCATTCTGAACTCCACAAGCAAGAGAATTGGGATAAACTTCCCACACAGCAACCCCATCACCAACAGAAAATACCGTGTTTTCTGATGGTCTTTGGTGACCCCTCTGAAACCCCCATGACCCCCCCAGGGGTCCTGACCCCCAGGTTGAGAAACACTGCTCTACACTATTCCATGCTTTCATAACCTTTGAATTAGGGTTGCCACTTTTTGATCTAAGAAATAAGGGACATTTACCTAAAAATACGGGATTTTTTCACAAAAATAAGGGACATTTCATTAAAATTTGGAAATTTGGAAATCAATACTATTATTAACAGAATAAGGTCATGATTGAAATTCATAAAAGAAACAGACTTACACCCTCTTAACAGTACATAGTATGTTTCTGCATGTTTTGTCATACCTAATGCATTGTACTGTACGCACTACATACAGTACTACTACTTCTCTCTCTCTCTCTGTCTCTCTCTCTCTCTTTCTCTCATTCTTTCTCTCATTCGTGGCATTACTTCATGAATGAAAATTCTTAGGAAGGACTCATCCGACGCTTTTTACAAGCACGTTGATGACTAAAAAGGCCAATCTGAGATAGGCAAGTTCGGTTGCAGAAAGCACAGCAGAAAGTCTCCTTGGGTGATGTTGTTTCCAAGTTGCGGTTCTTTCTGCGTTGTCATTTCTCTTCGAGACCCATTCGGCATGTCTTCTCAAAAGAGGCCGCAGCATTGTGGATAGTGCGTCTCCATGCCTCCCGATGTGAGGCCAGGGTGGACCATTGTTGGTGATCAATCTGGCCGAGCCTGAGGTGTTGTTTCAGGGAGTCCTTATATCTCTTTTTGGGGGCGCCTCTCTTGCGCTGACCCATGGTGAGTTCAACATAGAGTAGTATCTTTGGGAGGCGGTGGTCCTCCATCCTAGCAACGTTCCCTGCCCATCGCAGCTGTGTTCTCAATAGCATGGCCTCAACGCTGGTGATCCCTGCTTGCTCAAGGACAGCAACGTTCGTCACATAGTCGGTCCAGTGTATATTTAGGATTGTGCGAAGACAGCGCTGATGAGAGCGTTCGGGGAGCCATAGGTGTTGCCGATAAGTGACCCATGTTTCAGACCCATAAAGGAGAATAGACAGTACGATAGCTCTGTACACACTGATTTTGGTGCTTGGCCTCAGGCGCTTGTTGCTCCAGACTCTCTTGTGAAGCCTTCCGAATGCACTCTATGCCTTTGCTAATCTGTGATCGAGCTCTTTATCAATCTTGGCGTCTGAAGAGATGACGATTCCCAGGGAGATGAACTGCTGAAGGGACTTAAGCACAGATGTGCCTATGCTGACGTGGGGATGATGGTGTTCTTCCTGTGGTGCGGGCTGGTAGAGGGCTTCGCTATTCTTCAGGCTGACTTCCAGCCCAAACAGCTCTGCAGCTGTTGCAAAGCAGGACGTGAGGCGCTGCAGGGCTGCTTCTGAATGGGCGACAAGGGCAGCATCGTCAGCATATCAGAGATTTACATTAGTAGCAAAATGACAGTTACGAAGTAGCAACACAAATAATATTATGTTGGGGGTATTAAGGTGGTCGTGGCCTTAGGAAGGTTGAAAAACACTGATATAAGAGGAGGATAAAAGCACATTTCGGGCTTCCAGGTTGACAACTAGAGAGAGAGAGAGAGAGAGAGAGAGAAAATGCAAGAATCTTGAGATTTTTGCAGAAAGGATTTGGCATGACTTCTGAATCTAAGCAGGAGCGAAATGCCCCGGCGGAATGACTGTCCAGAGTTCGTTTTTGGAGAAGGGAGAGAGAAGCAGACATATTGCAGAGTAATTACAGGTAGCATGCCAGCTTCCGATGCCCGATTGTAACCTAGAGGCTTGGCTGCGATCCTGCATTGCGGTTGTGTAACCGTTATCTGTTGTTGTTGTTGTGTGTGCCTTCAAGTTATTCCCTACGAAGGCGGTCACATCACATCCAATCAAAACCCTTTGCTAGTCCAAGTTACTTTTTCCATTAGTTTGCTAATTTGGTTCAATCGGACCTTCCGTATCCACCAAAAATAGATATACAGAACCGGATTGTTTGTATTGTATTCCTTCACGTCATTTTTAATTTATGGTGACCCAAAAATGATCCTATTGTGAACTTTTCTGGGGCTGAGAGAGTGTGGCTCACCCAAGCTGTAACCAAGGTCGGAGACCTTGGCAGATTAGTTTCCATCCTACTGAGGCAGGGGTCGGGAACCTTTTTGACTCCGAGAGCCATGAAAGCAAAATATTTGGAAATTCATTTCAGTGAGAGCCATAGAATATATATAATCTATTTTAAGACTGACTTCAATTAAATGTGAGTCTATACGTACATCCTATGAGAAAAGGATTCCCCCTTTGGCAGAATGAGGGGACGCTTCAGACCTGGCTCTGCAAAAGGCATGCTCAGGACTCTGGGAAGGAAGAGAAGGCGGAAGGAAGGAAGGGGGAAGGAAAGAAAGAAAGACAGAGGAAATAAAGGAGGGAGGGAAGAAGAAAGAAAAGAAGAACAAACTATGGAAAAGGAAGAAAAGAAAAGCAGGAGAGAGACAAGGAGAGGAAGAGAAAGAAAGAATTGGGAAGGGAGGAAAGGGTGGGGAAAAGAAAGGAAAGGGAGAGAGGAAAAAGTAAAATAATCAAGGGAAAAGAAGAAAAGAAAGAAGGGGAGAGAGAGGGAAGTGAAAAGAAAGGGAGGAGAAGCAAAGGAAGACTTGGGGGAAAAGAATATAAGAGGAAGGAAGAGGAAGGAAGGAAGGAAGGAGGAAAAGGAAGGAGGAGAGGAAGAGGAAAAAGGGGATAGGGGGAGAGAAAGGAAGGAAGGAAGGAAGGAAGGAAGGAAGGAAGGAAGGAAGGAAGGAAGGAAGGGAAGGAGAGAATACAGGAAAGCAGAAAGGGGAGAGGGGGAGGGGAAAGGAAGGAGAGAAAGAGAAGGAAAGGGTAAAGGGGAGAAAGATAAGAAGGAAGAGGAAGGAATGAAGGAAGAAAATGGAGGAAAGAAGGAAGGGGAGAGAGGGAGGGAAAAGGAAGGAGAGAAGAAGAAGGAAAGGGTGAAGTGGGAGAAAGGAAGGAAGGAAGGAAGGAAGGAAGGGAAGGAAGGAAGGAAGAGGGAGAATAGAGGAAAGCAGGAAGGGGAGAGGGGGAAAGGGGAAGAAGAAGGAAGAAAGAGAAGAAAGAAGGAAGGGGAAGGGGGAGAAAGGTAAGAAGGAAGAAGGAAGAAAATGGAAAGAAGGAAGGGGGGAAGGGGAGGAAGGAAGGGAAGGAGAAAAGAGAAGGAGAAGGAACCGGTGAAGGGGGAGGAAGGAAGGAAGGCAGGAAGGAAGGCAGGAAGGGGGAGAATGGAGGAAAAAAGGAAGGGGAAAGAGGGAGGGAAAAGGAAGGAGAGAAGGAAAGAATGGGCTGCTCTGGAGAGCCAGATGCAATCATGAAAAGAGCCACATCTGGCTCCCGAGCCATAGGTTCCTGACCCCTGCCCTATGGGTTTCCAACGTTCCGCAGCGAATCAAACTCAGGTCTCTAGAATCATAGGGAGAATCTACACAGAAGAATGAATGCAGTTTTTCATCAATTTAATTGTCCTGATTCAGTACTACTGATTCCTGGGAGTTGTAGTTTTTACAAGATCTCTAGCCTTTTCTTGCCTCACCAAACTACAACTCTCAGGATTCCATAGCCTTGAGCCTTGGCAGCCAAAGTGCTATCAAACTGCATTAATTCTGCAGTGCAGATCCATTCGTTGCTACCAGTCGTAGGCCATAATGTTTGAAAGGATGTAGGGATGAGAATCAAAAAGACAATAGTGCAATAATGTGCAGTAGGAAGAGAGGAAGACTTCATTACAGGTGTATTTACTGTGTCAAGTTCGGACTAAATACCGGAGCGGATTTACTATGGGAATGACTGAGGCAGAGATGATAAACTCAGGGTGTTGCTGCACAGTGGGATGAATGCATTTTGGCGCCCCTTGGACTGCTCTGTCTCAATGCGATGGGATCCTGGGAGTTGTAGCTCTTAAAGGGCGTTCTCTTTCTGTGCCCCATGAAACTACGACTCCCTCTGGATTTTGGCGCACAGCTTTTCTCCATACCGTCTTCCTTGGCAGCTGCAGGGAATATATTTGAAGAGGAGCAGGATGTCACAGCATCTGTCAACCAGCTGCAGATCCCAGATGCAAAAAGCCCGTTTTGCAAAACACATTGTTGCCCTGCTGTGCGCTTTGGAGCGAGGGGTTTGGGCGCAGATGTGTTCATGCCTTCAAATCACTGGGAGATGGATGGCGACCTCATGAATTGCATTGGGTTTTCTTGAACAGCGAAGACTCAGAGGAGGTTTTGCCAGCCCCTTCCCCTGAAAGATAGCATTGTATTGTCTTTTCAGTCTCCCATCCAAGCCCTAACCAGGGCGGAAACTGCTTAGCTCCCAATGATTTGGTTCCTTTTAGGGTATTTAGGCAAGTCCATTGCATACATGAAATAGTTGGTCTTTGCTACTTCAAGTCCCATCATCCATGGTCCACCCTCCTCCAAACTGCAGTACAATATAGAGTGGGTCATGGGGGCTCTGTGTGCCTAGTATGGTCTTTATCGGTCTTTGTTGGGGGCCGCAGCAGTCTTGGGCAATGAGTAGAGGTAGTTGAAGTCCCATCATCCATGGTCCACCAAACTGCAGCGGGATGTAGAGTGGGTCATGGGGGCTCTGTGTGCCAAGTTTGGTAGTTCTTGGTGAGTGGTGAAGGTCACAGTGTTTTTAGGAAGTGAGTGAAGGTACTGCAAGTTCCATCATCCATGGTCCATCGTCCTTCAAACTGCAGCGGGATGTAGAGTGGGTCATGGGGTCTCTGTGTGCCAAGTTTGGTCTGCATTGGTAATTTGATGAGGGTTGCAGTGGTTTCAGTAAGTGAGTGAAGGTACTGCAAGTCCCATCATCCATGGTCCATTCCCCTTAGAACTGCAGCAGGATGTAGAGTGGTCATGAGTAGTCTGTGTGGCAAGTTTGGGCCTGGTCTGTGATTTGTAGGGGCTGCAATGTTCTGAGGGAATTGAAGTGGTGTGACGGTACTGCAAATCCCAACATTTGTGGCCCATTCTGCCCTAAAGTGCTCCAGGTTGTAAAGTGGACAATTGGGCCTCTGTGTGCCAAGTTTGGTCCTGATCCATCATTGGTGTGGGCCACAGTGCTCTAAGCACTGCAAGTCCCATTATCCATGGCCCATCCCCCCTCAAACTGCACCAGGATGAGGAGTGCGTGTTGGGGGTTCGGTGTGCCAAGTTTGGTATTGTTCTGTCATTGTTGGGGGCCGCAGGCCTTTTCCTCCCCCCCCCCCCAGCACTTTAGAGTGTCGGAAGGTTGGTGGTGCTGGCCAATCAGAGGAGTTATGCAAATACTCCCTCAGTGGCAGCCAATCCCCTCTGTCTGGTGCCTTAGAATGTCGGAGTTCTGAGGTTGGCCAATCTGAGTCCTTTATGCAAATAATCCCACAGTGGCAACCAATCGAACCGCTGGCACATATTTCTACCACCGCACCACCGCACTGCCGCAAACACTGAGTTTTATTATATACATAGATAGATAGATGTGTATGTGTATGTATGCACACACACACACACACACATAATATATAAACATAAATCACACGCACATATATACATATATAAACACATGCACACATACTCATATATAGCTAAGGGATACACACACATACATACACATACATACTTAAACACACTTCTATATATATATAAATGCTCTGTCCAGAATGAGGCTGAAGTAAACAAAAGAACGGAATCACAACAAATTGGGCAGCAAAACGTCTCACAATACAAGGTGTGACCAACAAAAATAAAAAACAAAAAACCCTAAAAATAACGTACAAATCCTACATCCTAAAAAAAAAGGTATAAGAGGCCACTAAGGCCCTTGCCTTTCCACTCCCAGCCACTTCAGAATGTTAGAATGTTGAGGTGGACCAATCAGAACCCATATGCAAATATCGACACAGTGGCAACCAATCACCATTTCTGACAGCCTCAGGCCCTTGCCCTTCCCCTCTCAGCCACTTCAGAGTTAGAAGGGACCCTACCATGGTAGAAGGAAGGAGAGAAGAAAGGTGGGGGTGAAAATGGGAAGGAATGAAAGAGGGAAAGGGGGAAAGAAGGAAAGAAAAAAGGAGGGAGGTAAAGAAGGGAAGAGAGAAGGCAGGCAAGCAAGCAGGCAGGCAGGCAGGGAAGCAGGCGGGCGGGCGGGCGAGCAAGCAAGCAAGCAAGCACCAAAGGAAGGAAGAAGAGAAAGTAGAAAGGAAAGGGAAAGGAAAGGCAGGAAAGAGGTAACGAAGGAAGGGAGGAGAAAAGGAAATAAATAGTGAAAGAAGGAAGGAAACAGGGAGAGAAGAAAGGAGATGAAAAAGTAGAGAAAGGGGGAGGGAAAGAAGGAAAGAGAGAAGGAAGGATGAAACCAAAGAGTGAAAGAAGGAATAAAAGAAAGAGGTAGAGAAGGAAGAAAGGAGAGAAAGGGGAAGAAAAGAGGGGGGAAGGAACAGGTAGGCACCTCTCTTTCATAATAGTCCAGATATCTACCTCTACTTCAAAAATTCTTACTATAGGCCACAGCAACGCGTGGCAGGGCACAGCTAGTCTATCTATATTATCTATCTATATTATCTATCTCTATATCTTCTCTCTATCTCTTCTCTATACACATAGTAAAAGTGAAAAATGTGTATGTACGTGGCGCAGTTGCCCACTTACACAGACAGCCTCCGGCCTCCACAAACAGGCTCTAGTTCAGTGTTTCTCAACCTTCCGAATGCCGCGACCCCTAATACGGTTTCTCATGTGGTGGTGACCCCCAACCATAAAATTATTTTTGTTGCTACTTCATAACTGTAATTTTGCTACTGTTATGAATCATCATGTAAATATCTGATACGCAGGATGTATATTCTGGACCAAATTTTGCACAAATACCCAATACACCCAAATTTGAATACTGGTGAGGTGTGTGTGTGTGTGGGGGGATTGATATTGTCATTTGGGAGTTGTAGTTGCGGGGAGTTATAGTTCACCTACAATCAGAGAGCATTCTGAACTCCACCAGTGGGGGAATTGAAGGAATCTAGGCACACACGACCAACAGAAAATATTGGAAGGGTTTAGTGCGCATTGACCTTGAGTTTTTGGAATTGTAGTTCACCTACTTACAGAGAGCTCTGTGGACTCAAACAATGATGGATCTGGACCAAACTTGGCACGAATATTAAATATGCCCAAACTGGTGGAATTTGGGAAAAATAGACATTGACATTTGGGAGTTCTAATTGCTGGGATTTATAGTTCATCTACAATCAAAAAGCGTTCTGAACCCCACCAATGACAGAATTGGGTCAAACTTCCCACACAGAACCACCATGAACAACAAAAATACTATGTTTTCTGATAGTAATTGGCGACCCCTCTGACACCCACCACGACCCCCGAGGGGTCCCGACCCCAGGTTGAGAAACACTGCTCTAGTTCCAGGTGCTGAGAAGCCTCCAAGCCCCCCCCCCTTCATGGACAAGGCAGGTTAGAGTGAGTGCCATGAAGATGTGGCCCAAACCCTTCCAAGGTCCTCCACACACACTACGACCCACCATCCAAGACATGCTTTCATTCAGGGACAATTTCCCCCTAGATTTCAGGTGTTTCCTCCACCACAGGCAGGCATCCCAGGATTCCTTTCTCTCCATTTGCATAACCCCACCCACTGCCTCTCCCTGAACCCTTTCCTACCCTTTCCTGGGGCACACAGCAGAGAGGATTTGATCAGCAACTGGACAGACTGGATGGGTGTGGGGGACTGATTCCACACGCTGGGGTTGTCGTTCACCTTGCATCAAGGCAGACCCCCTTCAATCATAGATCTGCATTGGCATATGGGAGTTGTAGTTCACTCTTATACAGAGAGTACTAACCCCAGCCGACATCAGATCTGGACCAAACTTGGCACACAGACTCAACATGACCAACTAGTGGGTTCGGGGGTGGCTGCCCTTGGCATATGGGAGTTGTAGTTCACTCTTATACAGAAAGTACTAACCCCAGCCGACATCAGATCTGGACCAAACTTGGCACACAGACTCAACATGACCAACTAGTGGGTTCGGGGGTGGCTGCCCTTGGCATATGGGAGTTGTAGTTCACTCTTATACAGAAAGTACTAACCCCAGCCGACATCAGATCTGGACCAAACTTGGCACACAGACTCAACATGACCAACTAGTGGGTTCGGGGTGGCTGCCCTTGGCATATGGGAGTTGTAGTTCACTCTTACAGAAAGTACTAACCCCAGCCGACATCAGATCTGGACCAAACTTGGCACACAGACTCAACATGACCAACTAGTGGGTTCGGGGGTGGCTGCCCTTGGCATATGGGAGTTGTAGTTCACTCTTATACAGAGAGTACTAACCCCAGCCGACATCAGATCTGGACCAAACTTGGCACACAGACTCAACATGACCAACTAGTGGGTTCGGGGTGGCTGCCCTTGGCATATGGGAGTTGTAGTTCACTCTTATACAGAGAGTACTAACCCCAGCCGACATCAGATCTGGACCAAACTTGGCACACAGACTCAACATGACCAACTAGAGGGTTCGGGGGTGGCTGCCCTTGGCATATGGGAGTTGTAGTTCACTCTTATACAGAGAGTACTAACCCCAGCCGACATCAGATCTGGACCAAACTTGGCACACAGACTCAACATGACCAACTAGTGGGTTCGGGGGTGGCTGCCCTTGGCATATGGGAGTTGTAGTTCACTCTTATACAGAGAGTACTAACCCCAGCCGACATCAGATCTGGACCAAACTTGGCACACAGACTCAACATGACCAACGCTGCCCTTGGCATATGGGAGTTGCAGTTCACTCTTATACAGAGAGTACTAACCCCAGCCGACATCAGATCTGGACCAAACTTGGCACGCAGACTCAACATGACCAGCTGTGTATACAGGCCTGGTCTAGGGAGGATTGACCCACGGTCTACATCCTGGTGCAGTTGAGAGGAGGACAGACCACAGATGATGGGACTTGCAGTACCTTCCGTAATTACATGATATCACTGCAACTCCCAATAATGATGGATCAAGGCCAAACTTAGCAGACAGAGCCCCCATGACCCACTCTACATCCTGGCGCATTTGGAGGAGGGTGGACCATGGACAATGGGACTCGCAGTACATTCACTAACTTCCTGGCACAACTGCGAGCCACATAAATCACTGCTAAAGACCAACGAATACGTTTCTCAAATAACCCGGGCAACGCCGGGTCCCCAAGCTAGTAGTAAATAAAAACAAATTATATTTGTGTGTGTGTGTGTGTGTGTGTGTATCAGGGATATGTACTGTATGTATGTATGTATATGTATACACACACACTTTAAAGTCCTCTATGGACTTATGATGGCCCCATAATTTCTTAAGATATGAAAAATCAGAGGTTAGGTCCTGCCAGGATTGCATAACATTAAGCCTGAAAGTTGTGTCAAACTACATTAATTTGACAGTGTAGACCAGGGGTGCTCAGAATGGTGATCTCGATCACCAGGGTGATCTTCGGGCCTCATCCTGGTGATCTTTAGGCCCCTGACCAGTTTTTTTGCTGTTGGTCCTCTTCACGCGCCCCTGCACACTGCAAAGAAGTCCTCCGTCGTTGCTCCTCCCGCTCTCCTGCTCGCGCGCCCTCCAAAAGCTCCAGAGTCCAAGAGGCAGAGTGGGCCCCCTCTTTTGGATTCCTCCTCCTCCTCCCTCCGTCCTTCTCCAGCCACTCAGAGTCGTAGACGACCAAAGGGGGCGGGCCTGGATGACGCGATGCATGCCTGGCCCCGCGCGCATGCGCAGAAGCGCCCATTCTGCCTCTCGGACTTCTCGTGAGCTCTTGGAGGCGGCACACATGCTAGCGGCGTGGAAATAGGAGCAACGACGGAGGAGGAGAAGGACGCTTTGGGGTCATTTCCTTACCGCATCTCAAAGGTCGGTCTTTTTACTTTGGGGTGGGTGCTTGATTGTTCTGTGGCATGTCTTTTTGTTTATTTTTAATGTTTAAAAATGGCCTTTTAGCTCCAAAGCCTCTCTGCTTGCTTTGTTCCTTGAGAAATATATGTTGGGGAATATGGAAATGTGGGAGAAATGGGGTGGTTGGATGTATTTATGCATGCCCCTTTGTTTACCTTGCTGAGTATTAAATGGCCTTGCAGTTCAAAAGCCTCTCTTCTTACTTTCTGGCTGATAATATGTGTGGTAATATGGCAGTGTGGGAGAAATGGGGTGGTTGGATGTATTTTTATGCTCTGTTTTATATTGTTGTTATTAAATTGAAATGTTGATGTTTTATAACTTCATTTTATGTAAACTGCCCCGAGCCTGCTGGAAGGAGCGGTACATAAAAATGAATAATAAATATACAGTAAATAAATAAATAAGAAAATAGTTATACGTTTTACATTTCTGGGTAGGTGATCTTTGGGACTTGGTTTTTTAATCAGTAGCTCCCATGCTGAAAAAGTGTGAGCACCCCTGGTGTAGACGCATCCTAAGTGCAGATCTACTTTCCTGGGTGTGTTTAAAGGCAGAATAAGCCTTCAAAAGATCCCACCCAAACCTAATTCATCACCAGTGTCTTATATCCTTTTTAAACCAGAGGAATTATTATATTTTATTCACCCCCTGAAACCAAACAATTTGATGCTAGGCATTCAATCCATACTCTGGCGCCATCTTCTGGCCATGTGGCGAATGGCAATTCCCTCCTATTCATTTCAATGGGGAAAAATTAAGATGAGTAAAAAAAAAAAAGAAATGAAAAAGAAATCATTGATATAAAAAAAAACCTCAGCCCTTGTAAATGTGAACTTGGGACATTAAAACAATGCCGAATCTGCAGGAATTTCTGTTCTACTTAGCAACAAGGTCCTGCTTCTTTGATGGGCCCCCGACTTTGCTTTGGTAAACCAAATTATAATCATTATTATTTTTAATTGAAAAAATTATATTTGAAAAAGCTGATAATGTCCTCAATTGAATTTCTGGGTCAGAATAATTAATGGGATAAAAATGAAGCCACAATAGAAAATGCTTAGGAAGCCTTTTTTTATATTTAAAGGAGCGTGAGAATCAGAGACGGGAATGTTAGAGGTCATCTAGTCCAGTGTTTCCCAACCTTTTTTGAGCTGTAGCACATTTTTTACATTTACCAAATCCTGGGGCACACCACCAACCAAAATGACACAAAATGACACTCTAACACAGTCATACATATAGTTAATATGTTTTTAAATGTATTTATACACTCAGTGTGAAACCTGGGCCTGTTTCGATGAACACAACAGAGATATCCTGGCAGGAATGGCAGAAAGACACAAACTTCCCACACAGAACTCCCATAACCAAGAGAAAATGCTATAAGAGTTTGGTGGGCATTGACCTTGGGTTTTGGAGTTGTGGTTCACCTATATCCAGAGAGCACTGTGGACTCAAACAATGTTGGAGCAGGACCAAACTGGGCATGAATACTCAACATGCCCAAATGTGAACACAGATAGAGTTTGGGGAAAATAGACCTTGACATTTGGGAGTTACAGTTTCTGGGATTTATAGTTAACACACAATCAAAGAGCATCCTGAACTCTTGCAACAATGGAATTGAACCAAACATGGCATATTGAACTCTTATTACCAACAGAAAGTACTGAAAGGGTTTGCTTGGGAATTGACCTTGAGTTTGGAAGTTGTAGTTCGCCTACACCCAGAGAGCACTGTGGACTCAAACAATGTTATGTTATGTTGTTGTTTGTTTTCTATCCAGAATCACAATGTTGGAAGGAGGCTCACCATTTTAAGGTCCCTCAAACAGGCATGGGAAAACTTCGGCCCTCTGGGTGCTTTGGACTTCAACTCCCACCATTCCTAACAGCCTGAGGCCCTTTCCTGCTTAAGTGGCTGGGGGGGGGGGGAGGAAAAGAGCCTGAGGCTGCTAGGAATGGTGGGAGTTGGAGTCCAAAACACCTGGAAGGTCCAAGTTTGCCCATGCCAGCTTTCGACAGAGACCTCTTCCTCCCCCTTCCCCTTCGCGCCCTTTCTTCCCCCTCCTGCCCAACACTTACTTTTTCTTCTACACTGCCGCTTCTGCCGCCATTTTGATCCGAGGGGGCAGCGTGAGCGTGTTCAGGAGGGGAGGGGGGAGGGAGGAAGATGTGACCCGTGTGGGCGCTTCAGCGCAGACTCTTCCCAGAGCAAAGCGAGGCAAAGTGAGCAGAGCGAGGCTGGAAAGAAGGGAGCCCGAGTGGAGAAGAAAAAGTGTTCGGCAGGAGGGGGAAGAAAGGGGATTGGAGGTTCCCATTTCCCACGGCACACCTGGTGATCGCTCACGGCACACTAGTGTGCCGCGGCACACTGGTTGGGAAACACTGCTCTAGAGCATGGCCAGACAGGCCAGAAAACTCACAGCAACCCAGTGATTCCAGGCATGAAAGCCTTCGACAACACAAGAAACTGGATTATATGGCAGTGGTGGATATGCCACTTCCTCTGAAATAGAGGGTTCTCCCTGTTGCTCCTTTTGTTGTTGTTGTTTGTCCTGTTTCTCTGCTTGCTTGACTCCCAACCACTTGGCCTCTTTTAGCTCGGTTGCTGTGGAAATGGATAAGGAGGGCATCGAGGGCTTAAGTCACAGGACGGAAAGTGCGATGCTAGACCGCAGAATAATAATAACAGCAGCAGCAACAATAGTACACATGCTTTCCTGAGCATCAAATCCCTGCGGTGCCACGATGGGAGTTGTAGTTCAACATGGCACCAGGCCTCTTGGCTTGTGACCTTGTAAAACTACAACTCGAAGCATTCCAACAGCAGTCACAAGTGGTACCAAACTGGATTCATTCTGCACTGGGTCTCTCTCGGCATTACTTCACGAACGAAGATTCTTAGGAAGGACTCATCCCACGCTTTTTACAAGCGCGTTGATGACTAAAAAGGCCAATCTGAGATAGGCAAGTTCGGTTGCAGAAAGCACAGCAGAAAGTCTCCTTGGGTGATGTTGTTTCCAAGTTGCGGTTCTTTCTGCGTTGTCGTTTCTCTTCGAGACCCGTTTGGCGTGTCTTCTCGAAAGAGGCCGCAGCATTGTGGATAGTGCGTCTCCACGCCTCACGATGTGAGGCCAGGATGGACCATTGTTGGTGATCAATCTGGCTGAGCCTGAGATGTTGTTTCAGGGAATCCTTGTATCTCTTTTTGGTGGTGCCTCTCTTGCACTGACCCGTGGTGAGTTCACCATAGAGTAGTATCTTTGGGAGGCGGTGGTCCTCCATCCTAGAGATGTGCCCTGCCCAGCGCAGCTGTGTTCTCAATAGCATGGCCTCAACGCTGGTGATCCCTGCTTGCTCAAGGACAGCAACATTAGTCACATAGTTGGTCCAGTGTATATTTAGGATTGTGCGAAGACAGCGCTGATGAAAGCGTTCGAGGAGTCGTAGGTGCTGGCGATAGGTGACCCATGTTTCAGACCCATAGAGGAGAATGGACAGTACGATAGCTCTGTACACACTGATTTTGGTGCTTTGCCTCAGGTGCTTGTTGCTCCAGACTCTTTTGTGAAGCCTTCTGAATGCACTCTATGCCTTTGCTAATCTGTGATCGATCTCTTTGTCAATCTTGGCGCCTGAAGAGATGATGCTTCCCAGGGAGGTGAACTGCTGAACGGACTTCAGCACAGATTTGCCTATGCTGATGTGGGGATGATGGTGTTCTTCCTGTGGTGCGGGCTGGTAGAGGACTTCCGTTTTCTTCAGGCTGACTTCCAGCCCAAACAGCTCTGCAGCTGTTGCAAAGCAGGATGTTATGCACTGCAGAGCTGCTTCTTGATGGGCAACAAGGGCAGCTCACTGTACTCATTCTGCACTGTAGAGGCACCCTAATTTATCAGTTTACACTCACCTGGGTTGGGGTGAGCTCTCAACCAAATTGTGTAGCTTGTTGTCAACCTTTGCAACCCGTAAGACAGTTGCATCTGTCAAGTAGGAAACTTAGGTACTACTTTGTGGGGAGGCTAATGTAACTGATTTACGAGGCCATAACATCTCCAGGGAGTATGCAAAAAATGAACGAATGCGACAGCTCCGCCTGGTGCCCAGAAGCCGGAATGATAAATAGCCTCTGAGTGTCTGTCTATATATGTTGTGTGTGTCTATGGCATTGAATGTTTGCCGGCATGGGTGAGAAGGGCGGAATATAAATGATGTAAATAAATAAATTAATGCTATGGAATCATGGGATTTGTAGTTTGGCGGGATCTTGAGCCTCTCTCCCTATGAGTGTTGGTCCCGATCTGTCATTGGTGGGGGGTCGCAGTAGGACGTGAAGTGATCAAAAGTACTGCAACTTCCATCATCCCTGGTCCATCATCCTGCAAACTTCACCAGGACATGTGGTGGATTATAGAGGGTCTGTGTTCCAAGTTTGGTCAAGTTCCGTCAAGGTTCCTATCTTTCCTTTAAAGTTCGGACTGTAGTCTGGAATGGACGCAGCACTTCATATAGCAGGCATGGGGAAACTTTGGCCCTCCAGGTGTTTTGGACTCCAATTCCCACAATTCCTAGCAGCCTACCGGGAGTTGGAGTCCAAAACACCTGGAGGGCCAAAGTTAAGGTTCGTATTTTTCCGTTAAAGTTCAGACTGGAGTCTGGAACGGACGCAGCAGTCCATATAGCAGGCATGGGGAAACTTTGGCCCTACAGGTGTTTTGGACTCCAATTCCCACAATTCCTAGCAGCCTACCGGGGGTTGGAGTCCAAAACACCTGAAGGACCAAAGTTTCCCTATATGTAGTGTCGCATCCGTTCCGTTTTGGACTCCAATTCCCACAATCCTAGCAGCCTACCGGGGGTTGGAGTCCAAAACACCTGAAGGACCAAGGTTTCCCTATATGTAGTGTGGCATCCGTTCCGTTTTGGACTCCAATTCCCACAATTCCTAGCAGCCTAACGGGGGTTGGAGTCCAAAACACCTGAAGGACCAAAGTTTCCCTATATGTAGTGTGACATCTGTTCCGTTTTGGACTCCAATTCCCACAATTCCTAGCAGCCTAACGGGGGTTGGAGTCCAAAACACCTGGAGGACCAAGGTTTCCCTATATGTAGTGTGACATCCGTTCCGTTTTGGACTCCAATTCCCACAATTCCTAGCAGCCTACCGGGGGTTGGAGTCCAAAACACCTGGAGGACCAAAGTTTCCCTATATGTAGTGTCACATCCGTTCCGGACTTCAGTCCGAACTTTAAAGGAGCATTGGAAAAATAGGAAGTTTGCCCATGCCCGCTTCGTAGTTATGCAAGCCACCATTGGGAAGCTCTTTATCTCCTCTAAAGGATCTCAAATATAGGAAACGATAAAGACAAAACACCCCTTCGATTCCGCTCGCCCGCGATGCCGGATTCCGCTTTCACCGAAGTAATTAAGATTAATGCAGCTGATAATTGAGAAAGCGTCGGTAAATGTACCTTTTTTCCGGCAGCGTCAGAGATACATATATATATATTTGTACCTTAGAAGATTTATCGGCCTACTTAGGTAACAGATAATGCCTTTCGCGAACGGCAGCGTTTAGAAGCCAAATGAGAGATAAATATTTCTTAAATAAATGCCAAAATAACTCATTCTTTCTTGCAATCCCTCAAAGGAGTGGCGTCGTTTTGCAAGGAACCTTTAAAAATATCACTATTGTTTGCAGGCTGCTCCTTATGTTTTAAGAGTAAATTGGTAGCCCCTCAAGAAACTCATACGATAAATTTCACACCGAGAAATAAGGATTTTAATTGGGATTTTTAGAAAAAAAATTGCGTTAGCTTTTTAAACTTTTTCATATTGTTTTGTGCAGTGATTAGAATTGTATGCAAACTGTGTTGTTGATGTTTTAAACCAGGGATGGGCAACCTACGGCCCGCGGGCCGTCTCCGGCCCTGCAGCCGGTTCTGTGCGTCCCGGGAGAAGGGCGTCGGGGGCGGGGCCAAGAGGAAGGGGTGCCGTTGCCGCCATCCGATCGCGGGCTCTGTAGGGCCTGTGTCGGCAGACAGGCGGAGGAGCGGCGGCTCTGGAGCGCCTGCCATCCCTAGTGCAGGCGATCCGCGCCTGTCCGCGACCTGCGGGGGCCGATTGGCATGGCGAACCAGAAGACTCTATCGTCTTCCGGGACGCCACAGCAATGAGCCACCTCATTTATTTATTTTTATTTATTTATTTACGGCATTTTACCCCGCTTTTCTCAACCCCCGATGGAGGGGGGACTCAGAGCGGCTTCCAAAAGGCACAATTTGATGCCTACATCACAATCGCAGCATGAAAACACAATATAAAACCCTCCAGCATTCGACACTAAAATACATTAAAATACAATTATATTCGCACATCCTATGCATTCAACCTATGTTAAAAACAATGTTCCGTCCATAAAAGCATTGAGCCCTATTCACCAACTTTCCATTAAACTACTAAAGTGCTGTCCTGTGCTACTATGCAACGCCTGGTCCCACATCCAGGCTTTCACTTTTTTCCTAAATGTCAGGAGGGATGGAATTGATCGTATGTCGCTAGGGAGCGCATTCCACAGACGGGGAGCCTCCACCGAGAAGGCCCTCTCCCTCGTCCCCACCAGCCGCACCTGGGAAGCCGGCGGGAGCGAGAGCAGGGCCTCCCCGGATGATCTTAAAGTACGAGGTGGGACGTAGCGGCAGATGCGTTCGGACAAGTAAGCTGGGCCAGAACCGTATAGAGCTTTAAAGGTCAAAACCAGCACTTTGAATTGAGCCCGGAATTGGACCGGCAGCCAGTGGAGCTGACACAACAGGGGGTGGTATGCTCCCTGTATGTAGCTCCAGTTAGTAGTCTGGCTGCTGCCCGGTGGACTAGTTGTAGTTTCCAAACTGTCTTCAAAGGCAGCCCCACGTAGAGCGCGTTGCAGTAATCTATTCGGGATGTGACCAGAGCGTGGACGACTGTAGCCAGATCAGACTTCCCAAGGTACCTCAGATTGCTGAGTGCTCCCCCTGCAGGCCAGGATCGCTCCAAAGCCGCCGCTCCTCCTCCTGTCTGCAGACACAGGCCCCACAGAGCCCGCGATGGGATGGTGGCAGCAGCACCCCTTCCTCTTGACCCCGCAGGGCGATCAGCTAGTGAACGGCTGGGGGCGAGAGCGGGCGGAGGCCTGCAGCCTCCGATCGCCTGCTGCTCTGCTCTGCTCTGCGGCGGTGGCGGCTGGGTCCGCTTTGGCGTCCTCTGGGCTGGGTCCATTGGGCCATTCCAACTTGGGATCCTTCCTCTCTTGAGGATGTCAGCCTTCATCTTGGTTCGCACCTTGTCTTCTTGAATTTCATTTTTTTTTAATTTTAGTGGTTTTATTATTATTTTATTATTATAATTTTATAATAATATAATAAATAATATAATGTTATATTATAATTTCAATATATTATAATGTCTATATATAATATACTATAATATAATAATTATGATATTAATACTAATAATATATGACTATTTCTTGATATATTAATATGTTAATATTAATTATGTGTACTATATAGTAAACTAGCTGTACCCGGCACTCGTTGCTGTGCCCTATTTTGGAGATGCGAGGAAGTCTGAGTATGTAAGGGTTGGAGTTGTTGTTAGTTATGGTGTTGTTGGGGTCATGGCTGTGTTGTTGTGGGTTGTTTTGGTGGGTGGGATGTTGGAGTCCTGTGGAGTTGTTGTTGTGTGGTGTTGCTGGCGTTCTGCATAGCTTGTGGAGAGACAATGTTTGTGTCTTTCCGTCTGCTGTGTTGATGTAGAGGTTGATGCGTGTGTGGGTGGGGTACTTTGGAAGTGAGTGGAGGTACTTGAAATCCCATTATCCATGGTGTGTCCTCCTCTAATCTGCAGCTGGATGAAGTGTGGGTCATGGGGGGCATTGTTTGCCAAGTTTGGTCTTTATCGGTCTTAGTTCTGGGACACAGTGGTCTGTGGGGAATGATGGGTTTTGAAGTAGTACAAATCCCATTATCCATGGAGGTACTTCAAGTCCCATAATCCATGGTCCACCCTCCTCCAAACTGTAGTAGAATGTAGCGTGGGTCATAGGGGCTCTGTGTGCCAAGGAAGGTTACTGTAAATTCAGGCCATACACAATGTCCCATGAGCTGAGGCCTAGTCAGGAACAGCAAGTTAATGAAGCCTTACTGTCAATTCAGGCCATACACAATGTCCAATGAGCTGAGGGCTAGTCGGGAGAATCAAGTTAATAAAGCCTTACTGTCAATTCAGAGCGTAAACAGCATTCCATTAAGTGAGGCCTAGTCAGGGAAATTAAGTTAATGAAGCCTTACTGTCAATTTTGGGTGTGGTCTGTGATTTGTAGGGGTGTAAATTTTCTGTGGGAAGTGAATTGGGTGTTTGTGTTTGTGCCTCAGCCCTTTGCCTTATCCTCCTCTGACAGTTTATTATGGGTCGGAATGTTCATGTTGGCTGGCCAGTACAGGAGTTATGCAAATCCGCCCTTATTGTCAGCCAATCATGTTCTCAGAATGTAGAGGCTGGGAGAGTCATTGGCAGCCCCGGAGGATGCTGGGAAATGTAGTTTTTTTAACTCGTTTTGGGGGCCTTTTAGGTTTTGGGGGGACGTTTCTTTGCTACAAACGTACAGTACCTTGTCTGAGGCCTATTTCTGTTGGCAAGTTTGGTGTCTCTGCGTTGTAAGGTTTCTCTGTTTGGGACGGTCGTTCCATGATGACTCTTCCTTTATATATATAGATGTAGTAAGTAAATAAATAAATAAATAAATAATGTAGATTAGAATGTAGTTCAGCCTTTAGGTGCGGCCCTCCATAGTATTGTTTGGCTCTCGTGTGGCCCCTTGGAAAAAATAATTGCCCACCCCTGTTTTAAACCGTCTCTGGGTCCTATTCTGGTAGAAAGTGTCCTCCAAATTAAATTAAACAATAAAATAAAATATTAAACTAATAATAAAAGACAATATTAAATGTAAAATAAAATGCAATATTAAATTCAGAATGAAACAAAACATTAAATTAAAACTAAAGTATTTAATTAAAATAAAAATACAATATTATTATTAAATTAAAAATAAGATAAATTATCAAATTCATATAAAATAAAAAATACAATATTAATATTAAATTCAAAATAAAAATAAATTATTAAACTAATAATAAAATGTAATATTAAATGTAAAATAAAATGCAATATTAAATTCAAAATGAATCAAAACATTAAATTAAAATTACAATTATTTAATTAAAATAAAAACACAATACAATATTAATATCAAAATAAAAATAAAATAAAATATTTAATTAAAATAAAAAAATACAATACAATATTAATATCAAATTAAAAATAAAATAAATAATTAAATTAATATAAAATAAAAATACAATAGAATATTAATATTAAATTTAAAATGATAAGGTAAAGGTATTCCCCTGACATTAAGGCCAGTCATGTCCTATTCTGGAAATTCTCCATTTCTAAGCCGAAGAGCCGGCATTGTCCATGCACACCTCCAAGATCATGTGGCCAGCATGACTGCATTGAGCACCGTTACCTTCCCGCCGGAGCGGTACCTATTGATCTACTCACATTTGCATGTTTTCAAACTGCTAGGTTGGCAGAAGCTGGGGCTGACAGTGGAAGCTCACACCGCTCCCTGGATTCGAACCTGCAACCTTTTGGTCAGCAAGCTCAGCGCGTTAACCCACTAAGCCAGCAGGGGCTCCCAAAAAAAAAGATATAAAAATAAAATAAATAAAAATAAATAAAAAATAATATAGAATGTCAAATAAGGTAAAATATTAATTTTAAAAATGAAACAAAATATTACATTAAAAATAATTAAAAATATAATATAATACAAATATTAAATTAAAATATAATGGAGTATTAATATTAAATTACAAATTAAAAATAAAATTCAATATTAAAAAAGACTAAATAAAATATTAAATTAAAAATAAAATATAATATAAATATTAAATTAAAATACAATGCAATATTAATATTAATTTACAAATTAAAAATAAAATGCAATATTAAAATAAGAATAAAATAAAACATTAAATTAAAAAATAATATAAAATATTAAATTAAAAATAAAATATAATATAAATATTAAATTAAAATACAATGCAATATTAATATTAAATTATAAATTAAAAATAAAATGCAATATTAAAATAAGAATAAAATAAAACATTAAATGTAAAATAAAACACAATATTAAAATAAAAAATAAAATCAAATATCACATTAAACATAACATAAAATTAAATATATTGGACGGCGATGCTCAAGTCTGATGGCCATCCAAACCAAGCCTCCAATTCTCATTATATGCAACTTGCTGTGCCCTATTTAGAAATGCGAGAAAGTCTGAGTATGTAAGGGTTGGAATTGATGTGACTTATGGTCTTGGTGGGGTCATGGCTGTGTCGTTGTGGGTTGTTCTGGTGGGTGGGATGTTGACGGCCTGGGGAGTTGTCGGGGTGTGGTGTTCCTGGCGTTCTGCAGAGCTTGTGGATATACAATGTTTTGTGTCTTTCCGTCTGCTGTGTTGATGTAGAGGTTCAGTGGTTTCCCAACTCTGGAGCACGCTACGTAGAGTTGTCCGTAGGAGAAGCATTCTGTGTCAAGGTCTATGCCACAGATTTGTAGTGTTTGTCCTTGAGCCTTGTTTATGGTGATGGCAAAAGCTAGTGTAGTGCAGTGTCTTTCTGTTCTGGCGTTTGTTCTGCCCTTTTTTGTGTGATGTATGTAGCGTTGCGAGTGTGTCGTCCGATGCTGTTCTTTTAGGAGGCATGGCTTGTCTTTTGGGTCAGCTTATGCCTGTGTGGAAGGAAGGAATGGCATACAAATGGGTTGAGCAGTAGACGCAAGGTTGTGTTATGTGTGTATTGTGTTGTGTGTACAGTAGGTATTACTTTTTTGGTGAGTTAGTGGGTGTGTGGTGGCATTGTGGGTGGTAGTATGTTGTGGAATGCTTGTGTGGGTGGGGTGTTTTGGGTGTTTGTGTGTGTTAGTAGAGTATCAGTGCAGTGTTGTGTTGTGGTTGGAGTATAGGTGGAGTTGGTTTTTGTTTGTGGTGGTGGTAGGTGTTGTGTGTCTGGGGTCCCGTAAGTTTGGGGGGATGGGTTGTGATAGGAAGTTGTGTTGTGTTGTGTGGGTAGGAATTGCTGGAGAATTGCTCCCTCATAGAGTTTGGTTTTGACAGTTTAACCCTCAAACACCAACTGACTGAACTCAAATCACTCAGCATTCTATCCTAGCCTTGGCTGGCTGTGCCCAGTGTTACTATGGTTACTCAGCCTCCCTGCATTTTCTGTGGGCCGATGTTGGCCAATGGGTTTCGCTGGATGCCGCAGAGGATGCTGGGAAATGTAGTTTTTTTGTATCATTGTTTTGGGGGCCTTCTAGGTTTTGGGGGGGGAAGGTTTCTTTGCTAAAAACCTTCCTTGCCTGAGGCCTATTTTTGTTGGCAAGTTTGGTGTCTCTGCCGTGGAAGGTTTCTCTGTCTCTGTCAGTCGTTCGACGACGGGACCTCCTTTATATAATAGATGGCGAAATGGCGAAATGGCGAAATGATATTGACATGGTTTGTTTTGGGGAAATTTTGGAACAACTATTTACATGCCTCAGGTGGTTGAATCCATGGTTGCAAAATCCGCGCATTGCAAAATCAGATGGCTATATTGGGGTCTGGTTTAGCTTCCCAAAGAGGTTGAGAGAGGTTTGATCCAACTTGGGCCCTCCAGGTGTTTTGGACTTCAACTCCCACAATTCCTAACAGCCGATAGTCCAAAACACCTGGAGGCCCCAAGTTGATCCATGCCTGCCTTAGGTGTTATTCTTGATGATAGATGGGCCTCAAGGAGTCCTTTCAAGCCGTGGATACGGATTCCGTGGATACAAAAGCCTGGTTGCCGAATAAAATGGGTTTGGAAGGGAATGGGCTTCTTTTAAGGAGTGTCCAGCCTCCATCGAAAGACCCAGAGGTGCCAACTGGGATGCCAAGGAGCTGCCGTCCATTGGCATCTTGGCCTTCCCCGTCCCGCACGTCCGGCACCGAAAAGAGAAGCGTGCTTTTCATGCCCCGGTTTCACTCGGACGCCAAAGCAAACACACATTCCTGACATATTTTTTTTCTCTCCCCCTTGCAGCCAAGAAATCCATCTTTCGTGGAGGGTGAAGCCGGGACCCAGCCGGAGCTGAGCGGCGGAAGCTCTCCAAGGTGAGTCCGAATTGTGAGGCTTCCTTTCTGGTTCTGGTTCTGGGGCCCAAATCCGTCCCCTTTTGGAGCCTTGCTTGCGTCCGCACTGCGGAACGAATGCGGTTTGGCACCACTTTAGCTGCCAAGGCTCAATGCTATGGCATCGTAGAGAGTCTTTAGCCTTCGCCGTCAAAGGGTTGCTAAAACCAAACTACGAGTCCCAGCCTTCCATAGCATTGAGTGAAGGCTCAAGGCCTTGGAACACTGCATCTCCTGGGATTCTATAGCAGTGTTTCTCAACCTTTTTTGAGCCGTGGCACACTTTTTCCATTTACAAAATCCTGGGACACACCACCAACCAAAATGACACAAAATGACACTCTAACACAGTAATACATATAGTTAATATATGGGGCAGCCGAAGAGGCTAATCCGGGCCTGAACACAGTAATACATAGAGTTAATGTGTTTTAAAATGTATTTATACACTCAGTGTGAAACCTGGGCCTGTTTCGATCAACACAACATAGATATCCTGGCAGGAATGACAGAAAGACACACACAAAGGTCTTGCTCAACAGCTGGGAGTTATAGTTCACCCGCAATCAAAGAGCACTCTGAACTCCACCAATGATGGAAAGGAATCAAACTTCCCACACAGAACTCCCATAATCAAGAGAAATGCTATAAGAGTTTGGTGGGCATTGACCTTGAGTTTTGGAGTTGTAGTTCACCTATATCCAGAGAGCACTGTGGACTCAAACAATGTTGAATCAGGACCAAACTTGGCATGAATACTCAATATGCCCAAATATGAACGCAGATGGAGTTCAGGGAAATAGACCTTGACATTTGGGAGTTGTAGTTGCTGGGATTTATAGTTTCCCTACAATCAAAGAGCATTCTGAACCCCACCAATGATAGAACTGGGCCAAACTTCCCACACAGAACCCCCAGGAGGCAAGAGGAGGTCTCTACTTGGGAAAGGGAGGCGGGCCTTCCCAAATGCATGGAGAGGGAGAGACCAAGTAGGCAACGGGTGGGGAGGGGGGTGTTTGTAATTTTGTGCCTTTATCGAGGTAGGCTTCTTAGGGTTTTTATACTTCAACACACTAGACTCCCCCCCCCCCGAGGTTCCAGTTTCCCACGGCCCACCTGATGATTGCTCACGGAACACTAGTGCCCCGCACACTAGTTGAGAAACACTGTTCTATAGCATTGAGCCGTAGCCGTTCAAGTGGATTCACATTGCATTCATTTGACGGTGTAGATGCGTCCAGTGAAGGCAAAACTACAACTCCCAGGATCCCATTGCATTGAGCCACGGCGGTTCAAGTGGTGCCAAACTGCATTCATTCCACAGAGTAGATGTGCGCAATGAAAGGCCCAAGACCTTGCAAAACTACAACTCCCAGTATCCCATAGCACTGAGCCACGGTGGTTCAGGTGGTGCCAAACTGCATTCATTCCACAGTGTAGAGGTGCACAATGAAGGCCCAAGACCTTGGAAAACTACAATTCAGCCACGGCTGTTCAGGTGGTGCCAAACTGCATTCATTCCACGGTGTAGATGTGCACAATGAAAGGCCCAAGACCTTGGAAAACTACAACTCCCAGGATCCCATAGCATTGAGCCACGGCGGTTCAGGTGGTGCCAAACTGCATGCATTCTACAGTATAGAACCTTGAAAACTACAACTCCCAGGATCTCATAGCATTGAGCCATGGCAGTTCAGGAGGTGCCAAACTGCATTCATTCCACGGTGTAGATGTGCACAATGAAAGGCCCAAGACCTTGGAAAACTACAACTCCCAGGATCCCATAGCATTGAGCCACGGCGGTTCAGGTGGTGCCAAACTGCATTCATTCCACGGTGTAGATGTGCACAATGAAAGGCCCAAGACCTTGGAAAACTACAACTCCCAGGATCCCATAGCATTGAGCCACGGCGGTTCAGGTGGTGCCAAACTGCATGCATTCCACAGTATAGAACCTTGGAAAACTACAACTCCCAGGATCCCATAGCATTGAGCCATGGCGGTTCAGGTGGTGCCAAACTGCATTCATTCCACAGTGTAGATGTGCACGATAAAAGGCCCAAGACCTTGGAAAACTACAACTCAGATGTGCACAATGAAAGGCCCAAGACCTTGGAAAACTACAACTCCCAGGATCCGATAGCATTGACCCATGTCAGTTTAGGTGGTGCCAAACCACATTCATTCCACAGTGTAGATGTGCACAATGAAAGGCCCAAGACCTCGGAAAACTAAAACTCCCAGGAGCCCATAGCATTGACCCATGTCGGTTTAGGTGGTGCCAGGGCCGTAGCCAGGATTTTGTTTCGGGGCTGAGTTTGGTTCGGGGGCTGAGACTGGGTGGAAGAGGGTCTACCCTAGCAAATCTTTTGTATTGTTATCCCAATAGCCCCATTAATGTGGGATATAATGAGCATGGTGATCAGATCATGATATGAATAAACATAACAGTTTAAATAATGTACCAGTAAGGCCTTTTCGCGGACCACCCTGAGAATTTGGGGGCTGAAGCCCCCTTAGCCCCCCTGGCTACATGCCTGGGTGGTGCCAAACCACATTCATTCCACAGTGTAGATGTGCACAATGAAAGGCCCAAGACCTTGGGAAACTACAACTCCCAGGACCCCATAGCATTGCGCCATGACAGTTCAAGTGGTGTCAAACTGCCTTTCTTGCACAGTGTAAATGCACCTAGAGAAAGCTCAACACCTTGCAAAACTACAACTCCCGGGGTTCTATAGCTCTGATCCGTGGCAGTTCAAGTGGTGCCAAACCGCATGCCTTCCGCAGTGTAGCTGCATCCTCAGAAGCATTTGATCCGTTCTGCCTTCCTGCACCATTTTATTTATTTAATTTATTTATTATTTACTATTTCGATTATTATTATCTGGGTCACGGCCTATGCAAAGCTTCCAAGTTCTTCAGGCCTCCCTTTCGGCCTTCCAGGAAAGGCTTCCTCCAGAACGCCTGTCGTTTCCTTCTTGGCCAGAAGCCTTGACAAACGCGGGCGGCAGTCCGTCCATCAGCGGCGCACAAGTGGCGCATTGTTTCCCGGGCCTGGCAGTTTGCGTGTGCCAGGAAGGCGCTGCTGCCGTGTGTCAACTGGGGAGACGTGGGAGGAAGAGAACTTGATGGGGTCTCTCTCTTTCTTTCTTTTCTTCTCTCTCTCTCCCCATATCAAGCTGGAATTTCATTCCCCGCCGGCCAAATTCGAAACCACAGAGGAATCCCAGACTGTCAAGGCCAGGTTGGCTGGAAACAATCCGGGGATGAAGGTGGAGTGGCCGACAGAATGGGCCCATCCAAGCAGCAGGCGGCCGGTGACCTTGGCTGACCCTGGTTGCAATATCGGAGCCCCAAATGGCCTTCGTCTGTCTGGCTAAATCCGCATCCTTCCAACATTTTCCCGGGCAATAGGTCGATACGAAATAGGTCCATCCCAAAGGACGCATTGCCTGATATAATAATATACATATATAATAATACGTACATCGCAATAATAATATTAATAATAATAATAATATTAATAATAATATTAATAATATTATTGATAATAATATTATTTAATAAGAATTAATTTAATTAATTATTACATTATTTTAATAATAATAATAATATTATAATAATAATTCGTACATCACAAAGGGATTTATTTCGAAACAGTCATTTGCTAAAGAGATGGTTTGACCGTTTATTAAAGACGAAAACCGCCCTGCAATACGAATGAGACGGGCGCGCTTGTTTATTTTTGCCGCAAGAACTAAATCTTGGCTATTTGATGCGGCAGAAGACATCGAGCATCTGCCACGGTTTTCATGCCGTGCTGGGTTTGCAGATTCAAAGCCATCCAGTCCAACCTCATTTCTGCCATGCAGGAATACCCGGACCAAGCCCTCCCAACAGGTGGCCATCTAGTCTCTGGTTCACAGACTTGGAAGGGACCCCAAAGGTCATCTAGTCCAGCCCCATTTCTGCCAGGCAGGAATACTCAGCCAAAGCTCTCTTGACAGATGGCCATCCAGCTTCCAAGTCATAGAGTTGAAAGGGACCCCCAAGGCCGCCAGTCCAACCCCATTTCTGCCAGGCAGGAATACTCAGCCAAAGCTCTCTTGACAGATGGCCATCCAGCTTCCAAGTCATAGAGTTGGAAGGGACCCCCAAGGCCGTCCAGTCCAATCCCATTTCTTCATTGCAGGAATGCCCAGCCAAAGCCCTACTGACAGATGGCCATCCAGCTTCTAAGTCATAGAGTTAGAAGGGACCTCAAACGCCGTCCAGTCCAATCCCATTTCTGCCATGCAGTTGGAAGGGACCCCAAAGGTCATCTAGTCCAGCCCCATTTCTGCCAGGCAGGAATACTCAGCCAAAGCTCTCTTGACAGATGGCCATCCAGCTTCCAAGTCATAGAGTTGGAAGGGACCCCCAAGGCCGCCAGTCCAACCCCATTTCTGCCAGGAAGGAATACTCAGCCAAAGCTCTCTTGACAGATGGCCATCCAGCTTCTAAGTCATAGAGTTGGAAGGGACTTCAAAGGCCATCCAGTCCAACCTCATTTCTGCCATGCAGGAATACCCGGTCCAAGCCCTCCCAACAGATGGCCATCTAGTCTCTGGTTCACAGACGTGGAAGGGACCCCAAAGGTCATCTAGTCCAGCCCCATTTCTGCCAGGCAGGAATACTCAGCCAAAGCTCTCTTGACAGATGGCCATCCTGCTTCCAAGTCATAGAGTTGGAAGGGACCCCAAAGGCCATCCAGTCCAACCCCATTTCTGCCAGGCAGGAATACTCAGCCAAAGCTCTCTTGACAGATGGCCATCCTGCTTCCAAGTCATAGAGTTGGAAGGGACCCCAAAGGTCATCTAGTCCAGCCCCATTTCTGCCAGGCAGGAATACTCAGCCAAAGCTCTCTTGACAGATGGCCATCCTGCTTCCAAGTCATAGAGTTGGAAGGGACCCCCAAGGCCGCTAGTCCAACCCCATTTCTGCCAGGCAGGAATACTCAGCCAAAGCTCTCTTGACAGATGGCCATCCAGCTTCCAAGTCATAGAGTTGGAAGGGACCCCAAAGGCCGTCCAGTCCAATCCCATTTCTGCCATACAGTTGGAAGGGACCCCAAAGGTCATCTAGTCCAGCCCCATTTCTGCCAGGCAGGAATACCCAGCCAAAGCTCTCTTGACAGATGGCCATCCAGCTTCTAAGTCATAGAGTTGGAAGGGACCTCAAAGGCCATCCAGTCCAACCCCATTTCTTCCATGCAGGAATACCCAACCAAAGCTCTCCTAATAGATGGCCATCCAGCTTCTAAGTCATAGAGTTGGAAGGGACCTCAAAGGCCATCCAGTCCAACCCCATTTCTGCCATGCAGGAATACCCGGTCCAAGCCGTCCCAACAGATGGATATCTAGTCTCTGGTTCACAGACTTGGAAGGGACCCCAAAGGTCATCTAGTCCAGCCCCATTTCTGCCAGGCAGGAATACTCAGCCAAAGCTCTCTTGACAGATGGCCATCCAGCTTCCAAGTCATAGAGTTGGAAGGGACCCCCAAGGCCGCCAGTCCAACCCCATTTCTGCCAGGAAGGAATACTCAGCCAAAGCTCTCTTGACAGATGGCCATCCAGCTTTTCTGTTATTTCTGTTGTTGTCATATATTTCAATTTCCTTTGCCATATTTCCTCCCATTGCTGCAGTAAAATAGAATGGCCCAAGTCTTGGGCCCACCTAATATGGCAATCTTTGATCTGCTCCTCCTCCATTTTAACAGTATTTTATATAAAATACGAATGTTTTTCTTTTTCTTTCTTACTGCTGGTTCCCAGATCTCGTCCAATTTTTTTTATGGATCAACCACCCCTAGTATATATGTATGAGTGTGTATATGTGTGTATTGGGCGTATTGTCAAATGCACCAAGGAGACATTGGGAGCATCTACACTCTAGGATTAATGCAGTTTGGCACCACTTGAACTGTGATGGCTCAATGCTGTGGGAACATGGGAGTTGTAGTTTGACAAGGTATTCAGCCTTCTCTGCACAATAGTGCGGCTTCCTCCCCAAAGTGCAACGCCCAGGGTTCCATAGCATTCAACAATGGCAGTTTCCATTCTTGTCCACATTTCCAAAACCTTTGCATCTTCAAGCTATCATCCACGGAGTGCAAAGGAATGGCTGGTCCCAGCAGACGCCCGAGGTGGTTGCCGTGGGGGAGAAACCCGCCCGACGAGGCTTACGGCAATCAAAGCCAGCCAGGTAGAGCTTTCCCCTTGCAGTAAGCTGTGGGCGGGGAGCTCCTGTCATCTTTTTCTGCCCCCTGCCATGCAAAAATATCCTCTAAGGCCCGGGGAATGCCTCCCTCAGCAGGTTTCCACCAGAGGTAAATTGCATATAATAACCTTTGAAGTGTCAGGGATTGGAGATGTATGTCAGGAAATGTGGGGCGGGGGTCTCCTTTTTGGGAGACCTTCATTGAGGAGGCTGGGCTTTCTTCTTCCTGGAGCAGATGGCCTTTCTATTCTTGTTTCAGAAGAAGGGAAACTCAGAATACGGCACGTCGTTCCATGTACAAAACATAACTGTGCTTGTGTGTTTCACCACACATACGTTTCTGCTAGTTATGAAGCTTACTTCTCGGCACTCTATTTATGGTGGAATCACCCCAACCGAGGGTTATTTTGAGCGTAACAGCTCCGAATCCCCGACAGTGTCAATACACCAGTGTTTCCCAACCAGTGTGCCGTGGCACACTAGTGTGCCGTGAGTGATCACCAGGTGTGCCCTGGGAAATTGGAACCCCCAATGCCCTTTCTTCCCCCTCCTGCCGAACACTTGATCTTCTCCACTCGGGCTCCCTTCTTCCCAGCCTCGCTCTGCTCGCTTTGCCTCGCGTTGCTCTGGGGCGAGTCTGCGCAGTAGCGCCCGCACAGGTCACGTCCTCCTCCCTCCCCTCCTGAACACACTCGCCCTGCCCCCTCGGATCAAAATGGCGGCAGAAACAGCAGTGTAGAAGAAAAAGTCAATGTTCGGCAGGAGGGGGAAGAAAGGGCGCGGAGGGGGAGGGGGAGGAAGAAGTCTCCGTTGAAAGCTGGCATGGGCAAATTTGGGCCTTCCAGGTGTTTTGGACTCCAACTCCCACCAATCCTAGCAGCCTCAGGTCCCTTCCTTTTCCCCCCTCAGCCACTTAAGCAGGAAAGGGCCTCAGGCTGTTAGGAATGATGGGAGTTGAAGTCCAAAGCACCCAGAGGGCCGAAGTTTTCCCATGCCTGTTTGAGGGACCTTAAAGTGGTGAGCCTCCTTCCAACATTGTGATTCTGGATAGAAAACAAACAACAACATAACATGACATTGTTTGAGTCCAGAGTGCTCTCTGGGTGTAGGCGAACTACAACTTCCAAACTCAAGGTCAATTCCCAAGCAAACCCTTTCAGTACTTTCTGTTGGTCATGAAAATTCAATATGCCATGTTTGGTTCAATTCCATTGTTGCAAGAGTTCAGGATGCTCTTTGATTGTGTGTTAACTATAAATCCCAGAAACTGTAACTCCCAAATGTCAAGGTCTATTTCCCCTGAACTCCATCTGTGTTCACATTTGGGCATGTTGAGTATTCATGCCAAGTTTGGTCCTGATCCAACATTGTTTCAGTCCACAGTGCTCTCTGGATATAGGTGAACTACAACTCCAAAACCCAAGGTCAATGCCCACCAAACTCTTATAGTATTTTCTCTTGGTTATGGGCAGGGGCGGTCCCACCATATACGCGACCTACGCGGCTGCGTAGGGCGCCATCTTGGAAGGGGGTGTCGTGGGGCGAATTCCTGTTCGCCGGGCGCAGCCGCTCCCGCGCGCCGCCGTTTCCGCGGGGCATTATAGAGCGAGGAGCCTTCGAAGACTCCTCTTCACGTTTCCTGGTTCCCGCTGCCGGCCCCTCCCATGGGGCGTTGCAGAGGGCGGGGAGAGCGCTCCCCGCTCCGAGGGATTATTCAACTATGCGCCCGGAAGCCTCCCCCTTCCTCTCACGAAGGAGAAAGCTGCTTCAAACTGGATCTTTATCCCAGTTTGGAGCGGTTTCTCCCTCCTCTGTGAGAGAAATGGGGAGGAATCCTCTCCCCCTTCCTTCCTCTCACAAAGGAGAGAGCTGCTTCCAAACTGGATCTTTATCCCAGTTTGGAGCGGTTTCCCTCCTCTGTGAGAGAAATGGGGAGGAAGTCTCCCCCTTCTCTCACCAGGGGTGGAGGGAGGAAGGCCCAGCAGGATGCTCCTACTTCCCATTATCATCATTATTTTATGGTATTATTATTATTTGTGTGTGTGTGTGTATATATTAATTTTGTTGCTATATTATAATTATTTTATATTACTATTATATATATATATAATTTTATTTTATATGAGTCATATTACTTATTCTTATAGTATTATTGTATGAATATGTATATATTAGTATTTTATATTATTTTGTTGCCATTATATTATATTATTATATAGTATTACTAGTATATTACTAGTATAAATATATTATTTCATTTGATATGAGTCATCTTTATTATTATATTATTGTAGGTGTGTGTATATATATATATTATTTCATATTTTTGTTGCCATTATATCATTATATTTTATATTAGTATTATATATATGATTTCATATAAATCGTATTAATTATTATTGTATTATTTTATGAATATATATACTTTTATATTAGTATTATTATAAATATATTATTTCGTATGAGTCATTTATTATGTAAAATAATACTTTTAGTTGCCGTTATATTATTATTTTATATCAATGTTATAATAATATACTACAATACATTAATAGAGTACAATTGTATATTATGTATTACATGTCATATTACTAATAATGTTGCAGTGTAGTGGTATAGTATAGTGTAGTAATATATAATACTAGTATTATGCTGTGCTAATAATATACTGTAATATATTGTCTATGCATATCATATTGATAATAATATTATAATGTCATACAACACAATACTAATAATAATACAATATAATAATATATAATAGTAATATAGTAATGGACACCTGGTGGCGCAGCGGGTTATACTGTTGACCAAAAGGTTAGTGGTTCAAATTTGGGGAGCGGCATTAGGTCCTGCTGTTAGCCCCAGCTCCTGCCAACCAGCAGTTCAAAAACATGCAAGTATGAGTAGATCAGTAGGTACCGTGTGGGAAGGTAATAGCGCTCCATGCAGTCATGCTGGCTCCATGACCTTGGAGGTGTCTGTGGACAACGCTGGCTCTTTGGCTTAGAAATGGAGGTAAGCACCACCCCCAGAGTCGGACACGACTAGACTTAGGTCAGGTAAATATTTTACAAGTGTATTATATATTTTACAAGTGTTATTATTATTATTAAGCTTTATTTGTATCTTGTCTCCACTCCCTAAAGGGACTTGGGTTGTCTTACAGCAAACAAACACATGTAGTAAATAGTATAACACAAACAATAATCACATATCACTTAATGTAACAAAATAACACTATAGTATGAGCATTAATAAATAATTAGTTTTAAAACTATTTTCCGCCTAAAAACAGTAGAAATAAAACACCATTAAAAAACAAGCCAGTTCCTGTTACCAGGATATTATCCAGCATGGTGAATTATAGTTCTAACAGCTTTTCAAAGCCCTGTCCACTAAGGTGGTTGATGCTCTTAGTCATTTTCAAAAGCCTGCTTAAATAGCCATGTTTTTAATCCTTCCTGAAAATTAAGAGAGTGGGTGCTTGTCTAATTTTCTTGGGGAAGGTGTTCCAAAGCTGGGGAGCCACTACCGAGAAGTCCCTCTCCCTTGTCCCTAACAACCACACCTGTGAGGGAGCTGGGATTGATAGGAGGGCCTTCCTGGCTGATCTTAAGACCTGAACAGGTTCCTAAGGAGAGATGAGGTCAGGTAAATACTAGGCAGGACCATATGGGCTCTGCACTTTGAATTCAGCCCAGAAGCAAATCGGCAACCAATGGAGCTGCTTTAATAGGGCAGTCATATGTTCCTTTCAATCCGCCCCTATAAGCAATCAGGAAAATATTCATATATACATTTTGAAAGTGCAAACACACACACAGTGCCAGATAATCTGGGATAAACAGAAAACCTGGGATGAGATCCAGGGATAAAGGCCCTGTTTGGAAGGGTCCTCATATAATTCAATTCAAAACAGATGATCTGGGATCAGGACCTGGGACACAGGGCAGTGTTGATCCAGCCTGAGTCTACACTGCTATACAATCCAGTTCAAAGCAGATAATCTGGATTTTATGTGGCTTTGTAGATGGGTCCTGAGTAGAATTCAGACTCACTGACTTTGGTTTAAGTGACATCAACTCACCTTTTTTTGGATGCAGTGTCAACACTGTGGAATTGGTGTAGTTTGACACCACTTTGACTGTTATGGTTCAGTCAGGGGCGGTCCCACCATATAAGCGACCTACGTGGCTGCGTAGGGCGCCATCTTGGAAGGGGGCGTCGTGGGGCGAATTCCCGCCCGCCGGGGGGGGGGGCGCCAAAATAATTTTCGCCTACCATTGGAAATTACCTTAGACCGCCCCTGGTTCTGGGAGTTCTGTGTGGGAAGTTTGTGTCTTTCTGCCATTCCTGCCAGGGTATCTATGTTGTGTTCATCGAAACAGGCCCAGGTTTCACACTGAGTATAGATACATTTACAAACATATTAACTATATGTATTACTGTGTTAGAGTGTCATTTTGTATCATTTTAGTTGGTGGTGTGCCCCAGGATTTTGTAAATGCAAAAAATGTGCCGCGGCTCAAAAAAGGTTGAAAAACACTGCAGTACACAATAGATGCGGATATGCTAAGAATAAAATAAGCACGTCAAAAACACATACCTTTCCCTAAAAATGTCCTGCCTCTTCTCTTTCGCAGGTCTGACGTGGGATTATGAGATGGGCCTTTGCTGTGCTTTCGATGTCTGGACTTCTCCATAGCTGGGATGGATCCAGGGGTTGTCCAAGCGGCCGAAGTCCCTCCTTGCCGCCTGAGGTCAAGGTGCGATGATGTGGGCCACGGAGAGCTTTCGTGCTGATGATCAGAGGGGAGCGGGTCCGTCGTAGGCCTGTCCCCTCCCACCATGATGGCAGAGACTCAGCATGCCTTTGCCACCGAAGGTGCTGGGTACGTCGCCCAAGACAAAGAGGTTGCCTTCGAGCCCTTCGGCAAGAAAGAGGTGCCCGAATTTGACACCAAGTTGCTGGACGCCGGGGCCGAGATCGGGTCCGGATTTGCCAAGGAGAAAGAGCCGCACAATCAAAGGGAAGCGGTGATCCGGCCCCAGCAAACGGGCAAAATAGACTTCAAGTCTTTTCAAAACCGGCCCCGTTTTCACAACGAGGGTCCATGGGGCGCGGTCAAAGGAAGCCCACAGTCGCCCACTGGAAAGAGTCGAGGGAAGGAGAAAAACAGACGGTCGGGCAAAGGCGAACGCGGCCACCAGCAGCTTTACCGGCTGACTATCAGTAGCGCCAGGCCCAACCCAACCATCGGCATTGCCTACCCGCAGCAGAAGGTCACTCCACCCAAGAAGGTTGAGGCGGTGGGCCACGGAGGACAGCTTTCAGGGAGCTACCGTTTCCACGTCCCCAGTCTCCCGGAAAGAGACGGGGAGCTCCAACATTCAGAAGAGCTCAGCTTTGCCCGAGGCTTCGCCGACAGCTCCTCAAGCCATATCTCCAGCAACTATACCTCACCTGCCAAGATCCAGGCTCTGGTTGGTGCTCCTCACGAAAACCATGGCACCAACGGACATTATTTGGAGTTCCAGGGCAATGGGAACAGCGCGTGGTCGTCGCCAGAGAAAGGCCTCCCTGGTGCTAGTGGCGGGGTCTTGCCCCCCAAAACATGCCCCTTCCCTGATGGCGGCAAAACAAGCGGCCACTGCCTGGGACCATTGTCCTTCCAATACCCCTTCCAGACTTTGCACAGCTCGCCCGCCGACCCTTTCCAAGGGGAGGCCCGGGCTCAGGACTATGTTGACGTTTCCGTGGTTTCGCATGGTGCTTTTGCCTTCCATTCCTCCTCCCGGGACTGGAAAGAGGAGGCTCTGGGCAACGGGGACGGCGTGGCTTTGGAGAGCCGGGCCTACGGCTTGGCCGCTGCTCCGCTGCCTCAGTTTCTCCCACCGCAGACTCACGGGCCTTTGCCCAGCTACAAAGGGAGGCACGAACATTCCACTGACCACAACGGTGCTATCTCTCCCCCTGGTGCTATCGACCCCAACCCAAGCACTTTCCCAGAAAGCCCAGCCATTTTCTCATCCAGTTTACATATCTCGGGCATGCCAAAGCCCCTTGGGGCGAGGCAGCCCTTGTCGAAAGACAGCGTAGCTAGTCCAAGGATACTGGATCCAGGGAGCGCTCTGAGAAGGAACGCGCCACACGTCTCTTCACCCCAAGTGCACTTTCAGAACAAGGCCTATGGCGACCCAGCCGCAAACGGCATTGGATCACTGCCTTTCGATAAGAGCCTCCCTACAGCTCTCCAGGCCCACCCCAGGCTCCTGCAGCCTTGGGAGGGGGTCAAAAAGACTTATTCCTCAGCGGAGCCAAGTTCCGCCACGTACCTGAGCTCCACAGGTAGCCCTCTCGCCATCGGTTGCCACGAACCAAGACTCAAGAAGACCTGGCAGCATCTCCACCTCACTTCTGCAATGCCCGGCCAGAACCGAATAGAGCTGTCAAGGAAGCTGGCCGGCCAGAAGTTGCCTTTCCCGACTTCAGAGTGGGGTGGGAAGGGGCAGAAGAGCCCTACCGATTATACCGCCAAAGCTTTACAGAGCGGGGAAGGGGCCATCATACCGAGGCACGATTTGCTTCCACAGCCATGCAACGCCACCAATGCGTTCTGCTTCGAAGGGGCAAAGGATGAGTACGGCTCCCGGACGACCAAGCCCGTTTTCTTCGGTGTCACCCAAGGGGTGCCTTCGTCCGCTTCCTCTCGGCTGCCTTCTATCCCGGGTTTGGTGTTGCAGCCGCCGGCCTTGGCTGTGTCCCCAAGCGAATCTCCGCTCCCGTCGCCCGCACCCAACGCCACCAGCAGCAGCAGCACTTGCTCCTCACTCTCGCCGGCGTCCAGCAGCCCAAACAGCTTTGAAGAGGGCTTCGCGCTGAACCCATCCTCCTTCTTCCACCACCAATGTGGCGCAAAGGAGGGCAACAAACCCTTCCAAGCTTTGGAGCCGCCAAGCTGTGGCCCCTTCCCCTTCTCCCCAGAGAAGGACGAGATCCTTTACAGAAGCACCTCTGCAGAGGGACATTTCCCCAAGCCCGGCCTGGAGGCTTTCAAAGGCTGCCTGGAGGCCTTTGAGGCCGAGCTGCCTCCGCCGCCATATTCCTCCTCGCATCACCTCCTGGCCAGCTCCCTGAGCAGTGCCAGCCTCGACCAGCTGGACGTCTTCCTGACCTGCAAACAGTGCGACCAAAACTTCAGCAACCTCTCCTCCTTCTTGGAGCACCGGCAGTTCTGCAGTTCGCACGCCGCCCTTCACCAGAGTCAAGCCAAAGACCCTTCTCGGGGGCCCGAAGCCAGGAAACAACACCACGGGGCCCCGGCGCCCGTAAAGCACACCCAAGCTGGCCTAGGCCTGCTGCTGCCCCCAGATCCCCATGCCCAACTGATCGCCTTGAACAAGGGAGACGATTTCCTGGTGGACGGAGAGGTCAAAGGCGATGCTAAGGACGACCCTCTCAAAGGGAACCAGCTCAGCGGAGTGGCTCCCAACCCGTTGCCTCTGAGCGCTTCCGATCTGGATATCGACGACGCCAAGCTGGACAGTTTGATCACCGAAGCATTGAACGGGCTGGGATACCAGTCAGATAACCCTGAAATTGACAGCAGCTTCATCGACGTCTTTGCCGATGAAGAACTGGCCCATGGAGGGACGCCTTCCAAAACCAAGGAGGGCTTCTCTTTGGGGCAGAAAGCAAAGAAAGTGGAGGAGAATGGGAAAACCTTGAGCTGCTACGAGGACCATGCTGTCGGAGACCCAGCCAAGGGGAGGGTTTCAGGACATCAAGGACAAAGCGAGGTCTGGCTCCCGATTCACGGAGGGCAACATCCTGAGTTGGCTTCCAGTCGGTTCACGGACCCGGCAAAACACAACGCGGAAGGCGTCGATGGCCAGTTGAAGATAAGAAGGAAGAACTGCAGCCATTCCTTTGCGCCTAAGAAACCGGCGATGCCAAGCAAGGCCCAAGGGTCTTCTCCGGGGAGTGGGCCCAGGCCGGCTGCCATGTCCCTCACAAAAGAGCCCAAGAAGCAGAAGTTACGGAGCAACACCTGGAGCAAAGAGCTCATCCATAAGATCGTGGAGCAGAAGAACAAGCTCCACAAACTGCACACAAAGAGCAGCAAAGTCGCGCCTCTCCCCTGCGCCCCTGACCGCTTGCTTCCGGAAGCCAAGGACAGTAAGTTTGTCGAGTACGAATACATCTCGGAGTCGGACGAGGAACGGGTGGAATACGCCAAGCGGCACTGCAGGAGGAAGCTGGGTTCCAGATTGAAGGGCCGGCTGAGAAGCAGCTTCAGCCGGAAGCGGCAAGGGAGAGGAGGAAGGGAGACGGAGAAGGAACCGGCATTGAGGTACGGACTGAAAAGAGACCGGGGAGAAGACCCCCAAAGGGTCATAAGCAAGGAGACCGGAAGGGCAGAGGATGGCATGGGCAGAGCCAGGAGGAGGAGCAGCCGGTCTTCCTCAAGCAGCTGCCAGGCCACCAGTTTGGCCAGTGAAACCAGTGACAGCCCCGAAAACACAGAGAAGGCAGATTCGGACCCAGAAAACGAACAGCTAAAGAGGGTCCCGCAGAACTCAAAGCAGAGAGAACGGTTGGACGTTGCAGAGAAGGAAGCAATAGGAAGAAGCCGCAGGATGTCCATTGACTTGTCCAGAGACCTGGAGAGTGTTGACTCTGCCAAGCTTCAGCTGGAAGACGCCAAGGCGTCCCGAAGGGGTGTTTCAGCCCTCGCTCTAAATGGAGAGGAAGGTCTGCTCCAGATGCCTTCCGGCAAAGCTATCCATGGCGAGGGCTCAGCGATGCTTTTCAGTCCTGAAGCTACTGAACAATGCCTCAAGGGCACCAGCCATGACAGCGATGAGCCAATGCGGAAAGACAGGGAGCTACGTAGGCTGCAAGGAGCTCCACGCTGCCCTCCATTCACTGCCTATAACGGAGAGACGGTGAAATATCAGGCAGAAGAATTCCTCAACCCATCCTCCGTTGGGACCCAAAGCCTCCCCAACGAGGAAAATACCAGCTATGAGCAAGTAGACGTGAAGTGTTTGAAGAAACAGGAGTTCATTGCTTCCCTTGGATGTTTCAATGGCAATTGCTGTGACGCAGGGACGGTTGGGAAAGGAGGACCAAAGATGCTTGTCGATGCTGCCGAAACGTTTTACGGCTGCAAAGAATTGCCCGGTAGCTATGAGTCCTCAGGACTCTTTTCGACGCCTACGGCCACTGAATCATCCCAGAATGCATATTTCTGCCACGGAGACATTGCATTCAAGCAGAAACACCACGAAATCCTGCCTTACGAAGCCGAGAGTGAAGAAGGAAAGATGTCTTCTCCTCTGAGCTTTGACTCTTCTTCGGTGTTTGCCGCCGCGTTCGACACCACCTTATACGACGGCATGGCGTCAAGCAGGGACAGCTACGTCTCCTTTGAATGTGCCGAACACCCTTTGGGCAAAATTGACCAGCACTATCCCTCCTTCCTGCACGAAAAGGACTGGAGCCTGATGGAAGACATATCCCCTGTTTTGCCCGAAGAAATCTCCCCGTTTCATGGCCTCTCTGTCGAAAAGCCCGCCGTGAAGCGGTATCTCGGCGAGCTCCACCAAACGCCTTTGCCCGAAAGGATCACGGATTACAACGTCGTGCCCTTCATGAGCAGCATCTCCGATGACGAACTGGAGATCAAGAGGTTAGTCACGGAGCTGGAAAGTCAGCTGCAAACAAGTAAACTTCACGTGGAGGAGGCGTCCGGAGAAGGGCCTGAAATCTCCAAAAACCAGAGTGAACAGAGTGAAGCCGGCCACCGGTTTTTGCCCCTGACGTTGGACCAGGAGAGCGATGACAAGGGATTATTCCTAATGGAGGATGAGTTTGGAAGTTCAAACCTCGTTCCTGCGAAAAGCTGCGGCTGTGAAACCTCAGAACGCGAGAAAACGTTACTTTCATCTTTTGAGGGTCAAGAAAACCCGTGGGATTGTCCGGTGCCATTCGGTCCTTTGCACTTGGCACCGTCTGCTCCGGAGCTGATTTTGGTGGAGCCTCTGAGCTCCAAAGAGGCCCAAAATAAAATCCATGAAGAGCTAAAGAATGGCGAAATCTGTGCCGTAAACGGCTTTCAGGATCTACGGGATACATCCGGGCAAATCCTGCCAGATTCATCCCTCCCCGACATTGGCATGGAGGTCCCAAGCTACACGAGTCACTTGATGCGAAGCCCTGACACCTTTTTCCCTCAAACCCTGGTGAGTTTGCCACCAAGGACGGATGTTTTCCAAGAACTGCTGCCAAAGAAAGACACGTTCAAGTTGGAATCTTACCCGGTTCCGGGTTCAAAATCAGAACCAGAGTTAGAGGTCGGCGGTGCTCAGAAGGCCGAGGGCGACTTGTCTTCAGAAGTCCGAAGCATTGGAGAACCAGATGAGGCAAGGCCTTCCTTTCCTGAACCCAACTCACCCGAAATGCGAGACATCACAACTTGCTTCCAAAAGACTCAGGGTGATTCTGTGCTTCCAGAAAAAGCGACAGAGAGTGACAACCAAAGCGTTTGCCAGTCTCCGGCTGTGCCTGGTAAAGCCAACGATGGGGAAAGCTCAACTTCCGAAGCACTGGAGACAAATGGGATGATAGAAGAATATGAGCCAGCTCTGCAAGAAAAGGCGGATAATCCGCTGCAGCAGCTGCAGTTGTTTGTGGCCCGAACGGTCAAAAACAACGAGGAAGACCTGCTCGCACCCTGTTTCTCCATCCTCGGTTCAACCACCCACTTGCTCCCAAGTACCTACGTCCAAGCTAGACAGAAAGAGGAATTGCAAGACAACGTGCAAAGTGAAGACATAAGCGGAAACCCTGCGGTGGACACAAGGAAGAGGACACTGGGAGAAGAACCAGAGAGTGTTGCCAAGGGATCGGATCCACCTGAACTTGGCAAACTAATGGCGCATTTGAACCAAAGAGCTTCCTATGCAACCACACAGAGCCTTGGATGTGATTTTGCAGAACGAGAGCGGCAGCTGAAGGAGCGGCACGACGAAGAAGAGCGCTCAGAGGAAGGTGACATCAATACCTGCACAGATGGCGTTTCCCCAGAGCACAACAACCTCTCGCCACTCGGCAACCAAGAAGTAACCTCATCACCCAGGGATGAAGGAAAACAAGGGGATCGGGTTACCGGCGAGATGGAGGAAGAGCCGGAAAAAGCAACCTTGGCATTTAAGAACCACAAAAGCCCTGGATCTTCGGAGAAGGAAACAACAGGCTGTGCTTTGGCGGCTGTGCTCACCATGCCTCCTTGGGACAAAGGCAGCGGTGAGGGTCAAGGGAAAGCTTTCCAGGCAGAAAGCAATAGAGAGGAACCTCCAGAAGGACATCTGTCGACTGGACTTCCTGCGTTTGAGGACACTTGTCTCCAACACGAGACCGAAGTCTGCTCAGGAAGCACCCCGGTTTCTGCAGAAGGCCACGGCTTGAAAAAGGAGCATGCCACCGCCCTTGGAAATACATGCCTGGATTGCTTCTCCTCCACGGCTGAGCTTATGGATCCAAAGGACTTGCAGAGAAATAACACGTCCAATGACGCTGAAATGCCACCATCTGAAGAACTTCACAGCAAGATTCTTGCCTGCCGGCACTCCTCTAATGCCGAGAAAACGCTTGCTCGAGATCCTGTGCAGAGGGAGCAAAAGGGAGTGCCACCATTCACTGCTGAGCATTATGGGGCCACTTCACCCCAGGCATTGCAGCCATGCCATGTGAAAGATTCAGCCTTGGACTCACCTGGATCTCAGAAGGGCGTCACTGTGCCTTTGGTTTCATCTCCAAGCTCCATTGATCTGGCTTCTCTCATAGGAACCGAAAGAGCCATGGAACTGCACATGGACGACTACGAGCCACCCAATGTGCTGCCTTTGAAAAATAAGGATCTCCCTTGTTCAGAAGAGGAACCAAAGTGCCAAGAAGGTAGCGAGACATGCCCTTTGAGGGACGCCATCGTCCCTTTGCAGGCTTCATCCCAACACGTCATTGCATTTGGTCAGTCTCCATCCAAGGTTGATTCCGCTCTGCCTGTAGGCTCAAGGGCTACGGAAAATACAGAGTCCACATTGAAACCCCAGAAAGAGGAGGAGGATGAAATCTATTTGCAGGAAATTCAAACTCAGCTGGAAGTCAACAAGGCCGATATCCAAGAGATGTCAATAGTCCACGTTCCAGAAACAACGAACAAAAATGGGGGTCATTTTCATGATGGCCAGATTTTAGAGACAGAAGAGAACGTTTTGCGAGGCGTAGACAATGGAGGTCATGTTTTGGAGAAGGAAGATGGTAAAGAAACTGAGAATACAGAAGAGCCTTCTGGCTTTGTGGAGCAAGAAAAGCACCAGGGAGGAAGGCGAGGAGATATTTCTAAGACTGGGACAGAGACAACAAAGAAGGGAAAAGGCTCACTGGCCAACTGCGATATTTGTTCCACCTCTTTTAGGTCCAAAACTGGCCTGATGAGACACAACGCTGTGAAGCACTTGAGTAAAACGGAGGGTGCCTCGTTGCCAGCTCCCGTTCCTTTGGGAAAAGAATTAAAAATGAGCAAGAAAAACAGAAAGCTCCTCATCCAAGAGAAAGCATGCGACTCGGCCACTGCGAAAGCAGCCGCTGGTCAGCCTTTCCCAAAGTCCTACAGGAATCAAAGACGGAAACGCAAAAGGGAGACCCAAGGGGTTGTGGTTAGCCTCAATGGGACTTCATCAAACTTGGCTTGTGAACTCCCGGACACAGGGAGTCCCAGTAAAGAAAGAGAAGGCGAACTGGCACCTAGAAAAGAAGCAACTGCAGGAGAAAAAGGAAGAGAAGCAAGAACGGACAAGCAGGAAAGTTTTTCTGGAGAGAAAGTAAAAGGGAAGGCGAGAAAAGTCAAAGCAAAAAGAGTTACAAACCAAAAGGCGTTGACTCAAAACTCCCAACTGGAGATAGATATTCCAGCACGTGGATCGGATATGGTTCCCAGCACCACGGACCTGATTTTGACCGCTTCCACCATCAAGGAAGACCTAGAGGATAGCCCCATCTCCACTTCCCTGCCTTGTCCTTCAAGAGTCGAGGGATTGGAAGATGTCGAGGAAAGGACATCTTCTGTCACGGAAACAACAGAGGACAATCTTCGTCAAGATGTCAAGAACACAAAAGAACAGGCAAAAGATCCAGATGGGAACGAGCGAAAGGAGGAGAGTTGTCCATCTGGGTCCACCAAAGAATCTGAGGAAGAGCCCAGCCCTAGTGAAGGCACAAGTGGGGCAGAACTAGAGATGAAGGAGAACCTTCTGGAGGAGATGATGGACAGGAACCCAAACAGTCCTTTGGGATGTGCGCTCAAGGGACCACAACAGCCCTGTCAGGTTGGGGCAACTGAGAAGGACTTCCCCAAAGCAGCGTCCGGTGCCGGTGCTCCATGTTTGGAGGATCCTCAGCCTTGGAGAACAGAAGAGTTTCCACCAAAAGACGCATTTCAGGACAGGAGCGGCGTGGGGCCAGACCTGTTTGATGACGACTTCACGTTTTCACAGCTTTTCCCCAGACAAGACCAGTTTGCTCACAGAAAGTGCCGGCGGGTGTATGGAAAGAGGATCAAGAAACTCAAACCCATCGCAGAGGTGGCCCCCAGGCCACAAGGGACGGCAGATCACTTTTCCATCCGGATGGCGTCGGATCTTGGAGAAACCAGTTCTTTCTGTGTCACCAGGGAGGATCCGTGCGAGTATGACACCATCTACATCGACGATGCCTTGATGCTCAACATGTGTCATGGCAGCAAACCAATGCTGGGTGACGTCACATCTGGAGCAAGCAAAAGAACGGCTGGACTAAGGGATGAAGTCACCGAGTTGGAGAATGGTGGGATGCTAAGCCTTCTGTGTCAGAAGAGCCCAATAAGTGACCTTCCAAGCTTGGGGAGCTGGACCGGTCTGGAGAAGAAGGGAGACAACGTTCCTGCTGATGAAGCATCACTCAACCCATCCATAGAGCTCAGTGATGGGCCCTTAACTGTTGGAGACAGTCCGGAACCTCCCGATCTTGAGGAAGAACCCTATGAGACCAGAATCAATGAAGACCCATGCTCCCCTGTATTGCACACCATCGATATGGAGACACCGAACACTAAATTTGAGATGAGGGAGGTGTGCTTCTACAGCGTTGGGGAAGATCCTCATAGTTGCACAGATAATGAATGCACCTTAGGGTCCAAGCCGACCTCAGTCCTCCAAGGCAGGCCCAGCAAAAATAAGCTAGAAGAAGGCAAGCAGGGGAAAAGCCGCAGCGACGTGAACCTCAAGTCAAAAGATAAGCAGTACAAGTGCAAGGTCTGCTTCCAGTGGTTCCTGACCTTAGGAGAGCTGGACTTCCACAAGCTCAGCCACAACCCTTCCCCGCCGCCAACCTGCTACATGTGCGTCCAGAGGAAGTTCAGCTCCAGGGAGCAGCTGAGGGACCATTTGAAGGAGAAGCATGCCAAGAACAAAGCGGGCCTCTGGGCCTGTGGGATGTGCCTGAAGGAGATCTCCGACGTCTGGATGTACAATGAACATCTCCGAGAGCACGCCACCCAGTTTGCCCGGAAGGGCCAAGCTCAGAAGTCGGTCTTGGGATTGCCTGACTGCTTTGCTGAAGAGGACCCTGCCGTTGCCCAGTTCTTGAACTCCATCATGTGCCGGAAGCCCAGCAAGGCCTCCAAGAACCCAGAAGCCCAGACTTGCAAGGAGAGGAAAGGCCCCAAGGAGCCCCTGGGGCAAGAACCAACATCGGTCAACAAGGACTCCCTGGAAACCCTGTGCAGAATGAAGCCACCCGTTGCCTCTCCCAGAGCACCCGCGGCCCCTTCTCCCGACCCTGCCCCTAAAGCGGAGGTGGCTCCAAAGCTGGCCCCCATGCACCCCGAGTGCAAGGACCCCTCTCGGGACTGCCATCACTGCGGGAAGCAGTTCCCCAAGCCCTTCAAGCTCCAGCGTCACCTGGTAGTGCATAGCTTGCAGAAGATCTACCTGTGCCACAAGTGCCCCATGTTCTACCAGGAGACCAAAGAGCTCCGAAGCCACCTCAGCCAGGAGCACGGGGAAGCAGAGGAGGCGGACATCAAGCACACCACGCTCTACGCCTGTGAACTCTGTGCCGACGTCATGCACGTCATCAAGAAGTCCTTCATCTGCAGCACCTGCAACTACACCTTCTCCAAGAAGGAGCAGTACGACCGGCACATGGAGAAACACCTGGTGGGCAGCAGCAGGACCTTCCGGTTCCGAGGAGTGATGCGGCCGGGGACCTCGGCAAAGGAGGGATCCAAGGCCGCGAAAGACGAAGCGCCTCCTAGGGAAGAAGTTCCACTGGCCAAAAAGAAGAGGGTGGGCCACCATAACAGCTCGCTTGCACCTGGCTCACCTTTGCGTTGTACCCAAGATCTCCAACGAGAAGGTGAACCTCTGATGTCGCTTGGACCTCTTAGTAGGCATCACTCCTCAACAACGTCTCCACCTGAGACATCAATGAAAACAGAAGGCCTCTTGGGCGATTTTTCCAACCTCTTGACTGAAACGAAAAAGTTCCTATTTGACGATCTGCCTCCTGATGCTTCTCTTGTGTCCCTGGATGGACTAAGCGACCCAGAAGGGCTTGGACATGCCTCCTCGCTTTCTGAAGGACGGCAGTCCAAAACAGACACTGTCGCCGATGATCTCTCTCCTGCCTTTGAGTCCTCTGATGCAGTTCATCTCACCAGTTTGGCCCAAAAGAAAAGGGCAGCGGCACAAAAGCTATCCAGTCTCCCTGAAAACCACAGCAAAGAACCAGCAGGAAAAGCCACCTTTAATGCAGAAGATGCCGTGGAGATTTGGGAGAACCTGCGCGGAGGAGGCCCCTCCGTGAGCAAAAAGGCCACTGGGTTTTCTCCTGCTTTGGAGAGCAAGAAGGAGCCTAAAACGAGGTGTCACGTCAGCCTGAATCCCAGTGAAACACAACCTCAGGAAAGTGTCGTCAAGCCACATTTATCCGAAGCTACCTTCCAAGCATTGCCTCTGAAGGACAAGACGGCGTCACCTGTGCAAAACCAGAGCCCTTCGAAGAAAGTCCCCCTCGGTGAGAATCCATCCGGCCTGCAGTGCCCCCTGGATGAGGAAGACGAGGGTCAGAAACCCCTATCCTCTAGAGACAAAGCTACAAGAGATACCTCCGCCGCTTACTCGAGGGACAACTGCCCTAGCGTTGGGAACAAGGCTGTCCGAAGCGAGGCGGGCAAACTCAGCCACTACGACTTGGGCAAGTGTCAGGAAAGACTGGCGAAAGCTCACCCCAAGAAGCGGAAAGAGCACAAGGCCACGCACAAGGCCGGCTCCCGGGAGAACATCGAAGGTGACGGCGGGAAGAAGAAGAAAGCGCGGACCCAGGACAGCGGCGGCGGAGATGGCGACCTCAAAAGGCCCGAGTGGCCAAACGGCGAGGGCTTGGCCTTGACTTCCCGACGGGGGGATGCCCATTGCAACAAACTGTCTCCGAAGTTGAAGGTGTCCGTGGCGGGTGGCGGGCAGCTCAAGAAGACGGTGCTGGAGCCCTGCTTCCCGAAGAAGGCCAATCGAGACGTGAAGCGGAAGAAGGACATCCTGGGCAGCAAGGCCTTCCACCCGCTGTTGGGCAAGGAGCCCATCTCGGGCCACCACTTCCACCGGCAGAGAGCTATCCAAGGTGCTAAGCTGTCTGACTCTCACAATTACCGGACGGCGGAATCCCAGAACAATCTCCTAAGCCAACTGTTTGGGCAGAAATTAACTAGCTTTAAAATTCCTTTAAGAAGAGATCCTTCTGAGTAATTTATGAAAGTGACTTATGGTGATCCTTTCGCTGCTTTCATGGGGTTTTTTTTTTTTTTGCAAGAGAGTCCGCAAATTATCAAAGCCTTAAATTCGTTTTGTCTTCGCGTCGTTTCCCTCTGTCTAGCTTAAAACGGACTTGCACTGCCGCCTCTGAAATAGTTTTTTTCCCCCCTCTTTTGCTTTTGTGTCGTACTTAATCTACTTTAATTCACCTGATTTATCATGCAAATGCGGGAACTTTGATGTTGCGGATGATTTCCATGAACTCAAAGCTGTAATCGCTTTGGGCAGAGCGAAGGCGTCAAGAGGGAAGGCTTTCATGGGAGAAGTGCTGAGGTTAGATGGAGACGCGCAAATCCCGATCCCCTCCTTCTTCGTCTCTTCTTCTTCTCTTTTTTTTTTGCAAACTGCGTCTCTGTTATCTTTGTACAAAGTACTTGAAGAGATCAGTTTCATTCCAGAGACGTCTTATTCATAAGGTGCAGCACACTGTAGAAAGCATTTCTATCCCCCCCCTCTTCTTTTTCTTTAATTTTCCCTCTTTTTGAAGATTTTGCACAAATAATCCCGGACAATTTCATTTAATTGGGAAGCGGCCTAAGACATGGTACAATTTTAGCGGGGGAAAAGAATTAAATTAAAGAGCAAGCCACGTCGTGTGTCCCCCCTTTGTACGGAAAGCAATCGCCTTTTATTATATAGACCAGTGTTTTTCAACCTTTTTTGAGCCGCGGCACATTTTTGACATTGACCAAATCCTGGGGCACACCACCAACCAAAACGACACAAAATGACACTCTAACACAGTAATATATAGAGTTAATATGCAGGCCCGGATTAACTGTTTGTGGCGCCCTAGGCCACACTCTGGAAGCGCTGCCCCCACCCCAGAAGGTGGGGCCGCTTGCGGGGGGGGCTTGCCGGGGGTGGGGCTGCTTGCAGGGGGGCGCTTCCTTCCTCCTCACTGAAGGAAGGAGGGCCGGGGCTGACGCGAGCAAGGAGGGGCGGGACTTCCCTCCGCCTCCTCCTCCTTGTGTCGGCACTTCCTTCAGTGAAGGAAGGAAGGAGGGCCAATGCCGACGCAAGCGAGGAGGGGGCGGTGGGACTTCCCTCCGCCTCCTCGTTTGTGTCGGCATCGGCCCCGCCCCTACTTCCTTCAGTGAAGGAAGAAGGGGCAGGGCTGATGCGAGCGAGGAGGGAGCGGCGTGACTTCCCTCTGCCTCCTCCTCGCTCGCATCGGCATCGGCCCCGCCCCTCCTTCCTTCAGTGAAGGAAAGAAGGAGGGCCGACGCCGACGCGAGCAAGGAGGGGGTGGTGGGACTTCCCTCCGCCTCCTCCTTGCTCGCATCGGCATTGGCCCCGCCTCTCTTTCCTTCAGTGACGGAAGGAGGGCCAATGCCGACGCAAGCGAGGAGGGGGCGGCGGGACATCCCCCCGCCTACTCCTCGCTCGCGCCTCTGCCCACCCCTCCTTCCTTTACAGAAGGAAGGAGGGGCGGGCCGATGCCGATGTGAGCGAGGAGGCGGCGGAGGGAAGTCATGCCTTCCTTCCTTCAGCCCAGTAAAGGAAGGAGGGGTGGGGCCGACGCAAGCGAGGAGGGGGTGGCGGGAAGCCACGTCAGAGGCCCTAGGGCCTATGGCGCTCTGCGCACAGGCGCAGAAGCGCCCGAAGATCGAACTTTTTTTAAAAAATTTTTTTAAATTTTGGGGGTCCGGACCTGCTGCCCCCCATGGCTGCTGCCCTAGGCCATGGCCTAGGGTGGCCTTATGGGTAATCCGGGCCTGTTAATATGTTTTAAAATGTATTTATACACTCAGAGTGAAACCTGGGCCTGTTTCGATGAACACACCGCCTTTCCTTTTTTCTCTTGTCCACCACTCCTATGAGGGCCTTCATCTGTGTCATAATTTTTTCCAGGGCCCTGTTCGGCATTTGCATTTTCCTTCTCAAAAACTTCTCCGTCACTGTCACTCGCTTCTCTTGCTGTGATCCCAAATTGCCACTGTCACTTGACGCGCAGCTGCAGCACTAGCTCTAACTTTGTTTACTTAGCCGCGTCTGAGCGAATCCAAGATGGCGCGACCATAGCACTCTCGCGTCACTTCTTAGGTGACGCGAGAGTGCAATGGTTCCATTTCTTAAAGGGACAGATGCGCCTTATAGTTTATATATGAATGGAGTTCTAAAATAATTTCCCACGGCACACCTGATGATCTCTCACGGCACACTAGTGTTCTGCGGCACACTGGTTGAAAATCACTGATTTAGACCACTGTAGAGAGGGATTGTGAGGTTTATTTTATATAGAACGAAAGAAAGAGAGAGAGATCTATGTGCCCCCTTTCCTCTAACTTGGCTAAACTGCACCTTGAAGATTAATAACGTTGCTTCTTGTTGTTTTTAATTGTTAATGTGTTCTTATTTTCCGTTGAGAAAACTGTGCCAACTCACGAGGGGTGTTCATTAAAGCTTTCCCCTGACCCACTTCCTGGGGGCTGAGAGCAATGAGACTTGGCCCCATTCTGAGTCCTCCACTCCATCGGTGCCACCCAGGGATGCACACAGGTTGCTCCAAAAGCCACATTGGGACTTCGGAAATCAGAGTCCCATGCTCTGTAAAAGGCTTGCCCTTCAAAAATAGCTTTCCTGTTGGAAAGAGGTGGAAGTCCGATGGTGCGAGGTCAGGTGAATCAGGGGGATGCGGTGGAATTGCAAAGCCACCGGAGCATGCTTCTTCCATTTGGGCAACAGGTGAGTGGTGAACGGGTGCATTGCCTTGCAGAAGGCAAAGGACACCTTTGGAGAGCATGCCACATTGTCTCTTGGTTTGGATGGCCTCCCGCAATTTCTGCAGCAGTGCAGCCTAATATGTCCCAGTGATCATATACCCTCTGCTAGGAAATCCATCAATTCTACTCCGTGCTGGTCCCAAAATACTGTGAGCATGACCTTGCCTGCCGAGAGTTGGGCACGTGCCTTCTTTGGAGGCGGTGAGTCAGGATGCTTCCATTGCATGGACGGGACTTGAGTCTCGGAATCAGAGTGATGGACCCAGCTTTCACCCTGTGCGATCAGTCTGTTGAAAAAGTCCTCCTGGTTTCCATGGCACATCATTGCCAATTGAGCTGGAGAACATTTGACTCATTTCTGCTTCTGGAAAGGTGTGAATAATAATAATAATAATAATAATAATAATAATACTCTTTATTTATACTCCGCTCTTCTCACCCCGAAGGGGACTCAGAGCGGATTACAGGTGCACATACTTAGCAGACAATCCCTGCCGTTTCCACATACACACATATAGATGAACAGAGGCAAACTCTGGCCACCAGGGGGAGCTGGCGCACTCCTCATCTCTCAGCGTTCCCAGCATGCCTTGTTGTTCCTTCCGCATTCCTCAGCGTTCCTGGAGTTCTTTAATGGCCCCATAAATCAGTCAAAATTTGCCTCCCCACTTAATGTGGTACCTTTATCTCCTACTTGACAGATGCAACTGTCTTTCGGGTTACAAAGGTCGGCAGCAGGCTACACTTAAAGGTCGAGCACCCACCTCGACACGGGCAGGCCTCGAACTCATGAACTCATGAACTCATGGTCATGAACTCATGATCAGAGAGATCTTATGCAGCTGACACTTAGCCAGCTGCACCACATTCCCGCCACATTCCCAGTGAACAGACAAGGGGCCCAGCGAGCGGATGAAGGTGGTCTTGGATGAGTTTTTTTCCACAGACCCCACACTAATCGTGGCATTTTTGGCTAGGTGGCGAATGGTTACACTGCGATATTTTTTTTAAAAAAAATGGCGATTTCCACTTGCTGGGTGGTGTGTTCATTAGAGTGGGGTCACCCTGGAATGGGAGCTGTTTGCACCCAAGTCCGGCCACATTGGAATGGACGATACCAGTTCTGGACTCCATCATCTGATGGGGAATCCTCACCAAAACCTCTTTCATGTCATCGAACGTCTCCTTTGGTGTGCGGCCTTTCGAGTAAAGGAACTTGAGGAGTGCTCTGTATTCCGCTGGGTCCATTCTCAAACCTCGCGCCACTTCCGCACCTGTCACATCAAGACCGTTCTCCGTTCTGAGTTGGAAATCGGCACGTAACTTGGAGAGACTTCTATCATTACACGTGGGCAGTTTCAGCGTCCTGTGATCAACAGAAGTGGGTCAGGGGACCTCTTTAATGAACGCCCTTCGTCCCACCCCTCCAGACAGTACTGTGTTCCAAAGAGCTGTAATATATTAATTGTGTCAAACCGACAGCGACAACAACCCAAAAACCCTACAACTCTTACTGTATTTGAAGTAGACCTGGTACGTACGGGCTTTTTACCCTTCTGCAGTTAACTGGTGCTATTTTTAATTTTCGTAAATGTGAATGGAAACATGTGTACACTCACAACACACAAAGGGGAGTAGTTGCAAAGGAGAGACCGAGTGAATATTTTGCATGGAGAAATAATATTTTAAAAAAAACCCTAGTGGGGTTTTTTTTTTTTTTGAGGTCTTGGACAAAGGTGACATCTTGAATCTCAGGTGCAAAAATAAATAAATAAATAAATGAAAGGAAGATTTGGAGGCGAAATCGGCCATGGTTTTCCAAAGCCCCGGGGAGGAAGAGGACAATGCACTGAAGGGGAGAAAGGGGCATGTGCTGAGTTTGTTTGTGTCATGCGTGTGTATTGTGCAAAACAATATTTGTTTTGTGTGTTCAGATTTTTTATTATTAAAAAAAGGAATTAAATGGCTTTATCATTCTAAGGACGGACCTTGAGAGTTCCTTGTGTGCAGATCTCTAATAAGGTGGTGCAGACCAGTGTTTCCCAACCTTTTTTGAGCCGCGGCACACTTTTTACATTTGCAAAATCCTGGGGCACACCACCAACCGAAATGACACAAAATGACACTCTAACACAGTTATACATATAGTTAATACGTTTTTAAATGTATTTATACACTCAGTGTGAAACCTGGGCCTGTTTTGATGAACACCACATAGATATCCTGGCAGGAATGGCAGAAAGACACACACACAAAACATACTAATACTAACCCAAAATGACACCAAATGGCACTCTAACACAGTCATACATATAGTTAATATGTTTTTAAATGTATTTATACACTCAGTGTGAAACCTGGGCCTGTTTCGATGAACACAACACAGATATCCTGGCAGGAATGGCAGAAAGGCACAAACTTCCCACACAGAACTCCCATAACCAAGAGAAAATGCTATAAGACTTCGGTGGGCATTGACCTTGAGTTTTGGAGTTGTAGTTCACCTATATCCAGAGAGCACTGTGGACTCAAACAATGCTGGACCAGGACCAAACTTGGCATGAATACTCAATATGCCCAAATGTGAACACAGATGGAGTTTGGGGAAAATAGACCTTCACATTTGGAAGTTACAGTTTTTGGGATTTATAGTTAACACACAAACAAAGAGCATCCTGAACTCTTGCAACAATGGAATTGAACCAAACTTGGCATATTGAACTCTCATTCCCAACAGAAAGTACTGAAAGGGTTTGCTTGGGAATTGACCTTGAGTTTGGAAGTTGTAGTTCATTTACATCCAGGGAGCACTGTGGACTCAAATAATGATGGATCCAGACCACACTTGGCATGAATACTCAATATGCCCAACTATGAACACACATGGAGTGCCTTTATCAAGGTTGGCTTCTTAGGGTTTTTATACTTCAACACACTAGACTCTCCCCCCTCCCCTCCTGGGGGTTCCAATTTCCCACGGCACACCTGATGATCGCTCATGGCACACTGGTTGGGAAACACTGCTGTAGACACTTGCCATTGCTGCTCTCCCTCTGCTTTCATCCCTTCTTTCTCTTTCTCTCATACCACTTCCTTTCTCTTTTTTCTTCCACCCTTCTCTCCTTTTGCTTTCTTACCCTTCATTCTTACCCACCTAACAACAGCCAACCCAGTGATCTCTCAGAGGGCCACTTCACCTAGCAACAGACCTTCACCTAGCAACAGACAATCCAGTGACATCACAGAGGGCCACTTCCCTTAGTAACAGCCTTTCACTTAGCAACAGCCAACCCAGTGACACCACAGAGGCACACTTCACCTAGCAACAAACAATGTAGTGATATCACAGAGGGCCACTTCGCCTCTCAACAGTCAATCTTCACCTAGCAACAGCCAACCCAGTGACCTCCTAGAGGGCCAGTTCACCTAGCAGCCAATCTTTCACTAGCAAGACAATCCGGTGAAATCACAGAGGGCCACTTCACCTAGTAACAGTATTTCACCTAGCAACAGACAATCCATTGAAATCAGAGGGACACTTCACCTAGCAACAGACCTTCACCTAGCAACAGCCAAGCCAGTAATATCAAAGCGGGCCACTTCACCTCTCAACAGTCAATCTTCACCTAGCAACAGCCAACCCAGTGACCTCCCAGAGGGCCAGTTCACCTAGCAGCCAATCTCTCACTAGAAAGACAATCCAGTGAAATCACAGAGGACCACTTTACCTAGTAACAGTCTTTCACCTAGCAACAGTCAACCCAAGGATACCACAGAGGCCCACTTCACCTAGCAACAGCCCTTCACCTAGCAAAAAATAATGTGGTGATATCACAGAGGGCCACTTCACCTCTCAACAGCCAATCTTCGCCTGGCAACAGCCAACCCAGTGACACCACAGAGGCCCACTTCACCTAGCAGCCAATCTTTCACCTAGCAACAGGCAATCCAGTGAAATCAGAGGGACACTTCACCTAACAACAGCCAAGCCAGTGACATCACAGAGGGCCACTTCACTTCTCAACAGTCAATCTTCACCTAGCAACAGCCAACCCTGTGACCTGTGAGGGCCACTTCACCTAGCAACCAATCTTTCACTAGCGAGACAATCCAGTGAAATCACAGAGGGCCACTTCACCTAGTAACAGTCTTTCACCTAGAAACAGCCAACCCAGTGACACCACAGGGGCCCACTTCACCTAGCAACAGGCCTTCACCAAGCAACAAATAATGTAGTGATATCACAGACGGCCACTTCACCTCTCAACAGCCAATCTTTGCCTGCCAACAGCCAACCCAGTGACCTCCCAGAGGGCCATTTCACCTAGCAGCCAATCTTTCACCTAGCAACAGACAATCAGTGAAAGTAGAGGGACACTTCACCTAGCAACAGCCAAGCCAGTGACATCAGAGGGCCACTTCACCTCTCAGCAGTCAATCTCCACCTAGCAACAGCCAACCCAGTGACCTCCCATAGGGCCACTTCACCTAGCAGCCAATCTTTCATCTAGCAACACACAATCCAGTGGAATCACAGAGGGCCCCTTCACTTAGCAACAGCCAACCCAGTGACCCCAGAGAGGGCCACTTCACCTCTCAACAACCAACCCTTCGCCTAGCAACAACAAATCCGGTGGCATCATAGAGGGCTACTTCACCTCTCAGCAGCCTTTGTGGTACAGACAGACAAACCAACATTTGACGTTTATATAGAGGGATGCAATCGGACGCGACGGCCTCCAGAAGCCCGTGGTCAGTGGGTCTTTCGTCCTCGCCGTGACCTCCGTGGGCCGGTGCTTGCGATCCCGCGACGTGGAGGCCTCCGCCAAGCGATGGGTATATTATATTCTTTAATTACTGTTGCAATCATAACATTTAAAACACTGTCAACCAGAGATAGCTCATAACCGCGGGCGAGAATCCTGCCACTTGGGGCTTGTAACTCAAACTGCAGGATTAATTTGATTAATTGATAGAATTATTTTCCCAACCACTCTTTTGTTTATGGCGGCTTAAAATGCTCCGAGCCCGCACCCGCGCAGAGTGTTGCGGAGGCGAGATAACGCCGGCTGAAAATAATTAGTATAGCTTAATTTAGGGAGGGGGAAGAAAGAAACACAAGCTGCGGGGAAGCATCGGGATTTTTTTCTTTTTTTTTTTTTTTTTTTTTTACAGCTGCTATATTTTTTGCAAGCGGCTGGAAATATTATTATGGGTTTGGGAATGGGATGTCGGCGCACTGCTCCTGATATACGGCTTTGCGGGCGTAAATGCACCAAGAGAGGAGAATTGCACAGAACTGAATATTCCAGGGGTGCATCTACACTGCAGACCTAATGCAGTTTGACACCACTTGAACTGCTGTGAATCCACCCATACTATGGACTCATGGGAATTCAAGTTTGACAAAGTCTTGAGCCTTCTTTATCCAAGAGTGCTGGTGTCTCATTAAACTCTCGGCATTACTTCGCGAACGAAGATTCTTAGGAAGGACTCATCCCACACTTTTTACAAGCGCGCTGATGACTAAAAAGGCCAATCTGAGATAGGCAAGTCCGGTTGCAGAAAGCACAGCAGAAAGTCTCCTTGGGTGATGTTGTTTCCAAGTTGCGGTTCTTTCTGCGTTGTCGTTTCTCTTCGAGACCCATTCGGCGTGTCTTCTCAAAAGAGGCTGCAGCATTGTGGATAGTGCGTCTCCATGCCTCCCGATGTGAGGCCAGGGTGGACCATTGTTGGTGATCAATCTGGCCGAGCCTGAGATGTTGTTTCAGGGAGTCCTTGTATCGCTTCTTTGGGGCGCCTCTCTTGCTCTGATCCATGGCAAGTTCACCGCAGAGTAGTACCTTTGGGAGGCAATGGTCCTCCATCCTAGAGACCTTGTGCCCTGCCCAGCGCTGCTGAGTTCTCAATAGCATGGCCTCAATGCTGGTGATCCCTGCTTGCTGAAGGACGGCAACATTAGTCACATAGTCAGTCCAGTGTATATTTAGGATTGTGCGAAGACAGCGCTGATGAAAGCGTTCGAGGAGTCGTAGGTGTCAGCAATAGATGACCCATGTTTCAGACCCATAGAGGAGAATAGACGGTACGATAGCTCTGTACACACTGATTTTGGTGCTTTGCCTCAGGTGCTTGTTGCTCCAGACTCTTCTGTGAAGCCTTCCAAATGCACTATATGCCTTTGCTGTGATCTATCTCTTTATCAATCTTGGCGTCCGAAAAGATGATGCTTCCCAGGTAGGTGAACTGCTGAACGGACTCAAGCACAGATTTGCCTATGCTGATGTGGGGATAATGGTGTTCTTCCTGTGGTGCAGGCTGGTAGAGGACTTCCATTTTCTTCAGGCTGACTTCCAGCCCAAACAGCTCTGCAGCTGTTGCAAAGCAGGATGTGAGGCGTGCTTTCTGCAACTGGACTTGCCAATCTTGGATTGGCCTTTTTAGTCATCAACGCGCTTGTAGAAAGCGTGGGATGAGTCCTTCCTCAAATGGGATGAGTCCTTCTTCAAATGGTGACCACTGGGAAGGGGGCGGGGCCCGAGTGACATCACAGGAGTTTGGCAGGAAAGGGAAGAAAGAGTATATTGAAGGTTTTCCCACGGCACACCTGATGATCGCTCACGGCACACCGGTTGGGAAACACTGCAATATGGTATGTTTCCACTTGCAAGACAATGGCATGGTGTGATCTAATACAGTGTTTCACTTTTGACATTTAAAAACTCCCGGGGCACACCACCAACCAAAATGAAACAAAATCACACTCTAACACAGTCATACATATAGTGAACTGACCTTGAGTTTTGGAGTTGTAGTTCACCTACATCCAGAGAGCACTGTGGACTCAAACAATGTTGGATCAGGACCAAACTTGGCATGAATACTCAATATGCCCAAAAGTGAACACAGATGGAGTTTGGGGAAAATTGACAGGGAGCCGGAGGGAACCGCAGCGAAGAGGAGGGGGAGGAGGGAGGGGCGGGGGGCAAACGGAGAAGGCGCCTCTGGGGCCTTGCCTTCTCCCAAACAGCTGTTTGGGAGAAGGCAAGGCCGCAGAGGCGCCTGCTCTGTTTGCCTGAGCCGTTCTCGCATGCGGAGGGCGGCTCAGGCAAACGGAGAAGGCACCTCTGGGGCCTTGCCTTCTCCCAAACAGCGGTTTGGGAGAAGGCAAGCCCCGAAATTGGCTCCGTTGCCTGAGCCTCTCGCATGCGGAGGCGCCTCAGGCAAACGGAGAAGGCACCTCTGGGGCCTTGCCTTCTCCCAAACAGCGGTTTGGGAGAAGGCAAGCCCCGAGATTGGCTCCGTTTGCCCGAGCCTCTCTCGCATGCGGAGGGCGCCTCAGGCAAACAGAGAAGGCACCTCTGGGGCCTTGCCTTCTCCCAAACAGCGGTTTGGGAGACGGCAAGCCCGAGATTGCTCCGTTTGCCCGAGCCTCTCTCGCATGCGGAGGGAGGCTCAGGCAAACAGAAGGCACCTCTGGGGCCTTGCCTTCTCCCAAACAGCGGTTTGGGAGAAGGCAAGCCCGAGATTGCCCGTTGCCCGAGCCTCTCTCGCATGCGGAGGGCGCCTCAGGCAAATGGAGAAGGCACCTCTGGGGCCTTGCCTTCTCCCAAACAGCGGTTTGGGAGATGGCAAGCCCCGAGATTGGCTCCGTTTGCCCGAGCCTCTCTCGCATGCAGAGGGCTGCTCAGGCAAACGGAGAAGGCACCTCTGGGGCCTTGCCTTCTCCCAAACAGCAGTTTGGGAGAAGGCAAGCCCCGAGATTGGCTCCGTTGCCCGAGCCCTCTCGCATGCGGAGGGCGCCTCAGGCAAACGGAGAAGGCACCTCTGGGGCCTTGCCTTCTCCCAAACAGCGGTTTGGGAGATGGCAAGCCCCGAGATTGGCTCCGTTTGCCCGAGCCGCTCTCGCATGCGGAGGCCGCCTCAGGCAAACGGAGAAGGCACCTCTGGGGCCTTGCCTTCTCCCAAACAGCGGTTTGGGAGACGGCAAGCCCCGAGATTGGCTCCGTTTGCCCGAGCCTCTCTCGCATGCGGAGGGAGGCTCAGGCAAACGGAGAAGGCACCTCTGGGGCCTTGCCTTCTCCCAAACAGCGGTTTGGGAGAAGGCAAGCCCCGAGATTGGCTCCGTTTGCCCGAGCCTCTCTCGCATGCGGAGGGCGCCTCAGGCAAACGGAGAAGGCACCTCTGGGGCCTGGCCTTCTCCCAAACCGCTGTTTGGGAGAAGGCAAGCCCCGAGATTGGCTCTGTTTGCCCGAGCCTCTCTCGCATGCGGAGGGCGGCTCAGGCAAACGGAGAAGGCACCTCTGGGGCCTTGCCTTCTCCCAAACAGCGGTTTGGGAGAAGGCAAGCCCCGAGATTGGCTCCGTTTGCCCGAGCCTCTCTCGCATGCGGAGGGCGCCTCAGGCAAACGGAGAAGGCACCTCTGGGGCCTTGCCTTCTCCCAAACAGCGGTTTGGGAGAAGGCAAGCCCCGAGATTGCTCCGTTGCCCGAGCCTCTCTCGCATGCGGAGGGCACCTCAGGCAAACGGAGAAGGCACCTCTGGGGCCTTGCCTTCTCCCAAACAGCGGTTTGGGAGATGGCAAGCCCCGAGATTGGCTCCGTTTGCCCGAGCCTCTCTCGCATGCAGAGGGCTGCTCAGGCAAACGGAGAAGGCACCTCTGGGGCCTTGCCTTCTCCCAAACAGCGGTTTGGGAGACGGCAAGCCCCGAGATTGGCTCCGTTTGCCCGAGCCTCTCTCGCATGCAGAGGGCTGCTCAGGCAACGGGAGAAGGCACCTCTGGGGCCTTGCCTTCTCCCAAACAGCGGTTTGGGAGATGGCAAGCCCGAGATTGGCTCGTTGCCCGAGCCCTCTCGCATGCAGAGGGCTGCTCAGGCAAACGGAGAAGGCATCTCTGGGGCCTTGCCTTCTCCCAAACAGCGGTTTGGGAGAAGGCAAGCCCCGAGATTGGCTCCGTTTGCCCGAGCCTCTCTTGCATGCGGAGGGAGGCTCGGGCAAACGGAGCAGGCGCCTCTCGGGCCCTGCCTTCTCCGAAACAGCGGTTTGGGAGAAGGCAAGCCCTGAGATTGGCTCTGTTTCCCCAGTTCTCCCTCACAAGCGGAGGGAGAGCCTGGGGAACAGGCCCTGCCTGGGAGTCGGGTTTGGGCGGCTCGCCTCTTCCACCATGTTCCACGAAGACGCGAGCCGAGCCGGACAAACCCGGCTCCCAGGCAGGTCCTGGGCCCTGCGGGGAGCCATTTTCCCGGTTCGCGCCAGGTTCCCGCTTCCTTCTCCTCCTCCTCCTGTGGGCTCACTTCTGGAGGAGCAGGAGAGCGTCGCCCGGCCCCTCCCCTCCTGAGCCTCCCCTGCCTCTCTAGGTCTAGGTCAGGGCTGTCCAACTTCTACTGGCCCAGGGGCCTGAATTCCGGTCACTGATGACCTGGGGGGCCGTAGGGTCTGCCCCCGCCCCTGGCTCCACCCTCTCCCACGGCTCCGCCCCCGCCCTGCCCCCGCCCCTGCATGCATACAGTCAAATATAATCTTTTACTAACATTAAATGCAGGGTGGGCATTCAAAAGGGGCATCCATACAGTCAAATATAATCTTTTACTGAGATAAAATGCAGGGATAAGATATTAAATTATTTTAATTTAATATTAAATATATTTAGTTCCATCCTCCCTCTCCCTTATTTTAATTTAATATTAAATATATTTAATTCCATCCTCCCCTCCCCCTCCCATCTCCCTTATTTCATCTTTAAATATATTTAATTTTATATTTAATACATGAGGGAGATGGGGGGAGGGAATGAGGAGCCCCCTGAGGAGCCCCCTGCTTCGGCCTACCTTTTCCAAACGCGCAGGATCCAGGAGTACCCGGACAACGAGAGAGGCGACGACCGATTGAGTCAAAGAAGGTCCTAATCACGTCTGTGGGCCTCAGCGATCCAGTAGTAGAGTAGCCGAAGAGTATCGCGAGAATACGCAATCCACACGGGATTTCGCTGTCAACGCCGGCGTGATCTCACGTTGACAGCGAAATCCCGTGTGGATTGCGTATTCTTGCGATACTTGCTCCGAACCCGGAAGTAGGGTTTTTAAAAAAATTTATTATTTATTTTATTTTTCAATTTTTATTTTTTATTAAAAAGCTTAGGAGGCTGGAGGGAAAGGGCGGGGGGGGGCGTATATGGCCCCCGGGCCGCCAGTTGGACAGCCCTGGTCTAGGTCCTAGAGAGGGTTGTGTTTCCCATCCGGTGTTCTGCAATCGGCTGGTGTGCCACGGGAAAACCTCGGAGGGGGAAGAAAGGCGGGGGGAAGAGGTTTTCTTGCGGCACACCAGCTGATCGCTCACGGCACACTAGTGTGCCGAGGCACAGCGGTTGAGAAAGACTGATCTAATCCTATACATTTCTATGAAAAGAATGGATGCAGAAGGAAGGATAACTGGCAAAACTCTAGGAATCCATGTTTCTTTGTGTTATTCTCGAAATGGACCCATTCAAGAAGGCCACGTTCAACTCCGGCACTCAGGGGCGGTCCGACGTATACGCGAAGTAAGCAGCCGCTTAGGGTGCCAACTTCTGGGAAGGGCATCATCTTCTGGGAAGGGCGCCGCCACGCCGGCCGTGCCGCCGTAGCAAACCTCCCTGCTGCTGCGTCGGCTTCAGCGCCTGGCCTGCAGGAGCTTCTGGGCATGCGCGGAGATTTTCGCGCATGCACAGTGGCTCCGGAGCTGAAGTTGAGCTCCAGGCCACTGCGCATGCCCAGAAGCTCCTGCAGGCGCAGAAGCCTGTAAACACGTCACGTGACGCAATTGGGCAGGCAGGGGGCGGAGGCAAAGGGAGAGGGGGCGGAGACAAAGGGAAAGGGGGCGGAGACAAAGGGAGAGGGGCGGAGACAAAGGGAAAGGGGGCGGAGACAAAGGGGGGCGGCAAAGTAATGTTCGCTTACCATATAAAATAACCTTAGACCGCCCCTGCCGGCACTAATATAGTTCTTGATTCCATTGACATGACTTTTCGACAGCAGACTAGATGACATTTCCAGACAGGGGATATATATATATTAATCTTATTTTCCTCTCAAGTCATTTTAAGTCGGCCTACGCCCCCACCCCCCGACCGCCTGCTTTCCCATGTTGATGTTGGCGACTTGTGTCTCTTGGCAGAAATTGGGCACAATAAGGCGATTTTGCAGGCAACGGCGGTGATCTGCCCAGATCTGAGCTTCTACTTTTCGGGGCGGGGGGGGGGGGGAGGGGTGTTGGAATCGGTGGAGGACGAGAAGAAAGGGGAAAAAACCTCCCTGTCCATCAGTCAGACTCAGCTTCCTAAAGCCCTTGAGTTTGCTGAGCCTTCGCTTTTATCGCTGAGCGCTTCGGACGCGGTTTCTGACACTCGGGAGATTGCAGGATGCGCCGCAATCCGTAATTCCAAGGCAGGCGGGAGGGCTTTGAGCAGCTGCAGGATTAACTCCAGTTGTGTCAATGGGAGGGGGGCCTGGCTGCAGAATTTAAGGATGTTTTGGGGGGGGTGGGGATGGATAGAAAGAGATGGCAGGAAAGGGGTGCACCGTTACGCGGAGATAGCAGCCGCGCAATAGGAACTCGAACGTCCTTTGCTTTGTGTAGTCACGTTGAAGGTTCAACCCAGGACTAACAAAAGAAAAGGGTCTTTGGTTGCAAGGTCAATTTTCGTCTCCATGGAAAGGAAGTTCTATCCAGGGTCTTTGGGCAGCCACCGAAAAGGCCCTGTTATACTCAAGACAGGAGCGGTGCCCTGATGTAACTTGTTTCCTGGATCTAAATATACTAATTACAGTTCAGTTTGGACCAGTGATTTCTGGTTCTTGCAATGGTGGTGGGACTGAGAGTGAGACTTCTCCTGAGGATCTCAGAGCCTGGTTCGGCTCACGTAAGGATATCTCGGCATTACTTCGCGAACGAAGATTTTTAGGAAGGACTCATCCCATGCGTTTTGCAAGCGTGTTAATGACTAAGAAGGCCAATCTGAGATAGGCAAGTTCGGTTGCAGAAAGCACAGCAGAGAGTCTCCTTGGGTGATGCTGTTTCCAAGTTGTGGTTCTTTCTGCGTTGTCGTTTCTCTTCGAGACCCGTTCGGCGTGTCTTCTCGAAAGAGGCCGCAGCATTGTGGATAGTGCGTCTCCATGCCTCCTGATGTGAGGCCAGGGTGGACCATTGTTGGTGATCAATCTGGCCAAGCCTGAGATGTTGTTTCAGGGTGTCCTTGTATCTCTTTTTTGGGGCGCCTCTCTTGCGCTGATCCATGGCAAGTTCACCATAGAGTAGTATCTTTGGGAGGCGGTGGTCCTCCATCCTAGAGACGTGCCCTGCCCAGCGCAGCTGAGTTCTCAATAGCATGGCCTCAATGCTGGTGATCCCTGCTTGCTCAAGGACAGCAACATTCGTCACATAGTTGGTCCAGTGTATATTTAGGATTGTGCGAAGACAGCGCTGATGAAAGCGTTCGAGGAGTCGTAGGTGTTGGCGATGGGTGACCCATGTTTCAGGCCCATAGAGGAGAATAGACAGTACGATAGCTCTGTACACATTGCTCTTGGTGCTTTGCCTCAGGTGCTTGTTGCTCCAGACTCTTTTGTGAAGCCTTCCGAATGCACTCTATGCCTTTGATAATCTGTGATCTCTCTCTTTGTCAATCTTGGCATCTGAAGAGATGATGTTTCCCAGGTAGGTGAACTGCTGAACGGACTTAAGCACAGGTGTGCCTATGCTGACGTGGGGATGATGGTGTTCTTCCTGTGGTGCGGGCCGGTAGAGGACTTCCGTTTTCTTCAGCCTGGCTTCCATCCCAAACAGCTCTGCAGCTGTTGCAAACCAGGACGTGAGGCGCTGCAGGGCTGCTTCTGAATGGGCGACAAGGGCAGCATCATCAGCAAAAAGCAGCTCACGGACTAGATAGTTGAGAGTCTTAATGCGAGCCCTCAGACGGCTTAAGTTGAACAAGCTGCCATCAGTACGATAGCGTATATATGTAGGTCTGCCGTAGCCCTTTGGAGCATCATGCTGAAGAAGATTGTAAGTAGGGTTGGTGCAAGAACACAGCCTTGTTTCACTCCGAGTTATGAATTTGAGAGAGCATCGGGACTTGACCGCTGGCCCTCATGTAACAGGATAATCATTTTGAGGAATTTGGGGGGACAACCTAGACGTTCCAGGATCTGCCACAGACCTTTTCTGCTCACCGTGTCGAAGGCTTTGGTGAGGTCGACAAATGTTACATAGAGTCCTTTGTGAGGTTGACACCACTTTAAATCTTGTCTGGAAACAAAATGCCAGTCGAGCAGTGGTTCTCAACCTTCCTAATGCCGCGACCCCTTAATCCAGTTCCTCGTGTTGTGGTGACCCCCAACCATAACGTTATTTCCGTTGCTACTTCACAACTGTAATTTTGCTACTGTTATGAGTCGTCATGTAAATATCAGATACGCAGCATGTATTTTCATTCACTAGACCAAATTTGGCACAAATACCTGATACGCCCAAATTTGAATTGATTGATTTTGTCATTTGGGAGTTGTAGTTGCTGGGAGTTATAGTTCACCTACAATCAAAGAGCATTCTAAACTCTTCCAATGATGGAATTGAAACAACTCTGGCACACAAAACTCAGATTACTAATAGAAAATACTGGAGGGGTTTAGTGGGAATTGACCTTGAGTTTGGGAGTTGTAGTTCACCTACATCCAGAGAGCAGTGTGGACTCAAACAATGATGGACCTGGACGAAACTTGGCACGAATACTCAATATGCTCAAATGTGAGCACGGGCGGAGTTTGGGGAAAATAGACCATGGCATCAGGGAGTTTGAATTGCTGGGATTTATAGTTCACCTACTATCAAAGAGCATTCTAAACTCCTCCAATGGTGAAATTGAACCAACTCTCACACACAAAACTCCAATTACTAACAGAAAATACTAGGAGGGATTGGTGGGCATTGACCTTGAGTTTGGGAGTTGTAGTTCACCTACATCCAGAGAGCAGTGTGGACTCAAACAATGATGGACCTGGACGAAACTTGGCACGAATACTCAATATGCTCAAATGTGAGCACTGGGGGAGTTTGGGGGGAAATAGACCATGACATCAGGGAGTTGGAATTGCTGGGATTTATAGTTCACCTTCAACCCAAGAGCATTCTAAACTTTTCCAATGATGGAATTGAACCAACTCTCACACACAAAACTCCAATTATTAACAGAAAATACTAGGAGGGACCGGGGTGAGGGGAACAGCTTTGAACTGGCTGTCCTCCTTTCTCCGGAACCGGAATCAGCGAGTGAGGAGGGGTGAGGTGGTCTCTGGGGGTTCCCCCCTAACTTGTGGGGTCCCCCTCTATTATTGAACATCTACATGCGACCACTTGCCCAGCTGGTGCGCAGCTTTGGGCTTGAGTGTCATCAGTACGCTGATGACACTCAACTCATTCTGAGGATGGAAGGCCGGCCCGACTCTGTACCCGATAATGTCCATCTATGCCTCGAAGCCGTTACTGGATGGCTGCGAGCCAGTAGGTTGAAGGTGAATCCAGTGAAGACGGAGATCCTTTGTCTGGGTCGCCCGGGCGGCGACGAACTCCAGCTTCCAACCCTGGACACCGCGGCTTTATACATAACACAACACAAATTATTATTATCACTATTATCATTATTTACATGTACATAACACAACACAAATTATTATAATTATCAACATTGTTATCATGATTTACATGTACATAACAACACAAATTATTATTATCATCATTATTATCATTATTTACATGCACATAACACAACACAAATTATTATTATCATTATTATCATTATTTACATTTACATAACACAACACAAATTATTATAATTATCAACATTATTATCATTATTTACATGTACATAACATCACAAATTATTATTATCATTATTATCATTATTTACATGCACATAACACAACACAAATTATTATTATCATTATTATCATTATTTACATGTACATAACACAACACAAATTATTATAATTATCAACATTATTATCATTATCTACATGTACATAACATCACAAATTATTATTATCATTATTATCATTATTTACATGCACATAACACAACACAAATTATTATTATCATTATGATCATTATTTACATGCACATAACACAACACAAATTATTATTATTATCATTATTATTATTTACATGCACATAACACAACACAAATTATTATTATCATTATTATCATTATTTACATGTACATAACACAACACAAATTATTATAATTATCAACATTATTATCATTATTTACATGTACATAACAACACAAATTATTATTATCATTATTATCATTATTTACATGCACATAACACAACACAAATTATTATTATCATTATTATCATTATTTACATGTACATAACACAACACAAATTATTATAATTATCAACATTATTATCATTATTTACATGTACATAACATCACAAATTATTATTATCATTATTATCATTATTTACATGCACATAACACAACACAAATTATTATTATCATTATTATCATTATTTACATGTACATAACACAACACAAATTATTATAATTATCAACATTATTATCATTATTTACATGTACATAACAACACAAATTATTATTATCATTATTATCATTATTTACATGCACATAACACAACACAAATTATTATTATCATTATTATCATTATTTACATGCACATAACACAACACAAATTATTATTATTATTATCATTATTATTATTTACATGCACATAACACAACACAAATTATTATTATTATCATTATTTACATGTACACAGCACAACACAAATTATTATTGTTATTGTTATTATTATTTCTTAGTGCAGAACCTGGCCAGTAGGTGGCACCCTAACCTCCTTTACATTTGAGACTCAGAACCAGGGTGCATCCTCTCCACTGTAGAGTCAGTGCAGTTTGGTACCACTTTCACTCCCATGGCTCAATGTGATGGAATCCAAGGAGCTGTAGTTTTCGCAGAGGAGGCAGATTCTCAGGATTAGCATTAAGTCAAAGCATTATTATTATTATTATTATTATTATTAGTGTCAGGAGCGACTTGAGAAACTGCAATTCGCTTCTGGTGTGAGAGAACTGGCCGTCTGCAAAGACATTACCCAGGGATGTTTGATCGTAGGCTGTCAGGAATGGTGGGAGTTGTAGTCCAAAACCCCTGGAGGGCCCAAGTTGGCCCACGCCTGGCGATGCAGTCCTATTCCTCCAAAACATTGGAGGCAGTCTGTGTTTTCCTCCTCTCGCCTTCTGTTGCTGCAAAATCTATGGAGGGAAAATATAATAAATGGAGAGGATAACACAACAGAAGGAGGGCTTCGGGCCAAAGCAAAGCGAACAGCTTGCTTTCAATGCCGAGAAGCCAAAGCTAGTCTGAAATCACAGCTGCGGCTCCGATTTTGGAAGAATTTGGGCTCATTCGATGCCAATTAAACCCGCTGACATTTGCCACCGAGGCCTCTCCCTGGCTGCATGCGCCTACGCTGCAGAATGGATGAGGCTTGTTGCCACTCGGGCTTCCATTTTGCTCAATGTTGGGAGTTGTAATTTTGCAAGGCCTTCTCCGCCAACCTCAGTTGAGTTCCTAGGACAGTGTTTCCCAACCTTTTTTGAGTCATGGCACATTTTTTACATTTACAAAATCCTGGGGCACGCCACCAACCAAAATGACACAAAATGACACTCTAACACAGTAATGCATATAGTTAATATGCTTTTCAATGTATTTATACACTCAGTGTGAAACCTGGGCCTGTTTCGATGAACACAACATAGATATCCTGGCAGGAATGGCAGAAAGACTGAACGTACTGAAAGAGTTTGCATCAAGGAGTTCGCATTGCTGGGATTTATAGTTCACCTACAATCAAAGAGCATGCTAAACTCCTCCAATGATGGAATTGAACCAACTCTCGCACACAAAACTCCCATTACTAACAGAAAATACTAGGAGGGTTTGGTGGGCATTGACCTTGAGTTTTGGAGTTGTAGTTCGCCTATATGGAGAGAGCACTGTGGAATCAAACAATCTTGGATCAGGACCAGACTTGGCATGAATACTCAATATGCCCAAATGTGAACACAGATGGAGCTTGGGGAAAATAGACCTTGACATTTGGGGGTTAGTTTCTGGGATTTATAGTTAACACACAATCAAAGAGCATCCTGAACTCTTGCAACAATGGAATTGAACCAAACTTGGCATATTGTACTCTCATTACCAACAGAAAGTACTGAAAGGGTTTGCTTGGGAATTGACCTTGAGTTTGGAAGTTGTAGTTCACCTACACCCAGAGAGTACTGTGGACTGAAATACTGGACTCAAACAATGTTAGATCAGAACCAAACTTGGCATGAATACTCAATGTGCCCAAATGTGAACACAGATGGAGTTTGGGACAAATAGGCCTTGACATTTGGGAGTTACAGTTTCTGGGATTTATAGTTAACACACAAACAAAGAGTATCCTGGACTCTTGCAACAATGGAATTGAACCAAACTTGGCATATTGTACTCCCATTGCCAACAGAAAGTACTGAAAGGGTTTGCTTGGGAATTGACCTTGAGTTTGGAAGTTGTAGTTCACCTACACCCAGAGAGCACTGTGGACAGAAATACTGATGGATCTGGACCACACTTGAAATGAATACTCAATATGCCCAAATATGAACGCAGATGGAGTTCAGGGGAAATAGACCTTGCCATTTGGGAGTTGTAGTTGCTGGGATTTATAGTTCCCCTACAATCAAAGAGCATTCTGAACCCCACCAAACTTCCCACACAGAACCCCCGGGTGGCTCCCTTCCTGAATGGCTCTCTCCCTCTCCCACACCAGAAAGGAAGGCACTCACTCGGTCAGCGGTTGCCTGCCTGCCTTCCTTCTTTGCTGCGGTTCGAAAGAAGAAGCCGGAGAGCCTGCCTTGGAGTGCGCTCCTCACTTCCGCTTCCGTTCCCTACCCTCTCTCGACTTGAGGCGGGCTGGCTGGGGAAACGGCCAAAGGGGGTGGCGCCCTGGCACCTTCTTTGCCGCCACCACCGCCCGGCCCTTCCTCCTTCTCCTCCTCCCCCAAGCGGCAGTGGCAGGAGTTCGGCAGAAGGGGGAAGAAAGGGGGGAAGAGACTTTTTCCGCGGCACACCAGGTGATCGCTCACGGCACACTAGTGTGCCGCGCAACAGTGGTTGGGAAACACTGTCCTAGGATTTATTTATTTATTTATTTATGGCATTTTACCCCGCTCTTCTCAACCCCCGAGGGAGGGGGGACTCAGAGCGGCTTCCAAAAGGCACAATTTGATGCCTACATCACAATTGCAGTATAAAACAGCATTCGACACTAAAATACATTAAAATACAATTATATTCGCACATCCTATGCATTCACCTATGTTAAAAACAGTGTTCCGTCCATAAAAGCATTGAGCCCTATTCACCAACTTTCCATTAAAACTACTAAAGTGCTGTCCTGTGCTACTATGCGAACGCCTGGTCCCACATCCAGGCTTTCACTTTTTTCCTGAATGTCAGGAGGGATGGAATGGATCGTATGTCGCTAGGGAGCGCATTCCACAGACGGGGAGCCTCCACCGAGAAGGCCCTCTCCCTCGTCCCCACCAGCCGCACCTGGGAAGCCGGCGGGAGCGAGCCGGGCCTCCCCGGATGATCTTAAAGTACGAAGTGGGATGTAGCGGCAGATGCGTTCGGACAAGTAAGATGGGCCAGAACCGTATAGAGCTTTAAAGGTCAACACCAGCACTTTGAATTGAGCCCGGAATTGGACCGGCAGCCAGTGGAGCCGACACAACAGGGGGGTGGTATGCTCCCTGTATGTCGCTCCCGTTAGTAGTCTGGCTGCCGCCCGTTGGACTAGTTGTAATTTCGAACTGTCTTCAAAGGCAGCCCCGTGAGCGCGTTGCAGTAATCTATTTCGAACTGTCTTCAAAGGCAGCCCCACGTAAGCGCGTTGCAGTAATCTATTTCGAACTGTCTTCAAAGGCAGCCCCCGTGAGCGCGTTGCAGTAATCTATTTCGAACTGTCTTCAAAGGCAGCCCCACGTGAGCGTGTTGCAGTAATCTATTTCGAACTGTCTTCAAAGGCAGCCCCGTGAGCGCGTTGCAGTAATCTATTTCGAACTGTCTTCAAAGGCAGCCCCACGTAGAGCGCGTTGCAGTAATCTATTTCGAACTGTCTTCAAAGGCAGCCCCACGTGAAGCGCGTTGCAGTAATCTATTTCGAACTGTCTTCAAAGGCAGCCCCACGTAGAGCGTTGCAGTAATCTATTTCGAACTGTCTTCAAAGGCAGCCCCACGTGAGCGCGTTGCAGTAATCTATTTCGAACTGTCTTCAAAGGCAGCCCCACGTGAGCGCGTTGCAGTAATCTATTTCGAACTGTCTTCAAAGGCAGCCCCACGTGAGCGTGTTGCAGTAATCTATTTCGAACTGTCTTCAAAGGCAGCCCCACGTGAGCGCGTTGCAGTAATCTATTTCGAACTGTCTTCAAAGGCAGCCCCACGTGAAGCGTTGCAGTAATCTATTTCGAACTGTCTTCAAAGGCAGCCCCACGTGAAGCGCGTTGCAGTAATCTATTTCCGAACTGTCTTCAAAGGCAGCCCCACGTAGAGCGCGTTGCAGTAATCTATTTCCGAACAGTCTTCAAAGGCAGCCCCACGTAGAGCGCGTTGCAGTAATCTATTTCCGAACTTTCCGAAAAGTCTTCAAAGGCAGCCCCACGTAGAGCGCGTTGCAGTAATCTATTTCCGAACTGTCTTCAAAGGCAGCCCCACGTAGAGCGTGTTGCAGTAATCTATTTCCGAACTGTCTTCAAAGGCAGCCCCACGTAGAGCGCGTTGCAGTAATCTATTCGGGATGTGACCAGAGCGTGGACGACCGTAGCCAGATCAGACTTCCCAAGGTACAGGCGCAGCTGGCGCACGAGTCTTAACTGTGCAAAAGCTCCCCTGGCCACCGCTGAGACCTGGGGTTCCAGGCTCAGCGGTGAATCCAGGATCACTCCCAAGCTGCGAACCTGCGTCTTCAGGGGGAGTGTAACCCCGTCCAGCACAGGCTGTAACCCTCTGCCCTGTTCGGCCTTGCGACTGACCAGGAGGACCTCTGTCTTGTCTGGATTCAGTTTCAATTTGCTAGCCCTCATCCATAGCATTGAGGCAGAACAGTTCCGAGGGGCGTCAAAACTGCACCCGTCCCGTCGTGCAGATGTGTTCGGAATCAAAGAAAACTACAAATGAAATCTCTCGTTCCGAAAACTTCGGCACTTTTTGTGCTATCTTTGTAGGCTGGCAAACCCAAGACGGCTGCCAACTCATCAAAACTATATATATATATATATATATATATATATATATATATATATATATAGTTTTTAATTAACTTCTTGTTTCAATGATGGAATAATGAGTTCTGTAGATCACATGACACCCGTAAAGAGGTCAAGCGGTGGAGGGAGGAAAGGAAGGAAGGAAGGAAGGAAGGAAGGAAAGAAAGAAGGCTAAATTAAATTAAAAGCTACGAATTGGAAGAGTTAGAGCAGGGAAAGGGAACCTATGGCTCGGGAGCCGGATGCGGCTCTTTTCATGATTGCACATGGCTCTCCCTCTTCCTTCCTTTCTCCCCCTTCACCCTTTCCTTCTCTCCTTCCTTTTCCCTCCCTCTCTTCCCTTCCCTCTTTCCTCCATTCTCCCTCTTCCTTCCTTCCTTTCTCCCCTTCACCCTTTCCTTCTCTCCTTGCTTTTCCCTCCCTCTCTCCCCTTCCTTCTTTCCTCCATTCTTCCTCTTCCTTCCTTCCTTTCTCCCCTTCACCCTTTCCTTCTCCTTCTCTCCTTCATTTTCCCTCCCTCTCTCCCCTTCCTTCTTTCCTCCATTCTCCCTCTTCCTTCCTCTTCCTTCCTTCCTTTCTCCCCTTCACCCTTTCCTTCTCTTTCCTTGCTTTTCCCTCCCCTCTCTCCCTTCCTTCTTTCCTCCATTCTCCCTCTTCCTTCCTTCCTCCCCCCTTCACCCTTTCTTTCTCCTTCTCACCTTCATATTCCCTCCCTCTCTCCCCTTTCTTCTTTCCTCCATTCTCCCTCTTCCTTCCTTTCTTTCTCCCCTTCACCCTTTCCTTCTCTCCTTGCTTTTCCCTCCCTCTCTCCCCTTCCTTCTTTCCTCCATTCTTTCTTCCTTCCTTCCTTTCTCCCCTTCACCCTTTCCTTCTCCTTCTCTCCTTCATATTCCCTCCCTCTCTCCCCTTTCTTCTTTCCTCCATTCTCCCTCTTCCTTCCTTCCTTCCTTTCCCCCCCCTCACCCTTTCCTTCTCTCCTTCCTTTTCCCTCCCTCTCCCCCTTCCTTCTTTCCTCCATTCTTCCTTCCTTCTTCCTCTCTCCCCCTTCACCCTTTCCTTCTCCTTCTCTCCTTCATATTCCCTCCCTCTCTCCCCTTTCTTCTTTCCTCCATTCTCCCTCTTCCTTCCTTTCTTTCTCCCCTTCACCCTTTCCTTCTCTCCTTGCTTTTCCCTCCCTCTCCCCTTCTTTCCTCCATTCTTCCTTCCTTCCTTCCTTTCTCCCCTTCACCCTTTCCTTCTCCTTCTCTCTTTCATATTCCCTCCCTCTCTCCCCTTTCTTCTTTCCTCCATTCTCCCTCTTCCTTCCTTCCTCTTCCTTTCTTTCATACTCCCCTTCACCCTTTCCTTCTCCTTCTCTCCTTCCTTTTCCCTCCCTCTCCCTTTCCTTCTTTTCTCCATTCTCCCTCTTCCTTCCTTCCTTCCTTCCTTCCTCCCCCTTCACCCTTTCCTTCTCCTTCTTTCCTCCATTCTCCCTCCCTCTTCCCTCCTTCCTCTTCTATTCTTTTCCCCAAGTCTTCCTTTCCTTCTCCTTCCTTTCTTTTCACTTCCTTCTCTCCCCTTCTTTTTTTTCTTTTCCCTTCATTATTTTACCTTTTCCTCACTCCCTTTCCTTTCCTCCCTTCCCATTTCCTTCTTTCTTTCCCTTTCCTGTCTCTCTCCTGCCTTTTTCTTCCTTTTCCATAGTTCATTCTTTTTTTTTCTTCCTCTCCCTCATTTCCTCTTTCCTTCCTTCCTTCCTTCCTTCCTTCCTTCCTTCCTTCCTTCCTTCCTTCCTTCCTTCCCAGAGTCCTGAGCATGCCTTTTGCAGAGCCAGGTCTGAAGCATCCTGTCATTCTGCCGGGGAATCCTTTTCTCAATGTATGTACGTATAGACTCACATTGAGTTGAACTCAGCCTTAAAATATATTATATATATTCTATGGCTCTCACTGAAATAAATTTCCAAATATTTTGCTTTCATGGCTCTCTGAGTCCAAAAGTTTCCCGACCCCTGAGTTCGAGTTTTCTCTAGTGGAGAAAGCCTGCAAAAGTGGGGTGGATTGTTGCAAATTGGCCCATTTTGTGGCATTGTCCAGCCGAGCTCGAGATTAATAATAATATTATAGTAATAGTAAGATATTAAAAGGTTTCCAAGGGGTTTTCTCTGCCAAAGGTAACGTACGTTTTGGAGACCAATTGTGCATCTGCACTGAGTGATTAATGCAGATCAACACCACCCGAGGTGTGATTTGTCGCTTGAGAAGGCACCTGCACTCTTTGGCGGAGAAAAGTCCTTGGGAGTTGTAGTTGCTGGGATTTATAGTTCACCTGCTGGGATTTATAGTTCACCAAGAGAAAATACTGGAAGGGTTTGGTGGGAATTGACCTTGAGTTTTGGAGTTGTAGTTCACCTAGATCCAGAGAGAAATGTGGACTCAAACAATGATGGATTTGGACCAAACTTGGCATGAATACTCAATATGCCCAAATGAGAACACTGGTGTAGTTTGAGGGAAATAGACCTTGACATTTGGGAGTTACAGTTTCTGGGATTTATAGTTAACACACAAACAAAGAGCATCCTGAACTCTTGCAACAATGGAATTGAACCAAACTTGGCATATTGAACTCTCATTACCAACAGAAAGTACTGAAAGGGTTTGCTTGGGAATTGACCTTGAGTTTGGAAGTTGTAGTTCACCTACACCCAGAGAGCACTGTGGACTCAAACAATGATGGATCTGGATGAAACTTGGCATGAATACTCAATATGCTCAAATGTGAGCACGGGTGGAGTTTGGGGAAAATAGACCATGGCATCAGGGAGTTGTAGTTGCTGGGATTTATAGTTCATCTACAATCAAAGAGCATTCTAAACTCCTCCAACGATGGAATTGAACCAACTCTCGCACACAAAACTCCCATTACTAACATAAAATACTAGGAGGGTTTGGTGGGCATGTGCACCCATACGCATATGTCTCTTTGCACGCCTGTACATGCGTGTAAGCGTGTCTCCCTGCTCTAGCCGTGTTTGCAAAGAGATTGTCATAACACACCAGAATAAATAGAATTTTCTGTGTACCCCCCCCCCCCCCTGCTTCCCTCCTGCCACCCGTTTGCTTTCTAGCCGCGGACTGAATTACATGTCTGCAGAAGCGAGATAATGTGCCGGCAGATGCAAGTCCCATTGTGTGCCAAGTGACATCTTTTTATGGAGCTGTGTACATTTGTATTAGTGCCAATTAATCAGGGGGCGATATTAGAAGCAAAAAAGCGGGGGGAGGGAGGGGGGAAGTCAAGGCGAGGAGAGGAAGAGACAACGCCGTTGGGGGAATGGAGGCAGAGCAAGTGAGCAAAGGAATGTGGGCCTTGTGCACACCGCCAAATGGGGCGTCCAGCGTCCACACTGCGGAACGAATGCAGTTCGACACCACTTTGCACCATATTCTTTGCAAAATGCATCTACTCCAGGTTTGGGCCAGCTTGGAGCCTCCAGGTGTTTTGGATTCCAACTCCCACAATTCCTAGCAGCCTAGTATCTATCTATATATATAAAGGAAGACCCGTCATCGAACGACCGTCCTAGGCAGAGAAACCTTACAAGGCAGAGACACCAAATTTGGCAACAAAAATAGGCCTCAGGCAAGGAAGGCTTTTAGCAAAGAAACTTTCCCCCCAAAACCTAGAAGGCCCCCAAAACAACGATAAAAAACCTACATTTCCCAGCATCCTCTGCAGCCGCCAGCGAATCGCATTGGCCAACATCAGCCCACACAAAATGCAGGGAGGCTGAGTTCCCATAGTAACGGTGGGCGGAGACAGCCAAGGCTAGATTAGAATGCTGAGTGATTTGAGTTTAGTCAGTTGGTGTTTGTGGGTTAAACTGTCAAGGCCAACCTCTAGGAGGGAGCAGGCTCCCACACTCGAGAAACACAATCCAAAAGACCAAGCCAACACAAAATACCACACAACGCCAATATGCAGAAGATACACAACTATGTGCACAGAGCACATACATACCACTCACAGGACAAAAGACACCTACAACAAAAGACACCCAGTTTACAAACACCACACCCACAACATGACAGCCACACAACTCGCGATGCCTACCTCTACAGACCCACAACACAACAGACACACAACACACACAACACATACATACCACTGCTACACAGAAACCAACACAGTACAACCAACTAACACAGGAGGACATAACAACTACCAGGAGGACATAACACTAACACAAATAGGGCACCAGGGACACAGGCACCACTGACAAACACATACCGCCAGAATAACACAAACTTGCAAAACCCACAAAAAAAAACAAGCTCTGCAGAATGCCAGCAACACCACACACCGACAACTCCCCAGGACTTAAACATCCCACCCACCAGAACAACCCACAACGACACAGCCATGACCCCACCAAGACCAGAAGTAACATCAATTCCAACCCTTACATACTCAGACTTTCTCGAATCTCCTAAATAGGGCACAGCAACGCGTGCCGGGTACAGCTAGTAATATATAATACTTATAAGCTAATAATAATGTATTATCATAATAATAAAATAATATAAGCTAATAATAATAATCACAATAATATAATATATAGTAATAAGCTAATAATAATATATTATTATACTATTGATCACAATAATAGAATATATAATAATGACAAAATAATACTAATATATATAATGTTGATCGCAATAATATAATATATAATACATATAAGCTAATAATAATGTATCATCATAATAATCCTCTCCATTGGCGCCCCCTTGCCTAAACTAAACTATCTAGTCCGTGAGCTGCTTTTTGCAGACGATGCTGCCCTTGTCGCCCATTCAGAAGCAGCCCTTCAACGCCTCACATCCTGCTTTGCAGCAGCTGCAGAGCTGTTTGGGCTGGAAGTCAGCCTGAAGAAAATGGAAGTCCTCTACCAGCCCGCACCACAGGAAGAACACCATCATCCCCACGTCAGCATAGGCACATCTGTGCTTAAGTCCGTTCAGCAGTTCATCTCCCTGGGAAGCATCATCTCTTCAGATGCCAAGATTGACAAAGAGATCGATCACAGATTAGCAAAAGCATAGAGTGCATTTGGAAGGCTTCACAAAAGAGTCTGGAGCAACAAGCACCTGAGGCAAAGCACCAAAATCAGTGTGCACAGAGCTATCGTACTGTCTATTCTTCTCTATGGCTCTGAAACATGGGTCACCTATCGCCAACACCTACGACTCCTCGAACGCTCTCATCAGCGCGGTCTTTGCACAATCCTAAATATACACTGGACCGACTATGTGACGAATGTTGCTGTCCTTGAGCAAGCAGGGGTCACCAGCACTGAGGCCATGCTATTGAGAACACAGCTGGGCTGGGCAGGGCACAAGGTCTCTAGGATGGAGGACCACCGCCTCCCAAAGATACTACCCTATGGTGAACTCTCCACAGGTCAGCACAAGAGAGGCACCCCAAAAAAGAGATACGAGGACTCCCTGAAACAACACTTGGCCAGATTGATCACCAACAATGGTCCACCCTGGCCTCACATCGGGAGGCGTGGAGACGCACTATCCACAATGCTGGTTGTGGGGGGTCAGGCTTCTTTCGAGAAAGACACGCCGAATGGGTCTCGAAGAGAAATCCACAATGCTGCGGCCTCTTTCGAGAAGACGCAGAAAGAACCAACGCAAAAGAACCGCAACTGGAAACAACATCACCCAAGGAGACTTTCTGCTGTGCTTTCTGCAACCGGACTTGCCTATCTCAGATTGGCCTTTTTAGTCATCAACGCGCTTGTAAAAAGCGTGGGATGAGTCCTTCCTGAATCTTCGTTCGCGAAGTAATGCCAAGAGAGAGATCATAATAATAATTACAATAGTATAATAATATAACCTAATAATAATCACAATAACATTTATTTATTTATTTATTTATTTGTTCAATCTTATATTCCGCCCTTCCCGGCTGGCTCGGGGCAGTTCACATACATATCAAAATGCATAAAAACAATAAAAAATAACAGTTGCAAATAATGCAACGACAGTAATAGTAGACAGTTACAGTCTCCAGGGTATAACATAACATATAGTAATAAGCTAATAATAATATATTATTATAATATTGATCACAACAATATAATATATAATAATAATAATGACATGATAATAATATATATAATGTTGATCACAATAATAGAATATATAATAATGATAAGTTAATAATAATATATAATAAGCATCACAATAACAGAATATGTAATAACATAAATTAATAATAGTATTTATGACAATATTGATTAGAATAATAGAATAGGTCTTAATAAGGATAAACTAATAATAAGCTAATAACACATTATAATATTGATCATAATAGAACATATAATAATAAATATAAGCTAATAATATAGATAATATGGATCGCTATAATATAATACAACATAGTAATGATCATAATATAATATATAATAATTATAAGCTAATAATAATGCATGATCATAATAATAATTATCATAATAATATAATAATATAAGCTAATAATACTATATTATAATGATCACAGAAAGCATTCTGGCTGTAATTCTGCAAGGCCTTTCGCCACCTTTGCCAAAGAGGGTGGGTGCCTTGGCAAACTATAAGTCCCACAGTTGCAGGCATTGACCCATTTTTAATACTGTTTATATTTCGACCTGTTTTGACATTTGCATGTTTGCATATTTTCAATTGGTGTGCTAATGCATGTATAGGTTGAGACTCCTTCGGGAAAGAGATAAAGCGGGGTATGCAAATAAATATATGTACGCGTAATAATTCCATAGATTCAGCCAAAGGACAACTCCCAGAAGCATTGGAGCCTCGGCAGTTAACGCGGCGTCAAAACCGCATTAATTCCACAGTGTGAATGCACCTAGAGAAGGCTAAAGCCCTTGTGAAAACTGTATCTTCCAGGATCCCATAGCTATAAGCCCTGGGGGGTCAAAGTGGGGTCAAACGGTGTTAATTCCACAGTGCAGATGCACCTAGAGAAGGCTAAAGCTATTTATAAAACTGCAAATCCCAGGATTCCATAACTATGAGAAATGGGAGTCAGAATGGGTTCAAACTGTGTTAATTCCACAGTGCAGATGCACCTAGAGGTGGTTAAAGCCTTTTTATAAAACTATAAATCCCAGGATTTGATAGCTATGAGCCATGGCAGTTGAAGTGGGGTCAAACTGTTTTAACTGCTTTAACGGTGTTGTTGCATCCAGCCCTTGTGAAACTATAAATCCCAGCATTTCTGGCAAAAGCCCTTGTGAAACTACAACATCCCAGCATTCCGGCAAGAGCTCCGGTGAAACTACGACTCCCAGTATCTCAGAGAGCCCCTTGTCATACTACAACACCCCAGCATTCTCAGTAAGAGCCCTTGTAAAACTACAATTTCCAGCATTCCCAGTAAGAGCCCTTGTGAAACTTCAACTCCCAGCATCTCAGAGAACTCTTGTGAAACTGTAACTACCCAGCATTCCCGGTAAGTGCCCTTGTGAAACTACAGCTCCCAGTATCTCAGAGAGCCCCTTGTGGAACTACAACTCCCAGCATTCCCGGTAAGAGCCCTTGTGAAACTACAACTCCCAGCATCTCAGAGAGCCCCTTGTGGAACTAAAACTCCCAGCATCTCAGAGAGCCCCTTGTGAAACTATAACTCCCAGCATCTCAGAAAGCACTTGTGAAACTATAACTACCCAGCATTCCCGGTAAGAGCCCTTGTGAAACTACAACTCCCAGCATCTCAGAGAGCCCCTTGTGAAACTATAACTACCCAGCATTCCCGGTAAGAGCCCTTGTGAAACTACAGCATTCCCGGTAAGAGCCCTTGTAAAACTACAACTCCCAGCATCTCAGCGAGCCCTTGTGAAACTGTAACTACCCAGCATTCCCGGTAAGAGCCCTTGTGGAACTACAACTCCCAGCATTCCCGGTAAGAGCCCTTGTGAAACTACAACTCCCAACATCTGAGAGGTCCTTGTGAAACCCAACATCTCGGGGAGCCCTTATGAAACTGTAACTCTCAGCATTCCCAGTTAAGATCCCCTTGTGGAACTACAACTCCCAGCATCTCAGGGAAACACCCCCCCCCGTGGAACTACAACTCCCAGCATTCCCGGCACGACAGAGCCCTCGGGGGAACAGCAGCTCCATTCCATAGATAGAGGGAACTCCCTCCTTTCCTATCCTTCCTTCTTCCCAACGTACCCCGCCCCCTTTCCCGACGTCACGCGGTGGGCGTGGCCGGAGCAGGAGCGGGCGCCCTATCAGGGGAAGGGTGGGCGGAGCCTCTATCGGGAAGCCACGCCCCCTTTTGGAACGCTGGGCTCCGTCCGGGCGGAGGGGCTCCATTGAGAAAAAAGCGTCCGGGAGGAGAAGAAGGAGGAGAAGGAGGAGGAGGAGGAGGAGGAGGAGTATTATTGTGATCAACATGATCTATTTTACTATTATTGTATCCTTATTATTATATATTATATTATTGTGATCAACATTATATATATATATATATAATTTTATCTTTAGTATATATTATTGGGATCAATATTATAATAATATATTATTATTAACTTATTACTATATAGTATGTTGTTGTGATTATGATTATTATGTTATCAATATTATAATGTATTATTCATTTATCCATAATATATTTATAATATTGTATTATTATTATTTGTATTATTTATATTATATTATTTATTATAATATAATATTATTATTATTGTATCCTTATTATTATATATTATATTATTGTGATCAACATTATATATATATATATATATTATTTTATCCTTATTATATATTATTGTGATCAATATTATAATAATATATTATTATTAACTTATTACTATATAGTATGTTGTTGTGATTATGATTATTATGTTATCAATATCATTTATCCATAATATATTTATAATATTGTATTGTTATTATTTGTATTATTTATATTATATTATTTATTATAATATAATATTATTATTATTTTATTCTTATTATTATATATTATACTATTGTCAGGCATGTAGCCGGGGGGCTAAGGGGCTTCAGCCCCGAAATTCTCAGGGTGGTCCGCGGAAAGGCCTTACTGGTACATTATTTAAACTGTTATGTTTATTCATATCATGATCTGATCACCATGCTCATTATATCCCACATTAATGGGGTTATTGGGATAACAATACAAAAGGTTTGCTAGGGTAGACCCTCTTCCACCCAGTCTCAGCCCCCCGAACCAAACTCAGCCCCCTCCGAAACAAAATCCTGGCTACGGCCCTGACTATTGTGATCAATATTATAATGATATGTTATTGTGATTACTATTATTATGTTATCAATATTATAATGTATTCTTAGTTTATCCATAATATATTTATAATATTGTAATCAATATTAATATTATTATTTTATCCTTATTATATATTATATCATTGTGATCAATATTATGATAATATATTCTTATTAGATTATTACTATATATTATATTATTTTGATTATTATATATTGTTATTAGATTATTCTTATTATATATTATATTATTGTGATCAATATTGTGATTAATTGCTATTATTAGCTTGTCAGTATTATATATTCTATTACTGTGATCCTTATTCAAATATATTATTACCATTAGCTTATATATTATATTATAGTGATCAATATACTATATTACTATATTGTATATTATATTATTGTGAACCTTATAATAATAATATATTATTAGCTTATATTATTATTATATAATTATTATTATATTATTATATATTATATTATCGTGATCAATATACTATATTACTATATTGTATATTATATTATTAGAACCTTATTATAATAATATATTATTAGCTTATATTATTATTATATAATTATTATTATATTATTATATATTATATTATAGTGATCAATATACTATATTACTATATTGTATATTATATTATTGTGAACCTTATTATAATAATATATTATTAGCTTATATTATTATTATATAATTATTATTATATTATTATATATTATATTATAGTGATCAATATACTATATTACTATATTGTATATTATATTATTGTGAACCTTATTACAATATATTATTATTAGCTTATATTATTATAATATAATTATTATATTATTATATATTATATTATTGTGATCAATATTATAATGTATTATTACTTTATCCATAATATATATTTATGTTATTGTAATCAATATTATAATGTATTAGCTTATTGTTATATATTACATTATTGTGATCAATATTATGTATTCTTATTAGCTTATCCTTTTAATTATTTATTATGATGTTTATCCTTATAATATTATTATAGATTCTATATCTCTTTATATAAATTATATACACAATATGATACTACTAATAATATAAATAATATAATAATTATATATGATATCTTACATGCAATATTACCTAATAATATGGCAGTAGAGTGGTATTGTACAATATAGTAATATATAATTTTAATATTGTGCTAGGCTAATAATATCATATATTGTATGTACTGTACATATAACTTGTAAGCTTCTCTGAGTTCCTTTTGGGGTGAGAAGGGCGTGAGATATATATATATATATATATAGTTATTATTTTGTTATTATTATATACACATACTATACAGATATACACACACATATATACACACACAATATACTATACTACAATATTATTGTTGCCATATATAGATACACTATATTCCTGCTACGCTATTATTGCTGCCATATATAAATAGATAGACATATTCCTACTATGATATTATTGTTGCCGTGTGTGTGTGTGTGTATGCCTATACTATACTGCTATGATATTATTGTTGCCATATATATATATATTCTTATATTCCTGCTATGATATTATAGTTGATATATATATATATATATAATATTCCTACTATGTTATTATTGTTGGCATATATATATATGCATATACTATACTGCTATGATATTATTATTGCCATATATATATGCATATACTATATTCCTGCTATGATATTATTGTTGCCATGTATATATGCATATACTATATTACTCCTATGCTATAAATCTTGCCATATATATATGCTTATATTATATTCCTGCTATGATATTATGGTATATATATATATATATATTCCTTGCCATATATATATATGCATATACTATACTGCTATGATATTATTATTGCCATATATATATATATATATGCATATACTATATTCCTGCTATGATATTATATTTGCCATGTATATATGCATATACTATATTACTCCTATGCTATAATTCTTGCCATATATATATGCTTATATTATATTCCTGCTATGATATTATGGTTTATATATATATATATATATATATTCCTACTGTTATTATTGTTGCCATATATATGTATGTATATGTGTGTGTGTGTATATATATATATATATATAATTATATTATATTCCTGCTATGATATTATTGCTGCCATGTATACATACATATACTATATTACTAATATGCTATTATTGTTGCATATTGATAGATACAAACACACACATACATAGTCATATACCATATTGCTACTACGATATTATTGTTGCCATATATATAGATACACTATATTCCTACCATGATATTATTGTTGCCATATAGATAGATAGATAGATATTGATACACTATGTTGCTACTATGATATTATCATGTCCATGACTGCCTTCTGCTTTGAATAATTTGGGGAGGGGGTGACACTGACTATTGTGGGTTCTTTTCTATGGTTTTCCTTATCTTTCGTCCCCAAAAGAGGGGGGGGTCCCCAAGATGACAACTTTCTCCTTGTTTCTCCCCATAAGTATATAAGTGTCCTCTTTTCTTAGGTGGTGGGGGTCTGGGAGAGGAAAGACCCTCCCCCACAACCCAGGGCTTTAGGAGAAAGTGTGGCCCTCTTTTCGCTACCCCCCCTTCTTTTTTGGGGAGGGGGTGTATCTGACTGACAGTCCTGGGGTGCCGCCCCTCCTTCCTGTGCCGCCCGAGGACCCTTCTCTTTGAGGAGGGGTCTTTTTCTTTCTTCCTTTCTTCCTTTCTTCCCAGCCTGCCTTTGGGGTCTTGCGATGGCTCCTGAGATAGAAGAGAAGCCCAGCTGAAGATGAGAGGAGAGATAAAGGAGGCTGGAGACATTCCCTTCCTCTGCCAGTCCCCTCTTGATAAGATCGCCCTGTCGGGACGGGATGAAATTGCGATCTTATCACGCGCTTGACTCACTCACTCCCCTCTCTGGCAGTGCGGAAGGAGGAGGAGGTGAAGGAGGAGAAGGAGGAGGGAAGCGGGCAGGAGAAAGGAAGGAAGGAAGGAAGGAGGAGAAAGAGAGGAAGGAAGGGAAAGAAAGAGAAAGAAAGAGAGGAAGAAGAGAAGTGGAAAGGGGCAAAGAAAGGAGGGGAGGGAATGAAGAGAAAAGGAGAAAGAAAGAGAGGAAGGAAGGGAGAGAAAGAGAAGAGGAAGAGAAGTGGGAAGTAAGGAAGGACGGAGGGAGGGAAGAGAAAAGGAGAAAGAAAGAGAGGAAGGAAGGGAAAGAAAGAGAAAGAAGAGGAAGAGAAGTGGGAAGTAAGGAAGGAGGGAGGGAGGGAAGAGAAAAGGAGAAGGAAAGAGAGGAAGGAAGGGAAAGAAAGGTAAAGAAAGAGAGGAGGAAGAGAAGTGGGAAGTAAGGAAGGAGGGAGAGAGGGAGGGAAGAGAAAAGGAGAAAGAAAGAGAGGAAGGAAGGGAAAGAAAGAGAAAGAGAGGAGGAAGAGAAGTGGGAAGTAAGGAAGGACGGGGAGAGGGAGGGAAGAGAAATGGAGAAAGAAAGAGGAAGGAAGGGAAAGAAAGAGAAAGAGAGGAGGAAGAGAAGTGGGAAGTAAGGAAGGACGGGGGGAGGGAGGGAAGAGAAATGGAGAAAGAAAGAGGAAGGAAGGGAAAGAAAGAGAAAGAGAGGAGGAAGAGAAAAGGAGAAAGAAAGAGAGGAAGGAAGGGAAAGAAAGAGAAAGAGAGGAGGAAGAGAAGTGGGAAGTAAGGAAGGACGGAGGGAGGGAGGGAAGAGAAAAGGAGAAAGAAAGAGAGGAAGGAAGGGAAAGAAAGAGAAAGAGGAGGAAAGGAAGTGAGCAGGGGCAAAAAGAGAAGGAAGGAGTGAGGGAGGGAAGGAAGAGAAAAGGAGAAGGAAAGAGAGGAAGGAAGGGAAAGAAAGGTAAAGAAAGAGAGGAGGAAGAGAAGTGGGAAGTAAGGAAGGACGGAGGGAGGGAGGGAAGGAAGGGAAAAGGAGAAGGAAAGAGAGGAAGGAAGGGAAAGAAAGAGAAAGAGAGAGAGGAAGAGAAGTGGGAAGGGGCAAAGAGAGGAGGGAAGGAAGAGAAAAGGAGAAGGAAAGAGGAAATAAAAAAGAAAAGGAAAGAGAAAGGGGGAAAGAGAAGGAGAGGAAGCAAGAGGAAGAAAGGATGGGAAAAGGAGAAGGAAAGCGAGGAAGGAATGGAAAGAGAAAGAAAGAGAGGACGAGAAGTGTGAAGGGGCAAAGAGAGGAGGGAAGGAAGGAAGAGGAAAGGAAGAGGAAAGAGAGTAAGGAAGGCAAAGAAAAAGAAAGAAAGAGGAGGAAGAGAAGTGGGAAGTAAGGAAGGATGGAGGGAGGGAGGGAGAAGAAAAGGAGAAGGAGAGAGAGGAAGGAAGGGAAAGAAAAAGAAAGAGGAGGAAAGGAAGTGAGCAGGGGCAAAAAGAGGAGGAAGGAAGGAAGGAAGGACAGAGGAAGGGAGGGAAGGAAGGAAGAGAAAAGGAGAAGGAAAGAGGAAATAAAAAGAGAAAAAAGGAAAGAGAAAGGGAGAGGAAGAGAGGAAGTGAGAGGAAGGAAGGATGGGGAAAGGAGATGGAAAGAGTAAGTAAGGCAAAGAAAAAAAAGAAGAGAAGTGGGAAGGGGCAAAGAGAGAAGGGAAGGAGGGAATGAAGAGAAAAGGAGCAGGAAAGAGGATATAAAAAGAGAGAAGAGGAAAGAGAAAGGGAGGATAAGAGAAGGAGAGGAAGCAAGAGGAAGGAAGGATGGGAAAATGAGAAGGAAAGAGTGGAAGGAAGGGAAAGAGAAAGAAAGAGAGGAGGAAGAGAAGTGGGCAGGGGCAAAGAGAGGAGGAAATAAGGAAGGAGGGAGGGAGGGAAGAGAAAAGGAGAAAGAAAGAGGAAATAAAAGAGAAAAGGAAAGAGAAAGAAAGAGGAGAGAAAGTAAGGAAGGGAAAGAAAAAGAAAGAGAGGAGGAAGAGAAGTGGGAAAGGGCAAAAAGAGGAGGAAGGAAGGAAGGACGGAGAGACGGAGGGAGGGAAAGAAAAGGAGAAGGAAAGAAAAAATAAAAAGAGAGAAAAGGAAAGAGAAAGGGAGAGAAAGAGAGGAAGTGAGAGGAAGGAAGGATGGGAAAAGGAGAAGGAAAGAGAGGAAGGAAGGGAAAGAGAAAGAAAGAGAGGACGAGAAGTGGGAAGGGCAAAGAGAGGAGGGAAGGAAGAGAAAAGGAGAAGGAAAGAGGAAATAAAAAGAGAGAAAAGGAAAGGGAGAGGAAGTGAGAGGAAGGAAGGATGGGAAAAGGTGGCCTTTTGCAGCGGGCAGGTGGCGATTGTCTCAGAGCCGATTGTTTTTAAGTGCAGGCCAAGGTCTTGAGGCGCTGCGCCCAATGTGCCGAACCCCACCGGGACCCCCTTGACTGGCTTGTGCCAGAGTCTTTGCAGTTCGCGCTTTAAATCCTCATATCGTTTATTATTATTATTATTATTATTATTATTATAAACACAACAAGATTAATACCCAGTAAACAAGGTCACTCTGGTGGCTGTTGTTTTGGATCCCACGTTGGATGCACGCTTCCCAAGTGTCTAGGATTGTGTCATGTGTCGGCGAATTATGCGTGCAGATCCAAGTCGGAAGCGATTTTGTCAGTGCTGATTGTTTTTAAGTGCAGGCCACGGTCTTGAGGCGCTGCGCCCAGTGTGCCGAACCCCACCGGGACCCCCTTGACTGGCTTTGCAGTTCGACTCTAACCGAAGAAGGGAGAAATTGATTTCCGATATGATATGTATTTTCTCAAGGATGGGGGGGGGGGGGTCATGGAGGGGAGGTGGGGATGTACACAGGTATACTCTCTCTATCTCTTTTTTTGTTCCTAGACAGGCCTGGCTTGTGCTGGGACTTTTCCACTGGCAGGTTTGGCTGCTTTTGCGTGGCGCCCCTCCCTCCCTCCTTCCCTCCTTCCCTCCTTTTCCTTCCTGAGCCGATCTCAGCCTGAGATAAGGAGCCGAGAGATGCTCCGATAGGGACGCTGGCCCCCATGTGATGATGATAATATTCCTTTATCTTGGCTTGGAAATAATTGCTCCCGTCAGCTGCTGCATCTACCTGTTTGCCTGCCTGGGGTGATGCCGGCTGCTGATAAGGCGCCCGGCAAACTTTTCTCTTTTTTTCTCACCCCCCAAAATTGGAGGAGGGTGCCGCCTTCTCCCAATCCTTTTTGCTCCATCCGTTTGGCCACTTCGACTCTTTGGTCATGACCTTTGGTAGGAAGGGTACCCCTAAGGCAGGGGTGGGCAATTATTTTTTCCAAGGGGCCACATGAGAGCCAAAAAATATGGAGGGCAGCACCTAAAGGCGGAACTACATTCTAATCTACATTATTTATTTATTTACTATATTTACTATATATTACACATCATTAATATTAAGGTATGAATATATCAAGAAATATTCATATATTTCTTGATATATTCATATACAACCACCCAAGCCAAACGGATGCGGAGACAGAGGAGGAGACAAACGTTGGAAGGGTGGGGAGTGGGTCCCAGACCTGCGGCGGAGGGCCCCCCACCTCGAGGAGAGATCCGGGGAGACGGCCGCCGCAACGGAAACGCCCTGGTGGAGCCCCTGGGGGGCCCTTGGCCGCGGGCCACCCCGGAGCCCGCTGGGCGAGGCGGTGGCCAGGGGTAACAAGATGGCGCCGTCTTCGAGCTTCTCGGCGTCCCTGGCTCCGCCCCTCGGTCATGCCTCAGGGGCCGTGGCTATAGCCATGCATGATCCGAGAACCCAACCCCCATCCTCCCCGACTGGCGGGCCGAAGTGGCAGTTGTCCTTGGTGCCCCCTCCAGAGGCGCTGGATATCTCCGGAATTCTAGCAAGGGCCCCAGAGACGCGACCTCGGCGCCGAGCTTGCCAGCTGCCGGTCCCCCCCTTACTAGCGAGCGGGCCAACCCCCCCCCCCGCCTCCCCCTGATGCCCGGGGGCCGACAGGTCCTTCGAGCCAGGACAGTATAGTTCTGGAATTGGCAAGCCCCGGGGGGCGTCCAGTATGGAGGCCAGGTGGCCGCCGGAAAAGGCGGCGCTGGAGGCCGAAGAACAGCAGGCCCCCTGGCCCTGGGACACTTGCCATTGCTCACCTGAGAGAAGGGAGACCTGCCTCGCCCGAGCCCAAGTCCTGGAACCCGCTGCGGGCCAGAACTTTCTGGGGCCCGGGCTTTAGGAAACGGAAGCCCTCTCTCTTGGGCCCACTTCGGAAGAAGGCCACCAATCCTGCTGACCGGACACCCCCCGCCAGACCTCTGGCAAATGGGGGGCTGGCTGGTTTGGACCATTTTGGTGGGATCATTCTGAGACCACCTCTGCTTCCCCCCTTCGATGGGAGAGTAGGGCCCGCCTGATCCGCTGGGCACTCTCCTGTCGTTCTCTGCTCCCACCCTTGCTCCTCCCCCATCTTCTCCCATCTTCTCCCTGTTGTACTCCTTATTGTTGTACATGTTTTCCTGTTGTTGTGCTGATGATGTATTTCTTTGTGTAGCTGCTTGGCTTTTGTAAGCCGCTGCGAGCCTTCTGGAGTTGGCGGCATAAAAGTCCAAACAAACAAACAAATAAATAAATATAATAATTATTATATTATAGTATATATATATAGACATAATATATTGAAATTATAATATAATATAACATTATATTGTATTATTTATTATATTATGATTAGAAAATTATTATAAAATAATAAAAACCACTAAAATTAAATTAAATTAAATTCAAGAAGACAAGGTGCGAACCAAGATGAAGGCTGACATCCTGAAGAGAGGAAGGATCCCAAGATGGAATGGCCCAATGGACCCAGCCCAGAGGATGGCAAAGCGGACCCAGCCGCCACCGCCGCAGAGCAGAGCAGCAGGCGATCGGAGGCTGCAGGCCTCTGCCCGCTCTCTCCCCCAGCCGTTCCCCAGCTAATCGCCCTGCCATGGAGTGCCTGCCATCCCTGGAGGCGATCCGGGCCTGCAGGAGGAGCAGTCGGCGATTTGAGGCGGCTTATTCGACCTGGCGACCCGGAAGATGATCAAGTTTTCCGGATCGCCAGGGCGATCAGCCCCTGCAGGTCGCCAAGTGCTCCCACTGCAAGTCCGGATTGCCTCCAGGGATGGCAGGCAATCCAAAGCCGCCACCCCTCCTGTCTGTCTGCCGACACAGACCCCCACAGAGCCCGCGATGGGATGGCGACAGCGGCACCTCTTCCTCTTGGCCCTGCCCCCGACGCCCGCGGGCCGTAGGTTGCCCACCCCTGCCCTAAGGCCATCCAGTTCACCTCTATAAAGGATGGCACAATCAAAGCCTTCCTGACAGAGGGCCGTCCTTTCTCGGCTGATATGGTTTTGCAGAATAGGAAGGGTCCCCCAAAGGCCATCCAGTCCACCTCTATAAAGGGCGGGACAATCAAAGCCCTCTTAACAGAGGGCCATCCCAACTCAGCTGCAGAGTAGGAATGGTCCCCCAAAGGCCATCCAGTCCACCTCTATAAAGGGCAGCACAATCAAAGCCCTCCTGACAGAGGGCGTCCCGTCTCGGCTGATATATGGTTTTGCAGAGTAGGAAGGGTCCCCCAAAGGCCATCCAGTCCAGCCCCATTAAGGGAGACACAATCAAAGCCTGACAGATGGCCATCCGGCTTCAGCTTCAAAATCTTCTGAGGAGAATCCATCGCCATCATTATTAACTAATTATTATTATTGTAGAATTTTAGTGTTCATTATTAAGTATTACTATTATTATTATTATTAAATCTTGGAGTTGGACTTGATGACCCCAAAGGCCATCTAGTCCAACCCCCTTCTGATATAGACACAATCAAAGCCCTCCCGACAGATGGCCACACAGCCTCAGCTTCAAAATCTTTTGCGGAAACTCCATTACCATCCTTATTATTGTTATTATTATTTAATCTTATTATTGAATTATAATAATATTATAATAGCTAATATTATAATATTATAACCATCATTATTAATTATTATTATTATTGAATCTTAGAGTTGGTAGAGACCCCAAAAGGCCATCCAGCCCAACCCCCCCTTAGAGTGAGACACAATCAAAGCCCTCCCGACAGAAGGCCATCCAGCCTCTGCTTAAAAGCCTCGAGAGACGGAGAGAGGCTTCCTTTAAAAACTAGGGCTTTTATAGGAAGTATGGTGCAGCTACACTGTCAAGTTAATCCAGTTTGGTCCCACTTTAAGCGCCATGGCTCAATGAGGAGACGTTGGACTCAACTTGGTCTTCTCTCTCCCAGGTTTCTATCAGCTGGCTTTGCATTGCTTCTTGCTTCCAAGTTTCTGCTTGGCCTCCCAGTCCCTGCCTTTTTCGATGGAAGATGCCAATCGGCGATAAGTCAGGTGACCCAGAGGAGGAAGACGAAGGGGCGTGATTGACACAGGCAGATAAGATCCCAGATTAGATGCTGGAGTGTGTATATTTAAACAGCTGGTCGGTGGCATTTTTATAGGGCGTTCTGAATGAGTCAGACCCGTCTTTGGCTGCATCTGCGCATGGAAGTTGTAGTTTGGCGGATTCTCTCGCCTCCTTGGCCAAAGACGCTGTGGATTGTGGAATCCATTGACCCATTATTTGTGGATATTGAGTGCTGGCAGTAAACATAATCTTCATTATTGTTGTTATTTAACGCTCGAAGGGACTAGAGATCACCTAGTCCTACCCCTTCCCAGTACATGACTTCCCAGCTTGTGATGATAATGATGATGATGCTTTAGAGCTGAAGCCACTCAGAGGTCATCTAATCTTACCTCCTGACCAGTGCTGGGCTCTTCGGATTATTAATAAATAAATATATTATTATTATTATTTGGTGCTGGAATTACTCTAGAGGTCATCAAGTCTAACCTTCTTACCACTGCATGACTCCCAAACTATTATGATGATTATTATTATTTAGAGTTAGAGGTTATCTAGTCTAACCTAACTGCATTACTCTCAGATTATTATTATTAATATTATTATTATTCTATTTAGAGCTGGAGCCACTCTAGAGAGCATCTAGTCTAACTTAACAGTGCATGACACTTGAATAATAATATTATTATTATTTAGAGCTGGAGCCACTCTGGAGGTCATCTAATCTTACCTCCTGACCAGTGCTGGGCTCTTCGGATTATTATTATTATTATTATTATTATTTAGTGCTGGAATGACTCTATAGGTCATCAAGTCTAACCTCCTTACCACTGCATGACTCCCAAACTACTACTACTACTACTATTATTATTATTATTTAGAGTTAGAGGTCATCTAGTCTAACCTAACTGCATTACTCTCAGATTATTATTAATGTTATTATTATTATATTTAGAGCTGGAGCCACTCTAGAAAGCATCTAGTCTAACTTAACAGTGCATGACACTTGAATAATAATAATAATTATAATTATAATTATAATTATTATTTAGAGCTGGAGCCACTCTAGAGGTCATCTAATCTTACCTCCTGACCAGTGCTGGGCTCTTCGGATTATTATTATTATTATTATTTAGTGCTGGAATTACTCTAGAGCTCATCAAGTCTAACCTTCTTACCACTGCATGACTCCCAAACTATTATTATTATTTAGAGGTAGAGGTAGAGGTCATCTAGTCTAACCTAACTGCATTACTCTCAGATTATTATTATTATTATTATTATTATATTTAGAGCTGGAGCCACTCTAGAGGTCATCTAATCTTACCTCCTGACCAGTGCTGGGCTCTCGGATTATTATTATTATTATTATTATTATTATTATTGAGAGCTGGAGCCACTCTAGAGGGCATCTAGTCTAACCTTCTAACTTATTATTATTATTTAGTGCCGGAATTACTCTAGAGGTCATCAAGTCTAACCTTCTGACCACTGCATGACTCCCAAATTATTATTATTATTATTATTATTATTTAGAGGTAGAGGTCATCTATTCTAACCTAACTGCATTACTCTCAGATATTATTATTATTATATTTAGAGTTGGAGCCACTCTAGAGAGCATCTAGTCTAACTTAACAGTGCATGACACTTGAATAATAATAATAATTATTATTATTATTATTTAGAGCTGGAGCCACTCTAGAAGTTATCTAATCTTACCTCCTGACCAGTGCTGGGCTCTCAGATTATTATTATTATTTAGAGCTGGAGCCACTCTAGAGGGCATCTAGTCTAACCTTCTAACTGATTATTATTCATCATCATCATCATGAGAGCACGTCAGAAGGTAAGACTAGATGACTTCTAGGTAGGCTTCAGCTCTGCACTGGAGGTAAGACTAGATGACCTCTAGAGAGGCTTGAGCTCTAAATAATAGTAATAGTTGAGAGTCATACACTGTTCAGGAGGTTAGACTAGATTACCTCTAGTTATAAATGATGGTAATAATAATAATCTGAGAGTAGTACAGTTAGGTTAGACTGATGACCTCTAAATCTAACTAGTAATAATAATAATAATAATAATAATAATTTGGGAGTCATGCAGTGGTCAGAAGGTTAGACTAGATGGTCTCTAGAGTGGCTTCAGCCCTAAATAACCTAAATAATAAGTTGAGAGTCATGCACTGTTAGGTTAGACTAGATTACCTCTAGAGTAATTCCAGCTCTAAATCATCATCATCATCTGAGAGTCTGTTAGGAGGTTAGCCTAGAAGATCTCTAGCTGTAAATGATAATAATAATAATCCGAGAGCCCAACACTGGCCAGGAGGTAATATTAGATGACCTCTAGAATGGCTTCAGCCATTATTATTATTATTATTATTATTATTATTTAAGAGTCATGCACTGCTAAGTTAAACTAGATGCTCTCTAGAGTGGCTCCAGCTCTAAATAATAATAATAATAATTATTATTATTATTTAGAGCTAGAGGTCATATAGTCTTTACCTCCTGACCAGTGCATAGCTCTCAGATTATTAATATTATTTAGAGCAAGAGGTCATCTAGTCTAGCCTCCTAAAACAGTGCATAGCTCTCAGATTATTATTATTATTATTTAGAGCAAGAGGTCATCTAGTCTAGCCTCCTAAAACAGTGCATAGCTCTCAGATTATTATTATTATTATTTAGAGCAAGAGGTCATCTAGTCTAGCCTCCTAACAGTGCATAGCTCTCAGATTATTATTATTATTATTTAGAGCAAGAGGTCATCTAGTCTAGCCTCCTAACAGTGCATAGCTCTCAGATTATTATTATTATTATTATTTAGAGCAAGAGGTCATCTAGTCTAGCCTCCTAACAGTGCATAGCTCTCAGATTATTATTATTATTATTATTATTATTATTATTTAGAGCAAGAGGTCATCTAGTCTAGCCTCCTAACAGTGCATAGCTCTCAGATTATTATTATTATTATTATTATTATTTAGAGCAAGAGGTCATCTAGTCTAGCCTCCTAACAGTGCATAGCTCTCAGATTATTATTATTATTATTTAGAGCAAGAGGTCATCTAGTCTAGCCTCCTAACAGTGCATAGCTCTCAGATTATTATTATTATTATTTAGAGCAAGAGGTCATCTAGTCTAGCCTCCTAACAGTGCATAGCTCTCAGATTATTATTATTATTATTATTTAGAGCAAGAGGTCATCTAGTCTAGCCTCCTAACAGTGCATAGCTCTCAGAATATTATTATTATTATTAGAGAGCAAGAGGTCATCTAGTCTAGCCTCCTAACAGTGCATAGCTCTCAGATTATTATTATTATTATTATTTAGAGCAAGAGGTCATCTAGTCTAGCCTCCTAACAGTGCATAGCTCTCAGATTATTATTATTATTATTATTTAGAGCAAGAGGTCATCTAGTCTAGCCTCCTAACAGTGCATAGCAGTTATTATTATAGCAAGAGGTCATCTAGTCTAGCCTTAACAGTACATAGCTAGATTATTATTATTATTATTTAGAGCAAGAGGTCATCTAGTCTAGCCTCCTAACAGTGCATAGCTCTCAGATTATTATTATTATTATTTAGAGCAAGAGGTCATCTAGTCTAGCCTCCTAACAGTGCATAGCTCTCAGATTATTATTATTATTATTATTATTTAGAGCAAGAGGTCATCTAGTCTAGCCTCCTAACAGTGCATAGCTCTCAGATTATTATTATTATTTAGAGCAAGAGGTCATCTAGTCTAACCTCCTAACAGTGCATAGCTCTCAGATTATTATTATTATTATTATTTAGAGCAAGAGGTCATCTAGTCTAGCCTCCTAACAGTGCATAGCTCTCAGATTATTATTATTATTATTATTATTTAGAGCAAGAGGTCATCTAGTCTAGCCTCCTAACAGTGCATAGCTCTCAGATTATTATTATTATTTAGAGCAAGAGGTCATCTAGTCTAGCCTCCTAACAGTGCATAGCTCTCAGATTATTATTATTATTATTTAGAGCAAGAGGTCATCTAGTCTAGCCTCCTAACAGTGCATAGCTCTCAGATTATTATTATTATTATTTAGAGCAAGAGGTCATCTAGTCTACCCTCCTAACAGTGCATATCTCTCAGATTATTATTATTATTATTATTATTTAGAGCAAGAGGTCATCTAGTCTAACCTCCTAACAGTGCATAACTCTCAGATTATTATTATTATTATTAAGAGCAAGAGGTCATCTAGTCTAGCCTCCTAACAGTGCATAGCTCTCAGATTATTATTATTATTATTATTATTTAGAGCAAGAGGTCATCTAGTCTAACCTCCTAACAGTGCATGACTCTCAGATGATGATGATGATGATTATTTAGAGCTGAAGCCACTCTATAGGTAATCTAGTCTAACCTCCTGACCAGTGAGTGACTCTCAGATTGTTGTTGTTGTTGTTGTTTAGTGCTGAAAGAGTCTCTAAAAGTTTATCCAGACCTTTTGAGGCCTTTTTCGTAAAGTTTCGTTATATTTCCCAGCTCCGTTTTTCTCTTGTTTTGCAATTCTGGCTCCTGAATTGAGCGTGATCGATTGGTTTGTTACAAAATGATTAATAATAATAATAATAATGATAATAGGTGTCATGTCTTCAGAGCATTAGAAATAATGAGTGGTGTGTGTCTGCTTCTGCATTCCTATCTGCTCAACGGGGCGCCAGCCATAATAAATAATAACTCAAAAACATAACAAGTAATTAGCCTAAAGACCCCGAAGGTCCAAGAAAAATATAGTTGTTTAATGAACAAGAGCCGTTTGCAAGGAAATTAAAGCGTGACCTATGGTTTAATAGGGCCCAACGGCGGCAGATCCCAGGTGAGGTCAGAAGCTAAGCCGGGTCAGCCCTGGTTAGAGTTTGGATGGGAAACAGCAACTCAAGCAGTGTCAACCCACATTGACTCTACAGTGTGAACAATTTGCAGAGCGATGCTAGAAATAACAACAACAGTAATGTTTATTTGTTTTCTCAGTGCTATGGAATCCTGGGAGTAGTAGTTTTAACAAGGGCCCGGGCCAAAAGAGTGCTGGCGTCGCACAAAACTGCTATACAACAACTCGCACAGTATTGCATAGCTTTGCATGGCGGTTGAAGTGTATTCATTCCCCAATGTGGATGCACTCTATGACTTGGATGGAGGCTGCGCATGAACATAGACCAGATCCTAGGTCTCAAGGCATAGTGTTGAATATCAGGGAATCATTTTGGCCTTCGTATTTCCAGGTTCTACTGCATTATGTGCAGTGAAATTTCCCATGGCTCCTGCTTTGCACTCATCCAAAAAGTGGAGATTTGCCTATTAATTGCTATTATTATTATTATTATTATTATTATTTAGACCTGGAATTACTCCAGAGGTCATCTAGTCTAACCTAATAGTTCATGACTCTCAAATTATTATTCTTATTATTATTCTTATTCTTATTTAGAGCTGGAATTACTCTAGAGGTCATCTAGTCTAACCTAATAGTGCATGACTCTCAAATTATTATTATTATTATTACTACTACTACTACTATTTACAGCTGGAATTACTCTAGAGGTCATCTAACCTAATAGTACATAACTCTCAAATTATTATTATTATTATTATTTAGAGCTGGAATTATTCTAGAGGTCATCTAGTCTAACCTAATAGTGCATGACTCTCAAATTATTGTTGTGTTGTTGTTGTTGTTGTTTAGAGCTGAAGCCACTCTACAGGTCATCTAGTCCAGGGGTGCTCACACTTTTTCAGCATGGGAGCTACTGATCAAAAAACCAAGTCCCAAAGATCACCTACCCAGAAATGTAAAACGTATAACTATTTTCTTATTTATTTATTTATTTATATTTATTATTCATTTTTATGTACCGCTCCTTCCAGCAGGCTCGGGGCAGTTTACATAAAATGAAGTTATAAAACATCAACATTTCAATTTAATAACAACAATATAAAACAGAGCATACAAATACATCCAACCACCCCATTTCTCCCACACTGCCATATTACCACACATATTATCAGCCAGAAAGTAAGAAGAGAGGCTTTTGAACTGCAAGGCCATTTAATACTCAGCAAGGTAAACAAAGGGACATGCATAAATACATCCAACCACCCCATTTCTCCCACACTGCCATATTACCACACATATTATCAGCCAGAAAGTAAGAAGAGAGGCTTTTGAACTGCAAGGCCATTTAATACTCAGCAAGGTAAACAAAGGGACATGCATAAATACATCCAACCACCCCATTTCTCCCACACTGCCATATTACCACACATATTATCAGCCAGAAAGTAAGAAGAGAGGCTTTTGAACTGCAAGGCCATTTAATACTCAGCAAGGTAAACAAAGGGACATGCATAAATACATCCAACCACCCCATTTCTCCCACACTGCCATATTACCACACATATTATCAGCCAGAAAGTAAGAAGAGAGGCTTTTGAACTGCAAGGCCATTTAATACTCAGCAAGGTAAACAAAGGGGCAAGCAAAAATACCTCCAACCACCCCATTTCTCCCACACTGCCATATTACCACACATATTATCAGCCAGAAAGTAAGAAGAGAGGCTTTTGAACTGCAAGGCCATTTAATACTCAGCAAGGTAAACAAAGGGGCATGCAATAATACATCCAACCACCCCATTTCTCCCACACTGCCATATTACCACACATATTATCAGCCAGAAAGTAAGAAGAGAGGCTTTTGAACTGCAAGGCCATTTGATACTCAGCAAGGTAAACAAAGGGGCATGCAAAAATACATCCAACCACCCCATTTCTCCCACATTTCCATATTCCCCAACATATATTTCTCAAGGAACAAAGCAAGCAGAGAGGCTTTGGAGCTAAAAGGCCATTTTTAAACATTAAAAATAAACAAAGAGACATGCCACAGAACAATCAAGCACCCACCCCAAAGTAAAAAGACCGACCTTTGAGATGCGGTAAGGAAATGACCCCAAAGCGTCCTTCTCCTCCTCCTCCGTCGTTGCTCCTATTTCCACGCCGCCAGCATGCGTGCCGCCTCCAAGAGCTCACGAGAAGTCAGAGGGGCAGAATGGGCGCTTCTGCGCATGCGCGCGGGCCCAGCCATGCAGCGCGTCATCCAGACCCGCCCCCTGTGGTCTCCTACGACTCTGAGTGGCTGGAGAAGGACGGAGGGAGGAGGAGGAATCCAAAAGAGGGGGCCCATTCTGCCTCTTGGACTCTGGAGCTTTTGGAGGCGCGCGAGCAGGGAGCGGGGAGGAGCAACGACAGAGGACTTCTTTGCAGCGTGCAGGGGCGTGTGAAGAGGACCAACAGCAGAAAACCTGGTCAGGGGCCTGAAGATCACCCTGGTGATCCCAATCACCATTCTGAGCACCCCTGATCTAGTCTAACCTCATAACCAAATGCGGTTGGCGGGGACGAGAGGGAGGGCCTTCTCGGTGGTGGCCCCCCGTCTGTGGAACGCACTCCCTATTGATATTCGATCAGCTTCATCCCTCCTAACATTCAGAAAAAGAGTGAAATCCTGGCTTTGGGACTAAGCGTTTGCACCCTAGCACAACACGGCACTTTAGACTGGTCAGTTGGCAAATTGGTGGTTAAGATCTAAGACTTTGGATGGAACATTGTTTTAATGGTGATGAATGTATATGATGTTTTTAATATTAACTGTATTTTAATGTATTGAATTCTAGGTGTATTTTAATGTATTTTAATTTTAACTGTGTTTTACTATGTATTGTGTGGCATCGAATTGTTGCCGTCTGTTAGGCCGCACTGAGTCCCCCCTCGGGGGTTGAGAAGTAGCGGGGTATAAACACTGGAAATAAAAATAAATAAATAAACCATGCATGACTCCCAGATGATGATGATGATGATGATGATTATTATTATTCAGAGCTGAAGCCACTCTACAGGTCATCTAGTCTAACCTCCTGACCAGTGCATGACTCTCAACTACTACTACTACTACTACTACTACTTATTATTATTACCATTAAGAGCTAGTGGTCACCTCCTAACCATGCATTATTTTCTTGTTGTTGTTGTTGTTCAGAGCTGAAGCCACTCTACAGGTCATCTACTCTTAACTTCCTGACTAGTACATGACTCTCAACGGTTTTTTAAATTATTATTATTATTATTATTATTATTATTATGAGCTGAAGCTTCTCTAGAGGTCATCTAGTCTTACCTCCTGACCAGTGCATGGCTCTCAGATTATTATTATTTAGAGCTAGTGGTCACCTCCTAACCATGTATGATTTTCTTGTTGTTGTTGTTCAGAGCTGAAGCCACTCTACAGGTCATCTACTCTTAACTTCCCGACTAGTACATGACTCTCAACTGTATTATTATTATTATTAATATTATTATGAGCTGAAGCTTCTCTAGAGGTCATCTAGTCTAACCTCCTGACCAGTGCATGACTCTCAACTTCTTCCTCTTCTCTTCTTCTTCTTCTTCTTCTTCTTCTTATTATTACCATTAAGAGCTGAAGCCTCTCTAGAGCAGTGTTTCTCAACCAGTGTGCCGGGGCACACTAGTGTGCCGTGAGCGATCATCAGGTGTGCCTTGGGAAATTGAACCTCCTGGGGGAGGGGGAGTCTACTGTGTTGAAGTATAAAACCCTAAGAAACATACCTCGATAAAGGCACAAAATTACACACACACCCTCCCCACCCGTTGTCTACTTGGTCTCTCCCTCTCCACGCATTGGGAAGGCCCGCCTCCCTTTCCCCAAGTAGAGACCTCCTCTTGCCTCCTGGGAGTTCTGTGTGGGAAGTTTGGCCCAGTTCTATCATTAGTGGGGTTCAGAATGCTCTTTGATTGTAGGGGAACCATAAATCCCAGCAACTACAACTTCCAAATGTCAAGGTCTATTTCCCCTGAATTCCATCTGCATTCATATTTGGGCATATTGAGTATTCATGCCAAGTTTGGTCCTGATCCAACATTGTTTGAGTCCCCAGTGCTCTCTGGATATAGGTGAACTACAACTCCAAAACTCAAGGTCAATGCCCACCAAACTCTTATAGCATTTTCTCTTGGTTATGGGAGTTCTGTGTGGGAAATTGGTGTCTTTCTGCCATTCCTGCCAGGATATCTATGTTGTGTTCATTGAAAAAGGCCCATGTTTCACACTGAGTGTATAAATACATTTGAAACCATATTAACTATATGTATTACTGTGTTAGAGTGTCATTTTGTGTCATTTTGGTTGGTGATGTGCCCCAGGATTTTGTAAATGTAAAAAGTGTGCCGCAGCTCAAAAAAGGTTGAAAAACACTGCTCTGGAGGTCATCTAGTCTTACCTCCTGACCAGTGCATGGCTCTCAGATTATTATTATTTAGAGCTAGTGGTCACCTCCTAACCATGCATGATTTTCAGGTTGTTGTTGTTGTTGTTGTTCAGAGCTGAAGCCACTCTACAGGTCACCTACTGCCGTCCTGAGTCTTCCTTCGGGGGTTGAGAAGTGACGGGATAGAAATGCAATAAATAAATAATAAATAAATAGTCTTTTAACTTCCTGACCAGTACATGACTCTCAACATTATTATTATTATTATTATTATTATTATTATTAAGAGCTGAAGTCTCTCTAGAGGTCATCTAGTCTTACCCCCTAACAGTACATGACTCTCCGATGATGATGATGATTATTTAGAGCCTTGTAATTCCAATCTGAAGCAGCCGCTTCGCTCTTTCATTTCCCTTTATACCTTCAATTTAGGCATCAGTTAAAACATCTCCAAAGTTTACTGGGAAGCCTACTGTGCTTTGGCTAATAAAGGGATCAAAACCTCATTGGAGTGCTTTTCGTGCCCAAAACCCTTCTTCTGAGCCTTGGCAATTGCCTCTCCAGATCTATCTATCTTGTGTGTGTGTATGTAAAGGTAAAAGTTTCCCCTTGACATTAAGTCTAGTCATGTCCGACACTGGGTGTGGTGCTTGTTTCCATTTCTAAGCCAAAGAGCTAGTGTTGTCCGTAGACACCTCCAAGATCATGTGGCTGGCGTGACTGCATGGAGCGCTCTTACCTTCCCACAGAAGCGGTACCTATTGATCTCACATTTGCATGTTTTTGAACTGCTGGGTTGGCAGAAGCTGGGGCTGGCAGCGAAAGCTCACCCTGTTCCCTGAATTCGAACGGCCAACCTATTGGTCCAGCCTATTCTGGCACCACTGAGGGGCAGCAAGCAGATGTTCAGCTGAACTCACCGCGGTTTCATCTGCTGCACCACTGCTGGCTCTCTCTATGGTGCAGCAGATTAAACCACTGTGGCTGAGCCCCCAACATATATATACGTGGTGCAGCAGATTAAACCACTAAGCTGCTGAACCTGCCGACCGATGCATGCGGAGCCCCCAGTTGTGCAGCAGATTAAACTGCTGAGCTGCTGAACTTGCTGACCGATACATACGGAGCCCCCGTGGTGCAGCAGATGAAACCGCTGAGCTGCTGAACTTGCTGACCGATATATATGCAGCCCCCATGGTGCAGCAGATGAAACCGCTGAGCTGCTGAACTTGCTGACTGATATATACGGAGCCCCCAGTGGTGCAGCAGATTAAACCGCTGAGCCTCTGAACTTGTCAACCGATATATACGGAGCCCCCAGTGGTGCAGCAGATTAAACCACAGTGCTGCTGAACTTGCTGACCAACATATATAGGCAGAGCCCCCAGTGGTGCAGCAGATTAAACCACTGAGCTGCTGAACTTGCTGACCGATAAATACGGAGCCCCCAGTGGTGCAGCAGATTAAACTGCTGAGCTGCTGAACTTGCTGACCAATCGGTATATATAAAAACCTGCAAGTTATTTTATTATTTATCGTATCAGGAGTGAATCGAGGCTACAATTGTAATGTACTTTAAAAAAAACACAGAAGTTTAAAAAACTTGGTATTATTCAAAATGCTCTTTGACCGGTAGCTGGCCACTTGGAGTGCCTCTGGTGTTGCCAGAAGAAGGCCCTCCATTGTGGCAGGGCTCAGGCGGCAGGGCTCAGGCAGCATTGTAATAGGTGGTCTGTGGTTTGCTCTTCTCCGCACTCTAGGGTTGCCACTTTTTGATATTAGAAATAAGAGACATTTACCTAAAAATACGGGATTTTTTCACGCGTAGCTGCTTGGTTGAGAAAAGCAAAGGCCGGAAGGAACGAGGGGGGCGTGGGCGACTTGGGAGCGGGCGATGGGAGGCCACCCAGCCTTACCTGTCGCCCACTTCAAAGCCAGAAGGTGGGGTGGATCCCCAGGCAGGCGGGCTGGGGGGGGCTGCCTCGCTTGAAGGTGGCCTGACGGGGGGCGGGGCCCTGCTGAAGGGGGTGGCCGTGGCTTGGTGGTATGAGTGCCGGGCGGGACGGGCCTGGGGGGCCTGGGAAAGAGTCGCCTTCGGGCTGAGAGAGGCTGTATAGAAGCATAGCAAATAAATAAATAAAAATAATAAATAAATGTTATGTACCATAATGGAGGGGGGGGGGAGATGGCAGGCCTGGCATTGCATTCTGGGAGTGGCAGGACAACCAACCCAGGCCCTTCTCTCCCTCTTCCGCCACCGTTTCTCTGAATGCGGGGGAACTACAACTCCCAAAAATCAAGGTCAATTCCCTCCCAGACCCCTCCAGTATGCTCAGTTGGTCATGAGGGTTCTCTGTGCCAACTCTAAGTCCAGTCCGTTGTCGTGGGGGGGACACGGGGATGGACTCACAGTTTCTCTGGGTGCGGGTGAACTGCAACTCCCAAAATGAATGGCAATTCCCCCTCCTGCTGCCACCTGTCCTGTCCTGTCAATACGGGACAAGAGCTGAAAATACGAGACACGAAATTCGGGGCAAAAATACGGGACGTCCCGTATAATACGGGACAGGTGGCAACCCTACCACACTCGCATGTGGCCTCATTTCCTAAGGTTGGCTCTGCATCTCGTGGTGCCAAAGTGGTGTCTGTTCAGCACCTTCCAAGTCCCCCAGCCTTCTGTGTGCCCAGGAGGGAGCCTCTCATTTGGGTTTTTGCCTGCCACCTTTGGACTCCGGCTTGCTGAGGTGTTCCTGCAAGGATCTCTATCGATCTTAGAAAACTACTTATTGATTTAAGGATATCTGCAAGCTCAATCAGATCATTGCAACCTGAAATATATTGGAAGGCCGTTCAAAGCCGCCTTTAGTCTTTTTTTTTTGGGGAGGGGGGTGTCAACCGAAGATGTGTCCGAATCGGAGATCCATCTGCTGGGACTGGCTTGCTTTCTTGCTTTCTCCCTCTTTTTTGCTCCCTATCTGTCTCCTTTTGTTCTGCTGTTTTGATAGATATGGAAGGCTGATAATATTGCAGTTTGGGGGCGAGAGACAGAAAGAGCCAGGAAACTGATTTTTCACCGAGATAGTTGCTTGCATCTATTATTGCTAACTTCAAACGTGGGAACGTGGGCATCCGAGGGGACCATCATCCAACTTCTTGGCCTCTTCTTTTTCTCCATGGGGATTGATTTTATCCGGTGATTGGGTTGTTTTGGGGGGTTTTTTAAATAAAGAAAATTGACATATCCACAATGATAAAATAATAATAATACACATACATTAAAAGAGAGGGACCAGGTTGGGTTGTTGTTGATGATGATGATGATGTGTTTAGGTTTATTTGAAAGGAAATGTACAGCGCGCACAAGAGCGTGAAACAAATACGTACGCGTGCAAACATACATAGTTTTTGGCTCAAGTTACCTATCCATTTACCGTATTTTTCGCACCATAAGGCGCACCTGCTGATAAGACACACCTAGATTTTAGAGATGGAAAATTGGGGGAAAAATGGGGCTGTCTACTATATGGGACACTAATATGGAGGGGGAGGCGCTATACTCACGCTATATTCGCACCCCGGCGGCTCCGGCTGTGCCCGCGCATGACCAGGCTCCCGCTGCTGTGTGCGCTGCCAGCCAGTCGGCGCGGAGAAACGGGGCGGAAGAGGGACTCACGCGGCGGGAGGGAGGGAGGGAAGGAGGAAGAGGCCGCAGCGCCTCCGCAGGGCTCCCTCCGGCGAGGCCTTCCTCCTCCTCCTCGGCAGAGGCGCGACGGAGTGATGTCACGAAGATGCGCCTCTGTCTTCGGGCCCTTCCGGGGGCGCTGCTGCTGCTACCGCTGCGTCTCCGGAAGGGCCCGGCCCAGAGGCGCATCTTCGTGGCGTCACTCCGTCGCGCCTCTGGCGAGGAGGAAGGCCTTGCCGGAGGGAGGGAGCCCTGCGGAGGCGCGCGGCCTCTTCCTCCTTCCCTCCCTCCCTCCCGCCCGTGAGTCCCTCTTCCGCCCGTTCCTCCGCGACGCCGACTGGCTGCGGCGACACGGCAGCGGGAGCCTGGTCATGCGCGGGCGCAGCCGGGAGCCACCGGGAGCCGCCGGGGGGCGGGGCGCGAATATAGTGTGAGTATATCACCACCACCCCCTCTGCTCCAGCGCCTCCCCCCTCCCTGCCTGCATCTTCGCCTCCAAAAGCGGCTCATTTTTCTTCCTACTTTGGGAGGAAAAAAACTGCGTCTTATGGTGCGAAAAATACGGTACTTTTTCATAGTCTTCGAAAGGAATTGGATTGTTGTTGATGATGATGATGATGTGTTTAGGTTTATTTGAAAGGAAATGTACAGCGTGCACAAGAGCGTGAAACAAATATGTACGCGTGCAAACATACATAGTTTTTGGCTCACGTTATCTATCCATTTACTTTTTCATAGTGTTCAAAAGCGATTGGGTTGTTGTTGATGATGATGATATGCTTAGGTTTATTTGAAAGGAAATGCACGGCGCACACAAGAGCGTGAAACGAATACGTACGCGTGCAAACATACATAGTTTTTGGCTCAAGTTATCTATCCATTTACTTTCTCATAATCTTCAAAAGCGATTGGGTTGTTGTTGTTGTTGATAATGTGTTTTGGTTTATTTGAAAGGAAATGCACGGCGCGCACAAGAGCGGGAAACGAATACGCGCGCGTGCAAACATACATAGTTTTTGGCTCAAGTTATCTATCCATTTACTTTCTCATAGTCTTCAAAAGCGATTGGGTTGTTGATGATGATGATGTGTTTAGGTTTATCTGAAAGGAAATGCACGGCGCGCACAAGAGTGTGAAACGAATACGTACGCGTGCAAACATACATAGTTTTTGATTCAAGTTATCTATAAAAATTTTTCCATAGTCTTCAAAAGCGATTGGGTTGTTGTTGATGATGATGTCTTTAGGTTTATTTGAAAGGAAATGCACGGCGCGCACAAGAGCGTGAAACGAATACGTACGCGTGCAAACATACATAGTTTTTGATTCAAGTTATCTATCCATTTACTTTCTCATTTCCATAGTCTTGAAAATGTGTTTAGGGTTTATCTGAAAGGAAATGCACGGCGCGGGAGTGTGAAACGTTGAAACATGATGATCTATAAAAATTTTTCCATAGTCTTTAGGTTTTGTTTGATGATGTGTTTAGGTTTATTTGAAAGGAAATGCACGGCGCGCACAAGAGCGTGAAACGAATACGTACGCGTGCAAACATACATAGTTTTTTACCAAAGTTTTGCAGGAGTTTTCTTCTCCTTCTCCTCTCTCTCTCTCTCTCTCGTTTCCCCCACCGACCATCTTTTTCCGTTTTGCTTTCTGCCGAAGCAGATCTGAGCTGCCGATAAGGGGAGGACTCGATCTCTCCTCTGATACAGATTGCCAAGTGAGATAACGGGCTTCCTTATCGCTACCAAACAGACTTGCAGCGGGATTCGCCCGGCGACAATAACAGACCCTGGGAAGGAGAGGGCTCCCAACGATTTGTTCCATTGCAAATGTGATTAATGCAGGCATTTTAATTATCTGATGGAAAAGAGGGTCGGGGGGAAAGACGAGGTTGGACCCTTTCCCCTATGCGCCTTCTGTAGATATATACACACATGTACAATTAGGCCTTTCTTTGCGCACTCTCTCTCTCTCTTATTCAAGCTCAATTTCTCTTCTTAGGTCTCTTTATCAGCCCCAGATGTTTGCTTCGTTCAAAGTGAGCTTTCAGATCTCTTATCGGCCATTCTGCTAAGTGTAGCAAATACATCTTTTAATAAACTTTAAAAATGCATACGGATGTGCCTTCGGACTTGGTGTCCGCACCCAAGACATTGGCTTTGGTTGCTCAGCATCCGTGGATGGTACAGATTGCATGGTCATCTGTTGGGGGTGCTTTGATTGTGCTTTTCCCGCTTTGGCGGAAGTGGGCTTGGACTAGATTTATTTATTTATTTAAATTATTTGGAGGATTTGTACCCCGCCCTTCTCTACAATTTCTGCAATGTAGATGCACTTCTAGTCTCTTTAGGGGCTTTGCTTTGGCTTCGAGCCCCAGAGCAAATAGAAAAAAAGGCAAAGTTTAAAAATAAAGTTATTATTATTATTAATTTAATTTTACGATTTTATATTTATTACCTTATTTTATATTATTATTGTCATTATTTATTATTATTATATTTTATTTTACTATTTTATATTATTTTATAATTATTTTATATTATGATTGTCATTATTTTTATTATTAATTTTATTTTACTATTTTATATTTATTTTTAATTTTTATTATATTATTGTCATTATTTTTATTATCATTAATTTTATTTTACTATTTTATATTATTTTATAATTATTTTATATTATGATTGTCATTATTTTTATTATTAATTTTATTTTACTATTTTATATTTATTTTTAATTTTTATTATATTATTGTCATTATTGTTATCATTAATTTTATTTTACTATTTTATATTATTTTATAATTATTTTATATTATGATGTCATTATTTTTATTATTAATTTTATTTTACTATTTTATACTATTTATTATTATATTATTATATTATATTATTATTGCCATTATTTTTTATTATGATTAATTTTATTTTACTATTTTATATTATTTTATTATTTTATATTATGATTGTCGTTATTTTTATTGTTAATTTTATTTTACTATTTTATTTTACTCCGGGCGGCTGACATCGGCCGCGATTCGATGCCTCGCTGTACAATCAATAAAAACACACCGTTGTGTAATAAATAACAACATTCAACAGATTAAAAACCTTTTAAAGTGCAAATAATCCGAGCTCTAAAGCAGTGTTTCCCAACCAGTATGCCGGGGTCACCCTAGTGTGCCGTGAGTGACCATCAGGTGTGCCGTGGGAAATTGGAACCTCCAGGAAGGGGGGGGGGGGGAGGAGAGTCTAGTGTGTTGAAGTATAAAAACCCTAAGAAACCTACCTCGATAAAGGCACAAAATTACAAACACCCCCCTCCCCACCTGTTGTCTACTTGGTCTCTCGCTCTCCATGCATTGGGAAGGCCCACCTCCCTTTCCCCAAGTAGAGACCTCCTCTTCCCTCCTGGGGGTTCTGTGTGGGAAGTTTGGTCCAGTTCTATCATTGGTAGGTTTCAGAATGCTCTTTGATTGTAGGGGAACTATAAATCCCAGCAACTACAACTCCCAAATGTCAAGGTCTATTTCCCCTGAACTCCATCTGTGTTCACATTTGGGTATATTGAGTATTCATGCCAAGTTTGGTCCTGATCCAACATTGTTTGAGTCCACAGTGCTCTCTGGATATAGGTGAACTACAACTCCAAAACCCAAGGTCATTGCCCACCAAACTCTTATAGTATTTTCTCTTGGTTATGGGAGTTCTGTGTGGGAAGTTTGTGCCTTTCTGCCATTCCTGCCAGGATATCTATGTTGTGTTCATCGAAACAGGCCCAGGTTTCACACTGAGTGTATAAATACATTTAAAAACATATTACGGTAGCTATATGTATGACTGTGTTAGAGTGTCATTTTGTGTCATTTCGGTTGGTGGTGTGCCCCAGGATTTTGCAAATGTAAAACGTGTGCCGTGGCTCAAAAAAGGTTGAAAAACACTGCTCTAAAGTCACCAATTAAGCCAATTCACAGTCCATTTCTATATGTTGCCACCCTTTTACTGACCACCTGTTATCCTACTGTCTAACCAAACGCCTGGTCCCATAGCCATGTCTTTAATTTTTTTCCTAAAGGAAAGGAGGGAGGAAGTTGACCTAATTTCACTGGGGAGCGAGGTCCACAGGTGAGAAGGCCCTGTCCCCCGTCCCCACCAAGCATACTTGCGACGAAAGTTACATCCCGGATAGACTACTGCAATGCGCTCTACGTGGTGCTGCCTTTGAAGACTGTTCGGAAACTTCAATTAGTCCAACGGGCGGAAGCCAGGTTACTCACTGGGGGAGTAACCTGGCTTCCTTGCTCTGCTTTCTTTCCTTCCTTGCTCTGCCTTCTTTCAATTTCCTTCCCTCCCTCCTTCATTCCTTCTCTCTGTCTTCTTCCACCTTCCTTACTTTTCTCTCTTCCTTCCTTACTTCCTTCTCTCTCTCTTCTCCCTCCTTCCTTCATTGTCTCTCCCTTTTTTCATTCCTTCCTTCCTCTGTTTTCTTGCAATTTCCTTCCTTCCCTCCTTCCTTCATTCCTTCTCTCTCTCCTTCCTCCCACCTTCCTTACTTTTATCTCTCCCTTCCTTTCTTCTCTCTCTCCTCTCCCTCACTCCTTCCTTGTCTCTCCTTTCTTTCCTTCCTTCCTCTGCTTTCTTTCAATTTCCTTCCCTCCTTCATTCCTTCTCTCTCTTCTTCCTCCCTCTCTTTCCTTACTTTTCTCTCCCTCCCTTCCTTCGTTCTCTCTCTCTTCTCCCTCCTTCCTTCCTTGTCTCTCCCTTTTTCCTCCCTTCCTCTGTTTTCTTGCAATTTCCTTCCTTCCCTCCTTCCTTCATTCCTTCTCTCTCTCCTTCCTCCCACCTTCCTTACTTTTATATATCTCTCTCTCCCTTCCTTCCTTCCTTCTCTCTCTCCTCTCCCTCACTCCTTCCTTCCTTGTTTCTCCTTTCTTTCCTTCCTTCCTCTGCTTTCTTTCAATTTCCTCCCCTCCTTCATTGCTTCTCTCTCTTCTTCCTCCCACCTTCTTTACTTTTCTTTCTCTTCCTTCCTTCCTTCCTTCCCCTCCCTCCCTTCCTTCCTTCCTTCCTTTCTTCATTTCTTCTTACCTTCCATATTTCTTCCTTCTTTCTTTCCTTTCCTCCCTCCTTTCTTCATTTCTTCTTTCCTTCCTTCTTTCTTTCTTTCCTTCCTTCCCTCTTTCCTTCCTTCCTTCCTTCCTTCCCTCCCACCTTCCTTCCTTCCCACCTTCCTTCCTTCCTTCCCACCTTCCTTCCTTCCCCTTCCTTCCTTCCTTCCTTCCTTCCCACCTTCCTTCCCACCTTCCTTCCTTCCTTCCTTCCTAAATTACAACTCCTGGGATTCCATCGCATTGAGTTGCTGGGCTGCTAAAGTGTTGCCAAACTGCATCAATTCCGTGGTGTAGATGGACATGCCGATGTGTTTCATGCAGTTGCCAAAACCAATGTCCGCAGCCGGATACTTTGCCCTGTTGGAAGCGGTACAGTCGCCGGCCTTGGCACCTCTTCTCAGCCCTCTAAGCTTTCAACTGTGCCGGGCCCAGCTTCCACCTTGTCGCAGGCCGTTTGAGAATTACTATCGCCTTGTAATTTCCACCCCTTTTCCTCACCTCCGCTCCAGTGGCTTCCAGGTTTATTGATGGCTTCTGGCTCAGGAAAAACGCTTCTTACACGGCAATAAATGGCTTTATATCACAAGGGGAACTTTAGCCTTGCAAATGGGTTCAAGCAAGGGAACCCTTCTCAAAACACAGGTAACCCTGGATTGCATCTACACTTTGGTATTAATGCAGTTTAATACCACTAGTAGCTTATCATGACTCAGTACTGTAGAATCCCAGGACTTATAGTTTGGTGTTCTGGGGCAGAGAAAAACCTTGTCAAACTACAACTCCCAGGATCCGATTGCATGGAGCCCTAGCACTTAAAGTGATGCCAAACTGCATTATTTCTGCAATGTAGATGCACTTCTTGTCTCTTTAGGGGCTTTGCTTCGGCTTCGAGCCCCAGAGGCAAATAGAAAAAAAAGGCAAAGTTTAAAAATAAAGTTATTATTATTATTAATTTTATTTTACGATTTAATATTTATTACTTTATTTTATATTATGATTATCATTATTTATTATTAATTTTATTTTACTATTTTATACTATTTTATTATTATTTTATATTATTATTGTCATTATTTACTATTATTATTATTAATTTTATATTACTTTATTTTATTTTATTTTTATTTTATACTATTTTATTATTATTTTATATTATTATTGTCATTATTTACTATTATTATTAATTTTATATTACCGTTTTATATTTATTATTTTATTTTATATTATGATTGACATTATTTATTATTTATTTTATTTTACTATTTTATAATTATTATTTTATTTTTATTTTATATTATTATTGTCATTATTTATTATTATTATTAATTTTATTTTACTATTTTATATATATATTTATTTTCATATTATTATTGTTATTATTATTTATTATTATTATTTATTTTATTATTTTATTATTATTTTATTATTATTTTATATTATGATTGTCATTATGTATTATTATTATTAATTTTATTTTACTATTTTATATTATTTTATTTTTATTTTATATTATTATTGTCATTATTTATTATCATTATATGTATCCTTTCTCTCTCTAAAGAATTCCATATTTTTAATATATTGTTCTTCTTGCTGCCGGGCTTAAAAAGAATTAAAGCATATCTATTTCTGCCTCTTTTCTTCTTCTTCTGCTTTTTTGGCCTAAGTTCGGAGTTAAATCGTGTTATTGATTGCCACGGTGATATGCGCATTAATTCACAGTTTTGAAGCCCTTCTCTTGAGATTTTGTAGAATTGCTTTCCAATCCATACATTCATTTTAGGCATTTCCTTGCTTAGGTTTCATTCACTCCTTCATCCCAGAACATAATTCCAAAAAAAAAGGATTCATGCTGTGCCATAATTAATTATATGTATATGTATAATGCAATTTGATGTATGGATAACCTTTTACTACCCCATTGCACGTATAATGGGGTTTGAGCCACAATTTTAATATCTATAGGGCGCTTAAGCCCAGTCGACATCAAACTCTCTGGGTGTGCATCTACATGGTGGATTTAATGATTACTGCAATGCACTCTACGTGGGGCTGCCTTTGAAGACAGTTCAGAAACTGCAATTAGTCCAACGGGCGGCAGCCAGATTACTAGCGGGAGCTACATACAGGGAGCATACCACCCCCTGTTGTGTCAGCTCCACTGGCTGCCTGTCCACTTCCGAGCTCAATTCAAAGTGCTGGTTTTGAACTTTAAAGCTCTAGGTTCTGGCCCAGCTTACTTGTCCGAACGCATCAACCACTATGTCCCACCTCGTACCTTAAGATCATCCGGGGAGGCCCTGCTCTCGCTCCCGCCAACTTCTCAAACACGGTTGGTGGGGACGAGAGATAGGGCCCTCTCAGTGGTGGCTCCCCGTCTGTGGAACGCACTCCCAATTGATATACGATCAACCTCATCCCTCCTGACATTCAGGGAAAAAAGTGAAATCCTGGCTATGGGACCAGGCGTTTGCACATTAGCTCGATACAGCACTTTAGACTGGATTGAAAGGGCAAATTGGTGGACAAGACCCAATGCTTCAATTATGGACGGTATACTGTTTTTAACTGATGTGAATGTATATGGTGTATTTTAATGCTAATTGTATTTTAATGTATTTTAATGCTAACTGTATTTAATGCATTTTAACTTTTGACTGTTTGTGGTTTACTATTATATGTTTACTGTGTTTTGGGCATCGAATCGTTGCCGTTGTGAGGCTGCTCTGAGTCCCCCCCTCGGGGGTTGAGAAGAAGCAGGGTAGAAATGGTGGAAATAATAAATAAATAAATAAATAAATAAATAATGTAGTTTGGCTGCCGTGACTCAGTGCTATGGAATGATGGGAGTTGTAGTATTGCAAGGTCTTAGTTCTAGGTTTATTTCTATTTCAGTGCTTATATTTGCAGGTTTTGCATTTTGTGTTGCGTTCTTTTTAAGCACTGTTCACTGCTTTGAGGTTTTGAAAATAGATAATAATAATAGGCTAATAACTGTATTGATGGTCAATTTGCATTTGGTTGACAAACCGGATCCCAAAGGTGGAGAGGATCAATTAATATTGTTATTCAATATCTTTACCAGTGAGTTAGATCATGACTGGGCAAACTTTCTAACTTGGGGGCCACATACTAGCACTCCCTGCTAAGGGGACTGGCTGCCCTGTGATGGATGGATGGATGGAAGGAAGGAAGGAAGGAAGGAAGGAAGGAGAAAAGGAAGGAAGGAAGGATGAAAGGGAGGAAGGGAAGGATGGAAGGAGAAAGGGGAGGGGAGGAGGAAGGAAAGACAAAAGGGAAGGAAAGGAAGGACGAAAAGGTGGAAGAGAAGAATGGAAGGAAGGAAGGGAAGGACGAAGGAAAGCAAAAAGGAAGGGAAGGAAGGAAAGACGAAAGGGAGGAAAGGAAGGATGGAAGGTGAAAGGGGGAGGGAAGGAGGAAGGAAAGACAAAAGGGAAGGAAGGAAGGACGAAAAGGTGGAAGAGAAGAATGGACGGAAGGAAGGGAAGGACGAAAAGGGAAGGAAGGAAGGGAAGACGAAAGGGAGGTGGAAGGAAAGGGGGAAGGAGAAGGAAAGAAAAAGGAAGGAAGCAAAAAAAGGAAGGAAGAATGGACGAAGGAAGGGGGAAAAAAAAAAAAGAAGGAAGGAAGGAAGGAGAAAAAGGAAGGAGGAAGGTGAAAGGGGGAGGAGGAAAGGAAGGAAAGAAGGAAAAGAGAAGGAGGGAAGGAGGAAGGAAGGACAAAGGGGGAAAGGAAGGAAAGGATGGAAGGAGAAAGAGAAGGATGAAGGAAAGGAGAAGGAAGGAAGGAAGGAAGGAAGGAAGGAAAAAAGGAAGAGGAAGAAAAGGGAAGGATGGAAGGGAAGGAAAAGGAGGAGGGAGAAAGAGGGAGGGATGGAAGGAGGTAGGAAAGACGAAAAGGAAGAAAGGAAGGACGAAAGGGAGCAAGGGAAGGATGGAAGGAAGGATGAAAGGGAGGACAGGAAGGATGGAAGGAGAAAGAGGGAGGTAAGGAGGAAGCAAAAAGAGAAGGAAGGAAGGACGAAAGGGAGGAAGGGAAAGATGGAAGGAGAAAGAGGAGGGATGGAAGGATGAAAGTGTGAAAGGGAAGGATGGAAGGAGAAGGAGGAGGGATGGAAGGAGGAAGGAAAGACAAAAGGGAAAGAAGGAAGGATGAAAGGGAGGAAGGGAAAGATGGAAGGAGAAAGCGGGAGGTAAGGAGGAAGGAAAGAGAGAAGGAAGGAAAGACAAAAAGGAAGGAAGGACAAAAGGGTGGAAGGAATGAGGAATGAAAGAAGGAAGGCTGAAAGGGGGAAGGGAAGGATGGAAGGAGAAAGGGAGAGAGGGAAGGAAGGAAGGACAAAAGGAAGAAGGAAAGATGGAAGATAAGAAGGGAAGGAAGGTTGGCTGGATGATCTCTGGGGATCCCTTCTAACTCTATCCTTGTATGACTTGTATGGATGTATTATATAACACTAATAACATAATATACTAGTAGTGAGATATATATATATATACTAGCTGTTCCCGGCACGCGTTGCTGTGCCCTATTTAGGAGATGCGAGAAAGTCTGAGTATGTAAGGGTTGGAATTGTTGTTAGTTATGGTGTTGTTGGGGCCATGGCTGTGTCGTTGTGGGTTGTTCTGGTGGGTGGGATGTTGAAGTCCTGGGGAGTTGTTGGTGTGTGGTGTTGCTGGTGTTCTGCATAGCTTGTGGATATACAATGTTTTTTGTCTTTCCGTCTACTGTGTTGATGTAGAGGTTGATGCTTGTGTGGTTGGAAGTGAGTGGAGGTACTTGAAATCCCATTATCCATGGTGTGTCCTCCTCTGAACTGCAGTCGGATGGAGTGTGGGTCATGGGGGGCATTGTTTGCCAAGTTTGGTCTTTATCGGTCTTGGTTCTGGGACACAGTGGTCTGTGGGGAATGATGGGTTTTGAAGTACTACAAATCCCATTATCCATGGAGGTACTTCAAGTCCCATAATCCATGGTCCACCCTCCTCCAAACTGTAGTAGAAGGTAGTGTGGGTCATAGGGGCTCTGTGTGCCAAGGTAGGTTACTGTAAATTCAGGCCATACACAATGTCCCATGAGCTGAGGCCTAGTCAGGAACAGCAAGTTAATGAAGCCTTACTGTCAATTCAGGCCATATACAATGTCCAATGAGCTGAGGCATAGTTGGGGGAATCAAGTTAATGAAGCCTTACTGTCAATTCAGAGCGTAAACAGTATTCCATTAAGTGAGGCCTAGTCAGGGAAATTAAGTTAATGAAGTTTTACTGTCAATTTTGGGCGTGGTCTGTGATTTGTAGGGTGTAAATTTTCCGTGGGAAGTGAATTGGGTGTTTGTGTTTGTGCCTCAGCCCTTTGCCTTATCCTCCTCTGACAGTTTATTGTGGGTCGGAATGTTCATGTTGGCTGGCCAGTACAGGAGTTATGGAAAGCTGCCCTTATTGGCAGCCAATGATGTCAGAATGTAGAGGCTGGGAGAGTCGTTGGCAGCCCCGGAGGATGCTGGGAAGTGTAGATTTGTTTTTTACTCGTTGTTTTGGGGGCCTTTTAGGTTTTGGGTGGGAAAGTTTCTTTGCTACAAACATACCTTGTCTGAGGCCTATTTCTGTTGGCAAGTTTGGTGTTTCTGCGTTGTAAGGTTTCTCTGTTTGGGACGGTCGTTCCATGACGACTCTTCCTATATATATATATATATATATATATATATATATATATACACACACACACACACACACACACACACACACATACATATACACACACACACACATATATATATATATAAAAACCACACACACATATATACACGCAAACACACATATACACATATACAGAAATACACACACATATATACACACAAACACACGTACATACATACTGGGCCACAGCAATGCGTGGCAGAGGATGACTAGTAATATATAATACCAATATTATGCTATGGTAATAATATATTAATACACACACATACTGTATATATAATACGAATAATACTATACAATATTATAATATATAAGAATATTGTAATAATAATACTAATATATGGGTTGCTGTGAGTTTTCCGGGCTGTCTGGCCATGTTCCAGAAGCATTCTCTCCTGACGTTTCGCCCACATCTATGGCAGGCATCCTCAGAGGTTGAGGGGTCTACTGGAAACCACATTTGTCTCATCCCTGGTCTCTGAGATCACCCCCCAGGGTAGGAATGGCACCTTTCCTCATATATACATACATACATTCATCCATCAGATAGTTGCCTGCTGGTCTTATCAGACGATCAATGCGTTAAGCTTGCCTTCTCGAGGAGCCCCAGATAAGGATCAAATTGCCATCTCTAGGTACGATCAGTTCTGCTCACCGCTCTTTCTCAAGCCCGGGCAGCTGGCAACGGGGCCGCGAGGGCTTGCTCTCACTCCCCGGGTGGCCAGTGACTCAGGCGGCAGCAGAAGGAGGGAGGGCAGGGTTCGCACCCAGCGCTGCACAGCAGGCCTTTGGGCAACGGCAATCGGCGCCGGGGCTTGCAACAGAGGGGCACTTTTCGGTGCAGAAAGCTGGCACCGGCAGACAAGGCATGCATCTGTTCCGAGTTGTAGTCCGAACATTTACGGGCAATACTCAATGCCCGTTGAGTACCAAGCCCTTTAAAGAGTGGTCCGAAACTGCCACTAGTGCAGATTTTGCTGTGAAAGGTTGACTCTGACGTCTTGGGTGCATCTGCACTGTAGGACGAATGCAGTTCGACACATCTTGAATTGCCATGTGTAAAAACACAATCAAAGCCCTCCCAGCAGATGGACATCCAACCGTTATTGTCATCACCATCATCATTATCGTTATTATTATTATGTGGTCAAACAATTATCATTATTATCATTATGTGGTCAAAACATTATTATTATTATCATTATGTGGTCAAACCATTATTATTATTATCATTATTATCATTATTATCATTATCATTATGCAGTCAAACCATTATTATTATCATTATTATCATTATCATGTGGTCAAACCATTATTATTATTATCATTATCATGTGGTCAAACCATTATTATTATTATTATCGTTATTATCATTATCATTATGTGGTCAAATCATTATTATTATCATTATTATTATTATTATGTGGTCAAACTATTATTATTATCATTATTATCATTATGTGGTCAAACCATTATTATTATCATTATTATCATCATTATGTGGTCAAACCATTATTATCATTATTATCATTATCATTATGTGGTCAAACCTTATCATTATCATTATGTGGTCAAACCATTATTATTATCATTATTATCATTATCATTATGTGGTCAAACCATTATTATTATTATTATCATTATTATCATTATCATGTGGTCAAACCATTATTATCATTATTATCATTATCATGTGGTCAAACCATTATTATTATTATTATCATTATAATTATGTGGTCAAACCATTATTATTATTATTATCATTATGTGGTCAAACCATTATTATTATTATCATTATCATTATGTGGTCAAACCATTATTATTATCATTATCATTATGTGGTCAAACCATTATTATTATTATCATTATTATCATTATCATTATGTGGTCAAACCATTATTATTATTATCATTATTATCGTTATGTAGTCAAACCATTATTATCATTATTATCATTATCATTATGTGGTCAAACCTTATCATTATCATTATGTGGTCAAACCATTATTATTATCATTATTATCATTATCATTATGTGGTCAAACCATTATTATTATTATTATCATTATTATCATTATCATGTGGTCAAACCATTATTATTATCATTATTATCATTATCATGTGGTCAAACCATTATTATTATTATTATCATTATAATTATGTGGTCAAACCATTATTATTATAATTATGTGGTCAAACCATTATTATTATTATCATTATCATTATGTGGTCAAACCATTATTATTATCATTATCATTATGTGTTCAAACCATTATTATTATTATCATTGTTATCATTATCATTATGTGGTCAAACCATTATTATTATTATTATCATTATTATCATTATGTAGTCAAACCATTATTATTATTATCATTATCATTATTATCATCATTATGTAGTCAAACCATTATTATCATTGTTATCATTATCATTATGTGGTCAAACCATTATTATTATTATTATCATTATTATCATTTTCATTATGTGGTCAAACCATTATTATTATTATCATTATCGTTATGTGGTCAAACCATTATTATTATCATTATCATTATCATTATTTGGTCAAACCATTACTATTATCATTATTATCATTATTATGTGGTCAAACCATTATTATTATTATCCTTATCATTATTATGTGATCAAACCATTATTATTATATCATTATCATTATGTGATCAAACCATTATTATTATCATTATGTGGTCAAACCATTATTATTATTATCATTATCATTATGTGATCAAACCATTATTATTATTGTTGTTATCATTATCATTACGTGATCAAACCATTATTATTATCATTATCATTATGTGCTCAAACCATTATTATTATTATCATTATCATTTTGTGGTCAAACCATTATTATTATCATTATTATCATGTGGTCAAACCATTATTATTATTTTCATTATCATTATTATTATGTGGTTAAACAATTATTATTATTAGTAGTAGCAGCAGCAGTAGTAATAGAATCAAAGAACCTTCAAGTCCATCCCCATGCCATGCATGAAAACACATTCAAAACCCTCCCAGCAGATGGACATCTAATTATTATTATTATTTGAAACACAACAAGATGAGTCCACAGCAGACACTCTGCTGACTCTTGTATTGGCTCACACCTCGGACACTTTCCAAGTGTCTAGGACTGTGTGATGTATCGGCAAATAATGTGTACAGATCCCAGTAGGGTGGGTGGCCTTTTGCACGGGAGAGATTGTAATTTTGTCAGCTCCAATTGTTTTTAAGTGCAGGCCAAGGTCTTGAGGCGCTGCACCCAGTGTGCCGATCACCACTGGGACCACCTTGACTGGCTTGTGCCCGAGACTTTGCAGTTCGATCTTTAAATCCTCATATCGTGTATCATCATTATTATTATTATCACAACAAGATTAGTCCACGCTAAACAGGATCACTCTGCTGGCTGTTGTATTGGATCCCACGTTGGACGTACACTTCCCAAGTGTCTAGGATTGTGTGATATGTCGGCGAATTATGTGTGCAGATCCAAGTCGGGTGGCCTTTTGCAGGTGATTTTGTCAGCGCCGATTGTTTTTAAGTGCAGGCCAAGGTCTTGAGGCGCTGCGCCCAGTGTGCCGAATCCCACCGGGACCCCCTTGACTGGCAGTTCAATCTTTAAATCCTCATATGTTGTTGTTATTATTGCTCTATTATTGTTGTTGTTGTTGATGCCTCATTTCTTGTCTTAATCAAGACCCACTTTAAGACGGGTTCTTCCCTGGCTTTGCCTTGATACTCCTCAAGGGCCGTCCAGGAAGGAGGAAGTTAACACGATCCATAAAGACCGGACTTTGCAGATTAGATGGAATTAGTGTCAGGAATAGCACTTGCGTCTTGGTCATCTGATCAGATGTGGCTTAAGGCCTGCAATGTTGGGTTTTGGGGTGCGGGTGGGATCCCACGCCGTTTCCGATCAGAAGTTTGCAACGTATGGCGTGACCTAGCTATCCTAAGGAGCTAGTGGGCTGGAAGGGCAAAGTTGTAATCCCCGAAAAACCAAACACCTCTAGATCAAGGGCTGCGATCAATCATGATGGCAGCATCTCCAGGTTTCATCGGCAATGCAAATTTCCTTGCAAGCGTCTTCTCAGAAGGAAGCTCTGAGAGGGAAGGAAAGGAAGGCCCAAACCCTCCAAAATAGTATCCACCAAGTAAAAGACAGAAAACAGAAGGGCCTTAAGTGGAAACAGACCAATGCTAAAGTAAAACTTCATTGCAAAGACAGGACTAGGGTTGCCACCTGTCCCGTATTATACGGCAGTGTTTCCCAACCAGTGTGCCGGGGCACAATAGTGTGCCGTGAGCGATCATCAGGTGTGCCGTGGGAAATTGGAACCTCCAGGAGGGGAGGGGGGAGAGTCTAGCGTGTTGAAGTATAAAAACCTTAAGAAACCTACCTCGATAAAGGCACAAAATTACAACCACCCCCCTCCCCACCCGTTGTCTACTTGGTCTCTCCCTCTCCCGCCTCCCTTTCCCCAAGTAGAGACCTCCTCTTGCCTCCTGGGGGTTCTGTGTGGGAAGTTTGGCCCAGTTCCATCATTGGTGGGGTTCAGAATGCTCTTTGATTGCAGGGGAACTATAACTCCCAGCAACTACAACTTCCAAATGTCAAGGTCTATTTCCCCTGAACTCCATCTGCATTCATATTTGGGCATATTGAGTATCCATGCCAAGTTTGGTCCTGATCCAACATTGTTTGCGTCCACAGTGCTCTCTGGATATAGGTGAACTACAACTCCAAAACTCAAGGTCAATGCCCACCAAACTCTTCTAGCATTTTCTCTTGATTATTTATTTATTTATTTATTTATTAAATTCGACTTGCTATACCGCTCTCTGTGGAGCCCAGAGCGGTTTACAGAAAGTGAAGCAGACGTAGAAGGTACATTAAAATACATTTTAAAATACATTAAAACGCATTAAAACAATTTAAAGCCCCCCAATAAACATGTGGCAAGCCAAAATTAAATAGTGGGATTATGGGAGTTCTGTGTGGGAAGTTTGTGTCTTTCTGCCATTCCTGCCAGGATACCTATGTTGTGTTCATCGAAACAGGCCCAGGTTTCACACTGAGTGTATAAATACATTTAAAAGCATATTAACTATATGTATTACTGTGTTAGAGTGTCATTTTGTGTCATTTTGGTTGGTGGTGTGCCCCAGGATTTTGCAAATGTAAAAAATGTGCCGCGGCTCAAAAAAGGTTGGGAAACACTGTTATACGGGACATCCCATATTTTTACTCTGGATTTCGTGTCCCGTATTTTCAGCTCCTGTCCCGTATTGACAGGACATGACAGGTGGTAGCAGGAGGGAGGAAGGAAAGGAGAACTCTACGTGAGTGTTTTTCAACCTTTTTTGAGCCGCGGCACACTTTTTACATTTACAAAATCCACCAACCCAAATGACACAAAATGGCACTCTAACACAGTAATACATATAGTTAATATGTTTTTAAATGTATTTATACACTCAGTGTGAAACCTGGGCCTGTTTCAATGAAGACAACATAGATATCCTGGCAGAAAGACACACACGAAGGTCTTGCTCAACAGCTGTCAGTCTCTACTAACCCAAGAAGGGACCATCAGTCAAAAAATTGATTTTGTCATTTGGGAGTTGTAGTTGCTGGGAGTTATAGTTCACCCGCAATCAAAGAGCATTCTGAACTCCACCAAGGATGGAATGGAATCAAACTTCCCACACAGAACTCCCATAACCAAGAGAAAATACTATAAGAGTTTGGTGGGCATTGACCTTGAGTTTTGGAGTTGTAGTTCACCTATATCCAGAGAGCACTGTGGACTCAAACAATGTTGGATCAGGACCAAACTTGGCACGAATGCTCAATATGCCCAAATGTGAACACAGATGGAGTTTGGGGAAAATAGACCTTGACATTTGGGAGTTACAGTTTCTGGGATTTATAGGTAACACACAATCAAAGAGCATCCTGAACTCTTGCAACAATGGAATTGAGCCAAACTTGGCATATTGAACTCTCGTTACCAACAGAAAGTACGGAAAGGGTTTGCTTGGGAATTGACATTGAGTTTGGAAGTTGTAGTTCACCTGCACCCAGAGAGCACTGTGGACTCAAACAATGTAATGTTATGTTGTTGTTTGTTTTCTATCCAGAATCACAATGTTGGAAGGAGGCTCACCACTTTAAGGTCCCTAAAACAGGCATGGGAAAACCTTGGCCCTCTGGGTGCTTTGGACTTCAACTCCCACCATTCCTAACAGCCTGAGGCCCTTTCCTGCTTAAGTGGCTGAGGGGGGGAAAGGGAAAGGGCCTGAGGCTGCTAGGAATGGTGGGAGTTGGAGTCCAAAACACCTGGAAGGTCCAAGTTTGCCCATGCCAGCTTTCGACAGAGTCCTCTTCTTCCCCTTCCCCTTCGCCCCCTTTCTTCCCCCTCCGGACGAACACTTACTTTTTCTTCTCCACTGCCGCTTCTGCCGCCATTTTGATCCGAGGGGGCAGCGTGAGCGTGTTCAGGAGGGGAGGGGGGAGGGAGGAAGGCGTGACCCGTGCGGGCGCTACTGTGCAGACTCGCCCCAGAGCAAAGCGAGGCAAAGCGAGCAGAGCGAGGCTGGGAAGAAGGGAGCCCGAGTGGAGAAGAAAAAGTGTTTGGCAGGAGGGGGAAGAAAAGGGATTGAAGGTTCCTATTTCCCACGGCACACCTGATGATCGCTCACGGCACACTAGTGTGCCCCGGCACACTGGTTGGGAAACACTGGTCTAACCAAACGCCTGGTCCCATAGCCACATCTTTAGTTATTTTCCTAAAGGAAAGGAGGGAGGAAGTTGACCTAATTTCACTGGGGAGCGAGTTCCACAGGTGAGAAGGCCCTGTCCCCCGTCCCCACCAAGCGTACTTGCGACAAAGATTACATCCCGGATAGACTACTGCAATGCGCTCTATGTGGGGCTGCCTTTGAAGACTGTTCGGAAACTTCAATTAGTCCAACGGGCGGCAGCCAGGTTACTCACTGGGGCGTAAGCTGGCTTCCTTGCACTGCTTTCTTTCCTTCCTTGCTCTGCTTTCTTTCAATTTTCTTCCCTCCCTCCTTCGTTCCTTCTCTCTCTCTTCTTCCACATTCCTTACTTTTCTCTCTTCCTTCCTTACTTCCTTCTCTCTCTCTTCTTCCTCCCTCTCTTTCCTTACTTTTCTCTCTCTCCCTTCCTTGGTTGAGAAACACTGATCCAGAGAGCAGTGTGTACTCAAACAATGATGAATCTGGACGAAACTTGGCATGGATACCCAATATGGTGGGATTGGTGCCGGGGGTGAAGACGCACAATGCTGCGGCCTCTTTCGAGAAGTCACGCTGAACGAGTCTCGAGGAGAAACGACAACGCAGAAAGAACCGCAACCTGGAAACATCACCCCCCAAGGAGACTTTCTGCTGTGCTTTCTGCAACCGGACTTGCCTATCTCAGATTGGACTTCCTAATCATCGACGCGCTTGTAGAAAGCGCGGGATGAGTCCTTCCTAAGAATCTTTGTTCGCGAAGAAAAGCCAAGAAGAAGAGAAGGCGGCAGACCTTGCAAAACTTCATCTCCCGTAGCAAGGAAAGGGGTGCCGATCTGCATCGAGCTTCCCTTTGCAGACTCTGGCTCTTGGCGCTGCTTTGGGAGGGAGGCCGGCATGTAACCGTTGACCTTGGGCTGGAATAGGGTTAAGGAAGGAGTCCTTCTGAGTCACTGCAGATAAGGAAAAGGCCCTTCTGAGTCCTCCCTCCTTCCAAATATCCCTTATCTCCTCTCTCTTCTCGCATCAACATGCTTTGGTGACATCTCTCATTTGCCAGCAGAGAAAGGAAATGCTCTTCTCCCTCCCTCCCTCTCTAATTCGTTAATCTCCTGCTATTATAATCACTTTGAATATTTCCCTACTTGTCTCTTATTCAAGGAGCCACCGCATTTTCCTCCTCCTATGGCACGTCTATACTGTCGAATTAATGTGGTTAGACACCACTATGGATCATAGGAGTTGCAGTTGGGTGTGGCACCAGAACGTTTGGCCTAGGAGCCGGAAGTCATTATAGAACTACAACTATAGGCATTTCTCTTGGCTTTTCTTAGGAAGGACTCATCCCACGCTTTTTTACAAGCGCGTTGATGACTAAGAAGGCCAATCTGAGATAGGCAAGTCCGGTTGCAGAAAGCACAGCGGAAAGTCTCCTTGGGGGATGTTGTTTCCAAGTTGTGGTTCTTTCTGCATTGTCGTTTCTCTTCGAGACCCGTTCGGCGTGTCTTCTCGAAAGAGGCCGCAGCATTGTGGGTAGTGCGTCTCCATGCCTCCCGATGTGAGGCCGGGGTGGACCATTGTTGGTGATCAATCTGGCCGAGCCTGAGATGTTGTTTCAGGGAGTCCTTATATCTCTTTTTGGGGGTGCCTCTCTTGCGCTGACCTGTGGCGAGTTCACCATAGAGTATTATCTTTGGGAGGCGGTGGTCCTCCATCCTAGAGACGCAGCATTGTGCATCTTCATCCCCCCCCCCCAAAAATCCCACCATATTGGGTATCCGTACCAAGTTTCGTCCAGATCCATCATTGTTTGAGTCCACCCCCCCCCCCAAATCTGCGTTGTCGAGACTCGTTCGGCGTGTCTTCTCGAAAGAGGCCGCAGCATTGTGGATAGTGCGTCTCCACGGCTCCCGATGTGAGGCCAGGGTGGACCATTGTTGGTGATCAATCTGGCCGAGCCTGAGATGTTGTTTCAGGGAGTCCTTATATCTCTTTTTTTGTGCTGACCCGTGGCGAGTTCACCATAGAGTAGTATCTTTGGGAGGCGGTGGTCCTCCATCCTAGAGATGTGCCCTGCCCAGCGCAGCTGTGTTCTTAATAGCATGGCCTCAACGCTGGTGACCCCTGTTTGCTCAAGGACAGCGACATTCGTCACATAGTCGGTCCAGTGTATTGTTAGGATTGTGCGAAGACAGCGCTGATGAAAGCGTTCGAGGAGTCGTAGGTGTTGGCGATAGGCGACCCATGTTTCAGACCCATAGAGGAGAGTTGACAGTACAATAGCTCTGTACACACTGATTTTGGTGCTTTGCCTCAGGTGCTTGTTGCTCCAGACTCTTTTGTGAAGCCTTCCGAATGCACTCTATGCCTTTGCTAATCTGTGATCGATTTCTTGATCAATCTTGGCGTCTGAAGAGATGATGCTTCCCAGGGAGGTGAACTGCTGAACGGACTTAAGCACAGATATGCCTATGCTGACGTGGGGATGATGGTGTTCTTCCTGTGGTGCGGGCTGGTAGAGGACTTCCCTTTTCTTCAGGCTGGCTTCCAGCCAAACAGCTCTGCAGCTGTTGCAAAGCAGGATGTTGGGCGCTGCAGAGCTGCTTCTGAATGGGCAACAAGGGCAGCATCGTCAGCAAAAAGCAGCTCACGGACTAGATAGTTTAGGGTCTTAGTGCTATAACCATTAAAACAGGATTAAATATAAACAGTATTTCAAAAATCCAGAGTTAAAGTCCATGAAAACCTATTCAAAGCGTCTCTGGTCAAAGCACAACTCGTTCCAAAGAGGAATGTCATTCTTCCCTGATTGACAAAGGAAGCAATGGGTATTTATAGCAATATTCTTCCTGCTCCAAGAGACTTCAGAAACCATTTTTGACCATTAGTTGCATTATTTGGCACAACGTTCACACGTTGCATAGAAAAAAGCGGGCTTTTCTGTGCGGAAAAGGATATACGGTGAACTACAATGCCTCTTTTTGGACATTTCTTTAGTAACGTTGAAATCTCTCAATACGACTTCCAGGGCATTGGAAAACCGAGAGAGACGGTTTTTAAATTTCAAATCTGTGATTAATCCATTTTTTAAAAATCAAAACTGGATGACTGTGTTGTGTTTTGTGCAGAAAATATCGCTCTTTATGCAAAGCTGCACCAGTGCGAATTTTGCACAGAAAAACACCTGAATTGTGAAAATTCTCATCACGTCTAGGTTTTTATTCCTCTGGGTTTCTCAACATTCAAGAATCACGTTTAGAAACATTTTATGAGTATTTTGGAACATTCCTTCTAACCCATTTGAGGAATATTTTGTATTATTATTATTATTATATTCCTTCCATCTCATTTTAGGAATATTTTGTATTATTATTATTATCCTTCCATCTCATTTTAGGAATATTTTGTATTATATTCCTTCCATCTCATTTTAGGAATATTTTGTGTTATTATTATTATTATTATTATTCCTTCCATCCCTTTTAAGGAATATTTTGTATTATTATTGTTATATTACTTCCATCTCCTTTTAGGAATATATTGTATTATTATTGTTGTTGTTATTATTATTATATCCCTTCCATCCCTTTTTAGGAATATTTTGTATTATTATTATTATTATTATTATTCCTTCCATCCCTTTTTAGGAATATTATTATTATTATTATATTCCTTCCATCTCATTTTAGGAATATATTATTATTATTATTACTATTATTATATTCCTTCCATCCATTTTTAGGAATATTTTGTATTATTATTATTACTATTATTATTATATTCCTTCCATCTCATTTTAGGAATATTTTGGATTATTATTATTATTATATTCCTTCCATCCCTTTTTAGGAATATTTTGTTTTATTGTTATTATTATTATTATATTCCTTCCATCCCTTTTTAGGAATATTTTGTATTATTATTATTAGTAGTAGTAGTAGTAGTATTATATTCCTTCCAACTCATTTTAGGAATATTTTGTATTATTATTATTATATTCCTTCCATACTTTTTAAGGAATATTTTGCATTATTATTATTATATTCCTTCCATCTCATTTTAGGAATATTTTGTATTATTATTATTAAATTCCTTCCATCTCATTTTAGGAATATTTTGTATTATTATTATTATATTCCTTCCATCCCTTTTTAGGAATATTTTGTATTATTATTATTATTATATTCCTTCCATCCCTTTTTAGGAATATTTTGTATTATTATTATTATATTCCTTCCATCCCTTTTTAGGAATTTTTGTATTATTATTACTATTATTATTATATTCCTTCCATCCCTTTTTAGGAATATTTTGTATTATTATTATTATTATATTCCTTCCATCCCTTTTTAGGAATATTTTGTATTATTGTTATTATTATTATTATATTCCTTCCATCCCTTTTTAGGAATATTTTGTATTATTATTATTAGTAGTAGTAGTAGTATTATATTCCTTCCAACTCATTTTAGGAATATTTTGTATTATTATTATTATATTCCTTCCATACTTTTTTAAGGAATATTTTGCATTATTATTATTATATTCCTTCCATCTCATTTTAGGAATATTTTGTATTATTATTATTAATTCCTTCCATCTCATTTTAGGAATATTTTGTATTATTATTATTATATTCCTTCCATCCCTTTTTAGGAATATTTTGTATTATTATTATTATTATATTCCTTCCATCCCTTTTTAGGAATATTTTGTATTATTATTATTATTATATTCCTTCCATCCCTTTTTAGGAATATTTTGTATTATTATTATTATTATATTCCTTCCATCCCTTTTTAGGAATATTTTGTATTATTATTACTATTATTATTATATTCCTTCCATCCCTTTTTAGGAATATTTTGTATTATTATTATTATCTTTCCATCCCTTTTTAGGAATTTTTGTATTATTATTATTACTATTATTATTATTATTATTATATTCCTTCCATCCCTTTTTAGGAATATTTTGTATTATTATTACTATTATTATATTCCTTCCATCCCTTTTTAGGAATATTTTATATTATTGTTATTATTATTATTATATTCCTTCCATCCCTTTTTAGGAATATTTTGTATTATTATTACTATTATTATTATTATATTCCTTCCATCCATTGTTAGGAATATTTTGTATTATTATTATTATTATATTCCTTCCATCTCATTTTAGGAATATTTTGTATTATTATTATTTCTAATACTCCTGCTATCCCTCTGCATCGTTGGCCCTGGCTTTTTCTTTTGGTTCAATGGGCCTCTTCCTGCTTTTCTCTTTTTCCTATGGAATGCTTTGCCCGGGAATCACTTGTGTGCTCAATGTATGCATTTCTGTTTAAGGTCAACGTTAACATTTCCGGCTGGCACTCTTTGCAAAAAGCAAATAACGTGCCTTAGAGCTGATATGGTTGCCGTTGTGCCACGTGGCGCTCTTTAAGCTTTCCTTGAGACCCAAAGCTCCTTCCATTGACTTTTGAGGCTCTTGGCCGCTTCCTTCCTGACTTCCAAGCAAACCACTGCCCTGGCTTTGTCAATAAACTCTTTCCCGTCCGAACATCGTCTTCTGCTTGTGCTTTTGTAACAAAATTTGGAAAAAAAATCTGTTCCTGGTTTGAAAGTGTTATTTCCTGTTGAATTGTGCGGTCCTTCCTTTGAAAGTCAGCGTTATCCTCCAGTAACTTCATTTTGCGTGGCACAAACTATGTGGAATTGGTGGAGACTTGGCATATCAAGTCTTGGCATATCAAGCTCAGTCCTGTTTTGATGCAATCATTTAGTGAAATAAGGAAGAATGATAGAGCCCATTGTGTTTTGTCGGCCTTGATCTAGATCTCCATCTTATCTTTGAGCAGTTGCTTCTTCTTCCTGGAACTCCTTGTATTCCTTGGCGGTCGTCCATCCAAATATAGTCAACCTTCTCCATTTGTCGGAGTTTGAGACACAAGACTCTCGTGAAAGTGGAAACTCACAAACGACATTGATGTTTATTGCGATCAGAGAATGTCTAGGCCAGGGGTCGAGATCCTTTTTGACTCAGAGAGCCACGAAAGCAAAATATTTGGAAATTTATTTCAGTGAGAGCCATATAATACATATAATGTATTTTAAGACTGAACTCAACTAAATGTGAGTCTATACGTACGTACGATGAGAAAAGGATTCCCCCGGAAGAATGAGGGGACACTTCAGACCTGGCTCTGCAAAAGGCATGCTCAGGACTCTGGGAAGGAAGAGAAGGAGGAAGGAAGGAAGGAAGGAAGGAAGACAGAGGAAATAAAGGAGGGAGGGGGAGAGGAAGAAAGAAAAGAAGAACAAACCATGGGAGAAAGGAAGAAAGAAGGAAATGGGAGGAGGACAAGAAAGGGAAAGAAAGAAAGAAATGGGAAGGGAGGAAAAGAAAACAAATGAATGGAAAAGAAGAAAAGAAAGAAAAGGGAGAGAGGAAAAAGTGAAAAGAAAGGAAGGAGAAGGAAAGGAGGACTGGGGGAAAGAATAGAAGAGGAAGGAAGGGTGGAAGGAAGGAAGGAAGGAAGGAAGGAAGGAAGGAAAGGAGGAAGGGGGAAAGAATAGAAGAGGAAGGAAGGGTGGAAGGAAGGAAGGATGGAAGGAAGAGGAAGGAAGGAAGGGGGAGAATGGAGGAAAGAAGGAAGGGAGAGAGGGAGGGAAAAGGAAGGAGAGAAGGAAAGGGTGAAGTGGAGGAAGGAAGGAAGAGGAAGGACGGAAGAGGGAGAATGGAGGAAAGAAGGAAGGGAAGAGGGGGGAAAAGGAAGGAGAAAAGGAAAGGGTGAAGGGGAGAAAGGAAGGAAGAGGAAGGACAGAAGAGGGAGAATGGAGGAAAGAAGGAAGGGAAGAGGGGGGGAAAGGAAGGAGAAAAGGAAAGGGTGAAGGGGAGAAAGGAAGGAAGAGGAAGGACGGAAGAGGGAGAATGGAGGAAAGAAGGAAGGGGAGAGAGGGAGGGAAAAGGAAGGAGAGAAGGAAAGGGTGAAGGGGAGAAAGGAAGGAAGAGGAAGGGAGGGAGAATGGAGGAAAGAAAGAAGGGGAGAGAGGGAGGGAATATGAAGGAGAGAAGGAGAAGGAAAGGGTGAAGGGGAGAAAGGAAGGAAGAAAGAATGGAGGAAAGAAGGAAGGGGAGAGAGGGAGGGAAAAGCAAGGAGAGAAGGAAAGGGTGAAGGGGAAGGAAGGAAAAAGAGGGAGGGATGAAAGAAGGTAGGGAGAGAGGGGGGGAAAGAATGAAAGAAAAAGAGAGGGAAAATTTGCGTCACTCCTCCCCGCTGCATGCTGGGAAACCGAGGCCCAGGCTGGTCTGGAGAGCCAGATGCAATCATGAAAAGAGCCACGTCTGGCTCCCGAGCCATACGTTCCCGACCCCTGGTCTAGGCCTTCTGGTACAACTCTGTGGCGGACTTCGTAGAGTAATAGCATTGAAAGAGACCATTTGGGCCATCTAGTCCAACTTCCCTTGAAAGCTCCCCATCAAATTGCATCGAAGGACCTAGAGATTCCTAGGAAGATCTCTCTAGAAAACAAGTATTGCTCAGGATGTAAGGAAAGGGAACTTTTTACAAAAGGATTAAAAATATTATGTTTTTGATCTAGAACCATCATTCCCAAAGTGAGCACTACCGCCCCCTGGGGGGCGCTGGAGTGATCCAGGGGAGCGGTGATGGCCACAGGCAGGGCCATAGCCAGGAGTTTGGTGCGGGGCTGAGACTGGGTGGAAGAGGGTCTACCCTAGGAAACCTTTTGTATTGTTATCCCAATAACCCCATTAATGTGGGATATAATGAGCATGGTGATCAGATCATGATATGAATAAACATAACAGTTTAATGTACCAGTAAGGCCTTTCCCGCCCCCTTAGCCCCCCCCCTGGCTACATGCCTGGCCACAGGTGCATTTGGGGGGGCGGGGTGATGAATCACTGTAAGCGGGCAGTGAAAGCATGTCTGAAATCACTGGGTTGCTGTAGTGCAGCGATTCTCAACCTGGGGATTCTGGCTCCCGCTGTTTGCCAGGCCTCAGTAGGTGGGAGCCGTGTGACAGGCTGTTTGCAAGGCTGGGCCGCGTGGCGCAACCTCAATTGGCTGTTTCCCGCCACCCGCTAGGCCGCAGGAAGCAGGAGCCGGGTGAGAGGCTCCCTGTGAAGCTAGGCAGCGCGGCGCAGCCACCATCACCTGGCTCCCACTGCCTACCATGCTGCAGGAGCCGGACGGGAATCTCCACACAAGGCCAGGCCACATGGTGCAGCTTCGATTGCCTGCTAGGACGCAGGCGGTGGGAGCCAGGCAATCGAGGCTGCACCATGTGGCCTGGCCTCGTGTGGAGACTCCTGCCCGGCGCCCGGCTCCCAGCTCCTGCAGCATGGTATTTGTGTACTGGGTCTGGAAGGTCAAGAGAGGAGCTGAGTTTTGGGGTAAGAGGTCCTGGTCAGATGCCCCAACTCTCTGTTTCTGTGTACTTTAGAGCAGGGCTGCCCAACAGGCGGCCCGCGACCCGTACACGGCCCCCCAGCCTGTTGGACACGGCCCCCGCTACCCTCCTGAAATAATTATTTTTTTTTAAAGGTGGCGGGGGGGGGGGGGAGGAGGCGGGGCAGGGAGGAGGAAAGGAGCCAGCTCCTTCTCCTGAACCACCCCCTCCATCCCTTTCTCCGGCGCCCCGCCGCTGCGAGATCGCAGCGGCGGGGGGAGGGAGGGGGGAGAAGGAGGCAGGGCAGGAAGGAGGAAGGGAGCCAGCTCCTTTTCCTTGCCTCGCCGCCTCCGTCCCTCTCTCCACCCCGCCGCTGCAATCTGGTTCGCAGCGGCGAGGGGGAGGGAGGGGGAGGAGGAATCCTCCCTTCCTCCTCCTCCTCCTTCCCGGCGCTGTGGCGATAGGAACACCGGTGGCACCGGGAAGGGCAGGAGGGAGCGAGAGGGCAGGCCTTCCAGGGAAGCCGCCTGGATGGCTCGCGGGGGAAGCGAGCGCCTGGTTCTCGCTTCCCCCGCGAGCCATCAAGGCCTGCAGGAGAGTTTTCGCCCAGCTCTCACATCCCTCTGGTCAGAGGGACGCAAGAGCCGGGCGAAAACCCTCCTGCAAGCCTGGATGGCTTGTGGGAAGCGAGCGCCCGGATCTCGCTTCCCCCGCGAGCCATCGAGGCCGGCGGGAGAGTTTTCGCCGGGCTCTCGCATCCCTCTGGTCAGAGGGACGCGAGAGCCGGGCAAAAACCCGCAAGCCTGGATGGCTCGCGGGGAAGCGAGTGCCCGGTCTCGCTTCCCCCGAGCCATCCAGGCTTGCGGGAGGGTTTTCGCCTGGATCGCGTCCCCTGGGTGACGCCTGACGTCACCAAGCCCCGCCCGAAAGGGGGCGGGCCGCGCGGAGGCTGGGCATGTGTGGCCCCCGCCCGGAGCGCCACCGCCCCCGCTCACTGATTACCTGCGGCCTCCCCAGGTCATCAGTGACCTGAATTCCGGCCCTTGGGCCAGAAGAAGTTGGACAGCGCTGCTTTAGAGAAAGCAAACCCTACAGAGAAAGCTATGGATGTGAGAATAAAAGAACTTGCAGAAAATGTTTATGTATTGGGTCTGGAAGGCCAAGTGAGACGTTGAGTTTTGGGGATGGACTTGGATGGTCCCCCGCCCCCCAAATTTGGTTCCATCTATTGAAAGCAAACCATGCAAACATTGCTGTTGATGTAAGGCAGGGGTGCCCACACTTTTTCAGCATGCGAGCTACTTATAATAAAACCAAGTCAGAAAGATCTACCTACCTCCTCAAGGCTGGAGAGGGGTGGGGGCGGGGCTTGGCACGGCCTGGCTCCGCCCCTTCTAGCTTCCGCTATAACAGCAGCTTCTCCAGGCTTGAGGATGGCAATGCCAAGCCAGCCTTGTGCTAGCTATGCCACCACTGGCTTGGCATTGCCATCCTCAAGCCTGGAGAAGCTGCTGGGAGCTCCAAAGCCAGAGGGGAGGGGGCGGGGCTTGGCGCAGCCTGGCTCCATTCCCTCTGACATCCGCTCTACCAACAGCTTCAGAGGCGGGAGCCAGGCTGCGCCAAGCCCGCCCCCCCTCTCCAGCCTTGAGGAGGTAGGTAGATCTTTCTGACTTGGCTTTATTATAAGTATCTCGCATGCTGAGAAAGTGTGGGCACCCTGCTGTATAGCAAGCACGGGCAAACTTCAGACCGATTGGAAAGGAGGAGGGATGGAAGGGATATTGGAGAGAAACAACGCCAGACAAATCAATCACCGGTTATCAGGCATGTAGCTGGGGTGAACCCCCCCCCCCCGAAATTCTCAGGGTGGTCTGTGAGAATGCCTTCCTACCGTGTTTCCCCCAAAGTATGACACCCCCGATTGTAAGACGTATCGGGGGTGTCAGGCGGGTCGGCTAATGTAAGCCGTACCCCAAAAATAAGACGTAACACCGGCCGCCACGACACTCGGTCCCGCCTCCGCCTCCTCCGCCTTCGCGCCGCCGCCCGCCGCTGCCCGCCTCCGCCGCCGCCTGCCTCCGGCCGCTCCGTCGCCCTCCGCCGCCCGCCGCCCGCTGGCCCGGCCCCACGCCTGCGGCAGGCGCACCTGCGTCAGCGCCAGGAGCGCCTGCGTCAACGCGCTAGGCGTGCCTGCGGACATTCGCGCATGGGCAGTAGGTCCGCCTTAGCGCTGGCGCAGGCGCCTAGCGTGCTGACGCAGGCGTGCCTAGCGCTGCTGACGCAGGCGCTCTGCCGCAGGCGTGGGAGCCGGGCTGTGTGGTGGCGGCGACGGAGGCGGAGGTGGTGGAGGTGGGCGGCGGGCAGAGGGCAGGCGGCGGCGGGCGGCGGTGGCGGCGGGCGGCGATGGCGGAGGCGGCGGGAGGAGGAGGCGGGACCGAGGAGGAGGCGGCCAAGGGAAAGGCTTACTTTCGGTACGGCAGGTACCGTCGGCTAATGTAAGCCGTACCCCGAAAGTAAGCCGTAGGGGGGATTTGGGGGTTCAAAAGAAAATAAGACGCTGTCTTACTTTCGGGGAAACACGGTAGTACATTATTTAAACTGTTATGTTTATTCATATCATGATCTCATCACCATGCTCAATATATACCCATATTCATGGAGTTATTGGGCCTGGAGAAGCTGCTGGTAGAGTGGAAGCCAAAGGGGGCGGAGCCAGGCCACGCCAAGCCACCCCCCTCTGGCTTTGGAGCTCCCAGCAGCTTCTCCAGGCTTGAGGATGGCAATGCCAAGCCAGTGGTGACATAGCTAGCACAAGGCTTGCTTGGAATTGCCATCCTCAAGCCTGGAGAAGCTGCTGGTAGAGCGGAAGCCAGAGGGGAAGGGGCGGGGCTTGGTGTGGCCTGGCTCCGCCCCCCTCTGAGAAGCACCCCATCTGGCTGGGATCGACCTCCTTCGGTCCGAGATCGACTGGCATTGCCATCTTCAAGCCTGGAGAAGCTGCTGGTAGAGCAGAAGCCAGAGGGGGGGGCGGGGCTTGGCACGGCCTGGCTCCGCCCCCCTCTGAGAGGCACCCCATCCGGCTGGGATCGACCTCCTTCGGTCCGGGATCGACTGGTCGATCGCGATCGACTTCCTGGGCAGCCCTGCTATGCAGTTAGCTTTGGATAGACGGGAAGGAACCAAAATACGGCGGGATTGCTGGGCCCATAACCGGTGATTGATTTGTCCAACTTTTTTCCGATAGCCCCTCCATCCTGCCTTCCTTTCTAATAGGGCCAAAGTTTACCCGTGCCTGCTATACCGCAAGCTTTGGATAGACTGGAAGGAACCAAAACACGGCGAGATTGCTGGGCCCATAACCAGAGATTGATTTCTCTGACGTTTCTTTCCACTTCCCACTGATAGCCCCTCCACCCTTTCCTCCTTTCTTTCTTTCTTTCTTTCTTTCCTCCTCTTTTCTTCTTCTTCTTGCCTTCCTCCTGGGGAGTTCATTCGCTCCCTCTCTCTCTGGCTCACTCCTCTCTGTCTCCTGGCTGAGGCCTCTCATGCAGGTTTCGGCGGATATGATAATGCGGAAAGTTGAACTGGCCCCATTACTGCGCCACTGATGGTTGCCGCGATAAGGGCTTGATAATGGGGGAGATAGCCGGAGCTCAGTAGCCAATCGCTCCGTCTCTTCTCCCATTAAAATTCCCCACCACGGCCCCGGCTCGGAGCTGCCTATCTGCTCTCCATTTCCACTCCTCCACTAGATAAGAATGGAAATACTGACTTCATAGCTCACTGATTAAAGTGTCTGGATTTCTTGATAATACACAGATAAATTATGTTTTTCAAAAAGAAGGTAGGGACGGGAGTGCGAGGGCAGGAAAAGGGGGGGGGGACGAAGGGGGGAAGAGGGGGAAGGAAGAGAGAGAGAGACTCGAGTCCATTTTGTTCCCTCCGATAGCCATGTTCCCACTACAAAAAAGCTGGCCTTTTTCAAAGAGCTTTGTGTGAAATGCAATACAGAGCCGCAATTGAGAAGGTTTGCAACAAGGCTCCCGGGATGGTTGGAGCCCGACTTCGGGTGCATCGGCACCAGGCGTGGGCCAACTTTCGGCTCGATCTCGATCCAGGTACCCTTGCAAACTTCATGGCGACTCTACGCCAGTGTTTCCCAACCTTTTTTGAGCATTTGCAAAATCCTGAGGCACACCGCCAACCAAAATGACACAAAATCACACTCTTAACACAGTCATACATATAGTTAATATGTTTTTAAATGTATTTATACACTCAGTGTGAAACCTGGGCCTGTTTCGATGAACTCAACATAGATATGTGAAATGCAATACAGAGCCGCAATTGAGAAGGTTTGCACGAGGCTCCCGGGATGGTTGGAGCCCGACTTCGGGTGCATCGGCACCAGGCGTGGGCCGATTTCGGCTCGATCTCGATCCAGGTACCCTTGCAAACTTCATGGCTACTCTACGCCAGTGTTTCCCAACCTTTTTTTTTTTAGCCGCAGCACACTTTTTACATTTGCAAAATCCTGGGGCACACCACCAACCAAAATGACACAAAATGACACTCTTAACACAGTAATACATATAGTTAAATGTATTTATACACTCAGTGTGAAACCTGGGCCTGTTTCGATGAACACAACAGATATCCTGGCAGGAATGGCAGAAAGACACAAACTTCCCACACAGAACTCCCATAACCAAGAGAAAATGCTATAAGAGTTTGGCGGGCATTGAGAGAGAGCACTGTGGACTCAAACAATGTTATGGTATGTTGTTGTTTGTTTTCTATCCAGAATCACAATGTTGGAAGGACTTTAAGGTCCCTCAAACAGGCATGGGAAAACTTCGGCCCTCTGGGTGCCTTGGACTTCAACTCCCCCCATTCCTAACAGCCTGAGGCCCTTTCCTGCTTAAGTGGCTGAGGGGGAAAGGAAAAGGACCTGAGGCTGCTAGGAATGGTGGGAGTTGGAGTCCAAAACACCTGGAAGGTCCAAGTTTGCCCATGCCAGCTTTTGACAGAGACCTCTTCCTTCCCCTCTTCCTCCCCCTTCCCCTTCGTGCCCTTTCTTCCCCCTCCTGCCCAACACTTACTTTTTCTTCTACGCTGCCGCTTCTGCCGCCATTTTGATCCGAGGGGGCAGCGTGAGCGTGTTCAGGAAGGGAGGGGGGAGGGAGGAAGACGTGACCTGTGCGGGCGCTACTGCGCAGACTCGCCCCAGAGCAAAGCGAGGCAAAGCGAGCAGAGCGAGGCTGGGAAGAAGGGAGCCCGAGTGGAGAAGAAAAAGTGTTTGGCAGGAGGGGGGAGAAAGGGGTTGGAGGCTCCAGTTTCCCACGGCACACCTGATGATCGTTCACGGCGCACTAGTGTGCCACGGCACACTGGTTGGGGAAACACTGCCAAGTTTATTTATTTATTTATTTCAAGTATTTGTACCCTACCCTTCTCTACTCTCGAAGGGAGACTCAGGGCGGCTTACAGCCGGCAGCGATTCGATGCCCCACATATACAATCAATAAAAACATCAGTTACAAATAAATAACACATTAATCAGATTTAAAACTATTTTAAAAAGTACAAATAGTCCGAGTTCTACAATCACAACTTAATCCGAAGCCAGTCCACTGTCCATTTTCCATATCATTGTCATCGTTTTATTGTCCGCCTGCTACCCGAATGTCTAACCAAACGCCTGGTCCAATAGCCATGTCTTCAACTTTTTCCTTTACTTTCTCCTCCAGTCTTCCCAAACGCACTTTCCCTTCTATTATTTTGTTGAGGACGCCGTGTTCCTCTTTTTTCCAAACAACTGGTCAGATGTAAAAGTTGATCACATTCTCGAGTTACATTTTCTGTCAAACCGACCAGATTGGCTAGATCAGGGGTCGGGAACCTTTTTGACTCCGAGAGCCGTGAAAGCAAAATATTTGGAAATTTATTTCAGTGAGAGCCATAGAATATACATCAGTGTTTCCCAACCATTTTTGAGCCACGGCACACTTTTAACATTAAAAACATCCGGGGACACACCACCAACCAAAATGACACTAAATGACACTCCAACACAGTAAAGAACGGCTTGGGGATGGTGGCCTGCTGGGAGCAGCTGCTAGGAGAGCAGAAGCCGGGGGAGGGGGAGGAGCCAGGCCACAGCATGCCCCGCCCCCTCCCCCCAGCTTCAGCTCTCCCACAGCTTCTCCAGCCTTGAGGGGGCGGTGCCAAGCCAGCGGTGGCAGAGCCAGCACAATGCTGGCTTGGCACTGTCCCCTCAAGGCTGGGGAAGCTGTGGGAGAGCTGAAGCCAGGGGAGGGGGCGGAGCCAGGCCGTGCCATGCCCCGCCCCCTTTCCCCCTAGCTTCAGCGCTCCCACAGCTTCTCCAGCCTTGAGGGGGCAATTCCAAGCCAGCGGTGGCAGAGACAGCACAATGCTGGCTTGGCACTGTCCCCTCAAGGCTGGAGAAGCTGTGGGAGAACTGAAGCCAGGGGAGGGGGCGGAGCCAGGCCGTGCCATGCCCCGCCCCTTTTCCCCCTAGCTTCAGCGCTCCCACAGCTTCTCCAGCCTTGAGGGGGCAGTGCCAGCCAGTGGTGGCAGAGACAGCACACTGCTGGCTTGGCACTGCCCCCTCAAGGCTGGTGAAGTTGTGGGAGAACTGCAGCCGGGGAGGGGGAGGAGCCAGGCCATGCCATGCCCCACCCCTTTCCCTAGCTTCAGCGCTCCCACAGCTTCTCCAGCCTTGAGGGGCATTCCAAGCCAGCGGTGGCAGAGACAGCACAATGCTGGCTTGGCACTGTCCCTCAAGGCTGGAGAAGCTGTGGAGAGCTGAAGCCAGGGAGGGCGGAGCCAGGCCGTGCCATGCCCCGCCCCTTTCCCCTAGCAGCGCTCCACAGCTTCTCCAGCCTTGAGGGGGCAATTCCAAGCCAGCGGTGGCAGAGACAGCACAATGCTGGCTTGGCGCTGTCCCCTCAAGGCTGGAGAAGCTGTGGGAGAGCTGAAGCCGCGCGGAAGGGGAGCATGAGCGGTGGACGCAGGGGCATGCCCCACCTCCGGCTTCAGCTCTCCCACAGCTTCTCCAGCCTTGAAGGGGCAGTGCGAGCGAGGGGCAGGAGTCATGGCCCCCGTCCCCGGCGCCACTCTCCACCATGACTCCTGCCCCTCTCTCGCTGAAGCCGCGCGGAGGAGGAGCATGAGCGGTGGATGGGCTTCGGTGGGCAATGAGTCATGGCGGATTGGAGGCTGGCTGGGAAAACGGCTGAAGGAGGTGGCGCCCCGGCCCCTTCTTTTTCTTCGCCGCCTGGCTCTTCCTCCTCCTCCCCCAAGCAGCAGGAGTTCGGCAGGAGGGGGGGGCAGGAAGGGGGGCAGAGAGCTTTTATCACTGCACAGCAGGAGGTCTATCACGGCACACTACTGTGCCACATCATAGTGGTTGGGAAACTCTGATATATATATTATATATATATATATATATATATATATATATTCGTAGCACTCAGCAATTGCAGTCCAAGTGGTACCAAACTGTGTTAATTCCCCAGTGCAGACGCCGCCTCCTGCCTCAGAACTTGGAGAACGCCTTTCCCAACGCGTTGTGGCCTTGACCCCATTGTGGGCCCCGCGGAATTCTGGCTCCCATTCCCCCCACCCACCCGCTTTCTTCCCGCCAAAGCCGCCCATGGCCACTCATTACCTGGCAATCCCAGCCACCATGCCAGACCCGGAAGTGCCTTGGCACCAATGAAAACGCAACAATCCAGGAGGGAGGCGGGGCTCACAGGTCTTTGACCAATAGGAGGCCACGCACTCAGGCGGGAGGTGGAGAACGCATGGGCAAGACCAAATTGGGGAAGAGGCGGAGCCCCCGGGGGAATGTGTGCCACGCTATTTACACTCCGTCAGGAAACACGGCTTGTCGCCTTTAGTTCGGGATCAGTGACAGGCTCATGTGAACTCCATTCCTCTCTGCTTTCCCGCGGAGCCTGGGAGCCAGATGCAATCATCACAAGAGCCACACCTGGCTCGCGAGCCATAGGTTCCCGACCCCTGTGCTAGCTATTGATGAGCCACGATCTCCTTGTCCGTTGCTTCTTCCAACTGCTGCTTTTTTGCACCTTACAGATACACTGGACTACAATTCCTATCATCCCTGATGGTTTAAACCACAGATGCTACAAAGAGACAGTGCAAAAAAATCCAACCCGTTTGGCATCCTACAGACTACAACTCCTATCATCCCCGGCTGCTTAAACCATGGCTGCCATGAGGAATGCCGCTTGGCATCACTTCTGTGGGTCATGGGGGTTCTGTGCGCCAAGTTTGGTCCAGGTCTGCCATTCATGGGGTTGAGACACCGATCGAACCAAATGCAGATGGAAGCATCTCCTTCTTGAGCAGATTTTGGCCTCAACAGGCCTTTGCATGGACAGTACTCAATTCAATTCCCAGTTGGAAGAGTCCGCTTCTAGGCGTCTCCCTTTCCTTTCCTTTCCGCTAAATCACACTTTCTCTCCTTTATCCTGTACTCCGTCATTCCCAAAATGGGCGCTACCGCCCACTGGAGCGATCCAGGGGGGCGGTGGTGGCCACAGGTGCATTTAGGGGGTGATGAATCACTGTAATTGGGCAGTGAAAGCATGGCTGAAATCACTGGGTTGCTGTAGTGCAGCGATTCTTAACCTGGGGATCGCGATCCCAAGAGGGGTCAATTGGGCATTTAGGAGGGGCTGAAAGGAGTTGTAGTCTGTAGGATGCCAAACTTGGGGTTGGAAGTTTTTGCACCGTCTCTTTGTCGTATGCACATGGGATTAGCAGTTTGGGTGAGGCACCAGGGCTCTTTCTTTGCAAAAGTCTATTTTCCCCAAACTCCACCTGTGTTCACATTTGGGCATATGGAATATCCATGCCATGTTTGGTCCAGATTCATCATTGTTCGAGTCCACAGTGCTCTCTGGATCTAGGTGAACTACAACTGCCAAACTTAAGGTCAATGCTCACCAAACCCTTCTAGTGTTCCATGTTTGGTTCAATTCCATCATTGGTGGAGTTCGGAATGCTCTTTGATTATAGGTGAACTATAAATCCCAGTAACTACAACTGCCAAGTCTATTCCCCCCAAACTCCACCTGTGTTTATATTTGGCCATATGGAATATTCATGCCAAGTTTTGTCCAGATCCATCATTGTTTCAGTCCACAGTACTCTCTGGATGTAGGTGAACTACATCTCCCAAACTCAAGGTCAGTGCTCACCAAACCCTTCTAGTGTTTTCTGTTGGTCATGTGAGTCCTGTGGTCCACGTTTGGTTCAATTCCATCATTGGTGGAGTTCAGAATGTTCTTTGATTGTAGGTGAACTATAAATCCCAGTAACTACAACTCCCAAATGTCAAAGTCTATTTCCTCCAAACTCCATCTGTGTTTATATTTGGCCATCTGGAATATTCATGCCAAGTTTGGTCCAGATCCATCATTGTTTCAGTCCACAAGGCTCTCTGGATCTAGGTGAACTACAACTCCCAAACTTAAGGTCACTGCTCACCAAACCCTTCTAGTGTTTTCTGTTGGTCCTGCGAGTCCGGTGTGCCACGTTTGGTTCAATTCCATCATTGGTGGAGTTCAGAATGCTCTTTGATTGTAGGTGAACTATAAATCTCAGCAACTACAACTCCCAAATGACAAAATCAATTTTTTTAGTGATGGTCGCTCCATGGGTTAGTAAGTGTCTTGTGGCCAAATTTGGCGGCGATCCGTGCAGTGTTTTTTTTTAGTTATGTTGATCTCACAAATGAACATTACATTTTTATTTATATAGATATGCACACACATATATATATATATACACATATACATATACATATATACTTACATACACATAAAACCCTCAGTGGCGCAGAGGGTTAAACTGCTGAGCTACTGAAGTTGCTGACCAAAAGGTTGATGGTTCAAATTTGAGGAGCAGGGTGTTCGCCCCAGCCTCTGCCAACCTAGCAGTTCGAAAACATGTGAGTAGACCAGTAGGGAAGGTAACGCCACTCCATGCAGTTATGCTGGCCACGTGACCTTGGAGGTGTCTAGGGACATCTCTCTCGGCATTACTTCGTGAACGAAGATTCTTAGGAAGGACTCATCCCACGCTTTCTACAAGCGCGTTGATGACTAAAAAGGCCAATCTGAGATAGGCAAGTCCGGTTGCAGAAAGCACAGCAGAAAGTCTCCTTGGGTGATGTTGTTTCCAAGTTGCGGTTCTTTCTGCATTGTCATTTCTCTTCGAGACCCATTCGGCGTGTCTTCTCGAAAGAGGCCGCAGCATTGGGGATAGTGCGTCTCCATGCCTCCCGATGTGAGGCCAGGGTGGACCATTGTTGGTGATCAATCTGGCCGAGCCTGAGATGTTGTTTCAGGGAGTCCTTATATCTCTGTTTGGGGGCGCCTCTCTTGCGCTGACCCGTGGCGAGTTTACCATAGAGTAGTATCTTTGGGAGGCGGTGGTCCTCCATCCTAGAGACGTGCCCTGCCCAGCGCAGCTGTGTTCTCAATAGCATGGCCTCAATGCTGGTGATCCCTGCTTGCTCAAGGACAGCAACATTTGTCACATAGTCGGTCCAGTGTATATTTAGGATTGTGCGAAGACAGCTCTGATGAAAGCGTTTGAGGAGTCGTAGGTGTTGACGATAGGCGACCCATGTTTCAGACCCATAGAGGAGAATAGACAGTACGATAGCTCTGTACGCACTGATTTTGGTGCTTTGCCTCAGGTGCTTGTTGCTCCAGACTCTTTTGTGTAGCCTTCCAAATGCACTCTATGCCTTTGCTAATCTGGGATCTATCCCTTTCTCAATCTTGGCATCTGAAGAGACGATGCTTCCCAGGGAGGTGAACTGCTGAACGGACTTTAGCACAGATGTGCCTATGCTGATGTGGGGATGATGGTGTTCTTCCTGTGGTGCGGGCTGGTCGAGGACTTCCGTTTCCTTCAGGCTGACTTCCAGCCCAAACAGCTCTGCAGCTGTTGCAAAGCAAGATGTTGGACGCTGCAGGGCTGCTTCTGAATGGCCGACAAGGGCAGCATCGTCGGCAAAAAGCAGCTCACGGACGAGATAGTTTAGATTCTTAGTGCGAGCCCTCAGGCGGATTAAGTTGAACAAGCTACGTTGTCTAGTCCAGTGTTTCCCAACCTTTTTAAAGCCGCGGCACACTTCTTACATTTGCTAAATCCTGGGGCACACCGGCAACCAAAATGACACAAAATGACACTCCAACACAGTAATACATATAGTTAATATGTTTTTAAATGTATTTATACACTCAGTGTGAAACCTGGGCCTGTTTCGATGAACACAACATAGAAATCCTGGCAGGAATGGCAGAAGACACAAACTTCCCACACAGAACTCCCATAACCAAGAGAAAATACTATAAGAGTTTGGTGGGCATTGACCTTGGATTTTGGAGTTGTAGTTCACCTATATCCAGAGAGCACTCTGGACTCAAACAACGTTGGATCAGGACCAAACTTGGCATGAATACTCAATATGCCCAAATGTGAACACAGATGGAGTTTGGGGAAATTAGACCTTGACATTTGGGAGTTACAGTTTCTGGGATTTATAGTTAACACACAATCAAAGAGCATCCTGAACTCTTTCAACAATGGAATTGAACCAAACTTGGCATATTGAACTCTCATTACCAACAGAAAGTACTGAAAGGGTTTGCTTGGGAATTGACCTTGAGTTTGGAAGTTGTAGTTCACCTACACCCAGAGAGCACTGTGGGCAGGAGGGGGAAGAAAGGGTATTGGAGGTTCCCATTTCCCACGGCACACCTGATGATTGCTCACGGCACACTAATGTGCCACGGCACACTGGTTGGGAAACACTGGTCTAGGGACAATGGACAAAATTACCCCAGATTCCTCTGTCTTCCAAGCCTAGTGACCCTTGAATGCATCTGTACTTCAAATCTGTTGTTGCTTTCCCTCTGATTCACCCCCCAACAAAAGACCAAGGTTCATTTTCAGCCGGCTGGCCCATTCCAGTTGGGTTGCTCATTCTTTTCTTCCCTCCCTCCCTCCTTCTTTCCTTCCTTCCTTCCTTCCCTCCCTCTTAAAAAAAGAGAGAGAGAAGGAGCTGCGATAAAAAGCCGCGATAAGGGCCAGGACTGTTTTGTGTAGGAGTTGATATCTGCGTTATCTATCTCCCTTTTTCACTCTCTGAGCAGCTCTGTTGTTTTTTACTCTTATCTCTCTCCACCAAAATGCCAAGAACAGAAAACACACAAACCCAGCGCCTTGATAATTCATGGGACTGGCGATAAAATGTTGCCATTAAATTAAAATTGCGCGTTGTTTTTTTTTCTTTCCTTCTTCTTCTTGCAAATGAAGTCAAAACACTGCCCAACATGGAAGAAAACATGGAAGAAGAAGAAAGAGAGAAGGAAAGAGAGAGAGAGAGAGAGAGAGAGTGAAGGAAGGAAAGAGAAAAGAAGAAAGAAGGAAATAGAGAGAAGGAAAGAGAGAGAGAAAGAAAGCAAGAAGAAGAAGAGAAAGAAAAGGAAAGAAAGAAAGAGAAGGAAAGAGAAGGAGAGAAGAAAAGAAATAGAAAGAGAGAAGGAAAGAGAGAGAGAAAGAAGGAAATAAAGAAAAAGAGAGAGAGAGAAGGAAAGAGAGAGAGAGAGAAGAGGAAAGAGGAAAATAAAGAGAGAGAATGGGAAAGAAGGAAATAGAGAGAGAGAGAAGGGGAAGGAGGAAATAGAAAGAGAGAGAAGGAAAGAGAGAAGGAGAAAGAAGGAAATAAAGGAAAAGAGAAAGAGAGAAGGAAAGAGAGAAGGGGAAAGAAGGAAATAAAGAAAAAGAGAAAGAGAGAGAAGGAAAGAGAGAAGGGGAAAGAAGGAAATAAAGGAAAAGAGAAAGAGAGAGAAGGAAAGAGAGAAGGGGAAAGAAGGAAATAAAGAAAAAGAGAAAGAGAGAGAAGGAAAGAGAGAAGGGGAAAGAAGGAAATAAAGAAAAAGAGAGAGAGAGAAGGAAAGAGAGAGACGGAGGAAATAGAAAGAGAGAGAAGGAAAGAGAGAAGGGGGGAAGGAAATAAAGGAAAAGAGAAAGAGAGAGAAGGAAAGAGGAAAGAAGGAAATAAAGAAAAAGAGAAAGAGAGAGAAGGAAAGAGAGAAGGGGAAAGAAGGAAATAAAGAAAAAGAGAGAGAGAGAGAAGGAAAGAGAGAGAGAGAAGAGGAAAGAGGAAAATAAAGAGAGAGAATGGGAAAGAAGGAAATAGAGAGAGAGAGAAGGGGAAGGAGGAAATAGAAAGAGAGAGAAGGAAAGAGAGAAGGAGAAAGAAGGAAATAAAGGAAAAGAGAAAGAAAGAGGAGGAAAGAGAGAAGGGGAAAGAAGGAAATAAAGAAAAAGAGAAAGAGAGAAGGAAAGAGAGAAGGGGAAAGAAGGAAATAAAGGAAAAGAGAAAGAGAGAGAAGGAAAGAGAGAAGGGGAAAGAAGGAAATAAAGAAAAAGAGAAAGAGAGAAGGGGAAAGAAGGAAATAATGAGAAGGAAAGAGAGAAGAAGAAAAGGAAATAAAGAGAGAAAGAGAAAGAAAGAGGGAGAAGGAAAGAGTGAGACAGAGAAAGAAAGACAGGAAAGAGGGGGTGAAGGAAAGAAATAGAAAGAGAGAAGGAAAGAAAGAGAGAAACGAAGAGAAAGAAGGAAAGAAATAGAGTGAGAGGGAAAGAAAGAAAGTAAGAAGAAAGAAAAGGAGAAGGAGAAAGAAAGAGAGAAGGAAGGGAAGGAAGGGAAGAGGGAAAGAAAGTGGGAGAGAAGGAAAGAAAGAGAGAGATAAAGAAAGAATGATAGAAAGAAAGAGAAAGAGAGAGAAGGGAAGAAAAAAAAGGAAAGAAAGAAAGGAAAGGAAAAAGAGAAAGAGAGAGGGAAAGAAAGAGGGGGAAAGAGAAGAAAAAAGAGAGCGAGAGAGCCTCTGGTGACGCAATGGGTTAACAATGTGTGGCAGGACTGAAGTCTGACAGGTTGGAGGTAGAAATCCAGGGAGAGCATGGATGAGCTCCTTCTGTCAGCTCCAGCTCCCCATGCAGGGACATGAGGGAAACCTCCCACAAAGATGGTAAAACGTCAAAAACATCCGGTTGTCCGCTGGGCAACGTCCTTGCAGACTGCCAATTCTCTCACACCAGAAGCGACTTGCAGTTTCTCAAGTCTCTCCTGACACGAAAAATTATTATTATTACTACTATTACTACTACTACTACTACCCCGCTTGATCTCTCCCAAAGGTGACTTGGGTATCCACGGATTTGGTTCGTACAGCACGCTCTTTCTAGGAATTTCTAGGTTCCGCATGGCAACGCTGGCAGAGGATGCAGCGGGTAGTTGGCAGTGTTGACGTCTTTGCATGCAGAGCGAATGTGCAAATCGAGGCACGAAACAAACTACTTCCGGCCTAAGCATTTTGGGGACGCAACCTGTTCTTCTCGCCTGCACTTCTGAAGTTCTTGCGCAGACGATCTTCAGGCATTTCGACCTTTACGTGCCTTGATTTTGGCAAGATTTGCAGAGCGAAAGAAGGCGAAGGAAAGCGTCCGGAAGATGCTTTCCGTTCTTCTATCCGCCCCCAACTCTATAATGACACCCACTTCTTGCTCCGTTCTGTAGTCCAGGCTCTCCTCTCCCCCAAAAGCTATCAGAGGAAGGGCTCAGCAATGCATTAGAGTGACCTTCTCCTTCTCCTCCTTCACCTCCTTCTTCTCCTTTTTTGCAACGCAACCTCTTCCTATCCATCTGATGATGTGTCTTACAGTGTTTCAAGGAAGGTGCGCATGGAATGGCTCCATCCGAATCCTTTCCATCTCTCATTGGGGCTTTTATTGGGTGTGTCACTTGGTGCGTTCTTTCTTATCTTGTCTCCCTTCTTCCCTTCGTTCTCCTTTTCCAAAGCAACCTCTTCCTATCCCTCTGGTGATGTGTCTTATAGGGTTTCAAGGAAGGGGCGCATGGAATGGCTCCATCCGAATCCTTTCCATATCCAATTGGGGCTTTCTATGGGATGATGTGTCGCTTGGTGCGTTCTTTCTCATCTTGTCTCCCTTCTCTTTCTTCTTTTCGAAAGCAACCTCTTCCTATCCATCTGATGATGTGTCTTATAGTGTTTCGAGGAAGGTGCGCATGGAATGGCTCCATCCGAATCCTTTCCATATCCAATTGGGGCTTTTATTGGAGTGATGTGTCGCTTGGTGCGTTCTTTCTCATGTTGTCTCACTTCTTCTCTTTGTTCCCCTTTTCCAAAGCAACCTCTTCCTATCCATCTGATGATGTGTCTTATAGGGTTTCGAGGAAGGTGCGCATGGAATGGCTGTATCCGAATCCTTTCCATATCCAATTGGGGCTTTCTATGGGGTGATGTGTCGCTTGGTGCGTTCTTTCTCATCTTGTCTCCCTTCTCTTTCTCCTTTTCCAAAGCAACCTCTTCCTATCCATCTGATGATGTGTCTTATAGTGTTTCGAGGAATAGGCGCATGGAACGGCTCCATCCGAATCCTTTCCATATCCAATTGGGGCTTTTATTGGGTGCGTCACTTGGTGCGTTCTTTCTTACCTTGTCTCCCTTCTTCTCTTCATTCTCCTTTTCCAAAGCAGTCTCTCCCTATCCCATCTGGTGATGTGTCTTATAGTGTTTCGAGGAACGGGCGCATGGAATGGCTCTATCCAATTCTATATAAAATTGGGGCTTTTTATGGGGCGATGTGTCGCTTGGTGCGTTCTTTCTCGTGTTGTCTCCCTTCTCCTGCTTTCTCCTGCTTCTCCTCCTCCTCTTGGCATGCTCTTTCCTCCCTCTCATGCGCCCGCGCTCGCACGATTAGTATTAGTAATCGCGTCCCCTGAAGTGAAACAATCTTTTGTAATCTATCAGTGGTTTATCGGGGCTAATCTGAGAGCCGAGAATGGCCGGCCGCTGAGATGGCGCCATCCTCGAGAACTGATAAAGTTTCAGAGTTCAGCCCGTGATGAATGTTAAGTAACTGCGCCGCCTCCAAAGAGAGGAGGAGATGATGGACTTGGCAGCCCTTCCAGGAGGAGGAGGAGAGGAAACCAATCCCTCCCATCATAAGGAACCAGGCAACAGGGCTGCTGGCTCTTCTCAGGCTGGGGCTTCCCTGCCTTGCTCCCCACCCTCTCTTGACCCTTGACCCCAAACCGTCCTTGGCCTTTCGGGCCCAATCGCCGCCCAGAGTTCTCTATGCAGGAGTTGCTTTCTCTAGAACCAGAGATTTGGGAAGTTGGAGACCCCCAAAGGCAACCCAGTCCGACCCCGTTTTTTGGGCAGGAAGACAACGTCCGATCCCTCCCGACAGATGGCCATCCCATCTCGTACTCATTAGCAGGAGAAATATGGCTATAGAATCGGAAGAGACCCCAATGGCCATCCAGTCCGGCCCCGTTATTTGTATACATACATACCGAAACATATACACACCTTTATTTACCTATATACACACATGCATGCATTTATACATATACAGAAAGATACACAAGTATATATACCTATATACACACATATGTATATACATACATATACACAAACATATATACCTATATACACACATATATACATGTATGCACACATATACAGAAACATACACAGACATACACACATATATACATATACACACATATATGTATATACTTACATGCACGCATATATATATAGAAACATACATACACATACCTATATATCCCTATACACACATACATGCGTGCATTTATACGTATACAGAAAGATACACAAGTATATATACCTATATACACACATATGTATATACATACATATAAACAAACATACACACATATATACCTATATGCACACATATACAGTACATACATGTATGCATACATATACAGAAACATACACAGACATATACACATATATACATATACACACATATATGTATATACTTACATGCATGCATTTATACATATACAGAAAAATACACACACATATATACACATATACACACATATATGTATATACATGCATACATATACACATACATATACACAAACCAACACACATATATACCTATATACATACATATAGATATATACATGCACACATACATATGCAAATATACACACACATGCATGCACACATACATATGCAAATATACACACACATATACGCCTATTTTATACATATACACACATATTCGTACATACATACATGCATATATATATACACACACAGAAACATACATACGCATGCCTTTATATCCTTATATACATATATATATGCATACACAAAACATACATGCATATATATACAGAAACATACATACGCATGTCTATATATCCCTATATACATACATGCATATACAAAACATACACCCACACATATATAGCTATATGCACATACATATATATGCACATACATATGTAAATATGTATACTTATGCATACCTATACACACACACATGGAGATGTAAAACTATTAAACAGGACTTTCTGCAAGTTCATTGAGGATTCCAGAAAGAGGCACCAAATCGCTAATATTTTGTGTATCTGTGTATTAGGCTGATTAACAAACAGCATTTAATGAAGAAAATAAATGAGCAAAGTGCTTCGGCTTCCGTCTGGGCGCCATTCGTTTTTGTTTGCCGCAACCGCCGAAGATGCAGCCCCCAAAAATATTTGGCTAATTTATTTATTCGGTTGTGTTTGTTAATCACTCGAGTCAACACACACCTCTTTCGCGATCGACTGTATCCTTGTGGGAGAGATGCAGGTACACACAAACACACACACACGCATCCTTCGGAGAGACACGGATAGGCATCCCTAGCAATGACTTGAAGACGTCAACTCCGGTGTTGACCTGGAGGACCTGAGGGTCCCGAGAGAGAAGATCGCTCATCCATTATTGATTTTTTGTGGGAAAACACCCTAAATCTTTCGTTTTTTTCTGCTTGAAATAAAGCAAACCACATAAAGCAAGTTCTGGATGTAAGGAGAGGGAGCTTTTGCAGAAAATGATGGGGAAACACGGTGTCTATGAGGCTGGGTGGCCATCTCTCGGGAGGGATCGGATTGTGTCTTCCAACCTGGCAGAATAATGGGGTCAGACTGGATGTCCCTTGGGGTCTCTTCTGACTGACTCTATAGCCCTATTTCTCCATGAAACTGCTAAATCTTAAGAGGTTGAATGGCCGCCTGTTGGGAGGGATCCGATTGTGTTTACCTGCCTGGCAGAATAATGAAGTCGGACTGGATGGCTCTTCCGATTCTATAGCCATATTTCGCCATGAGGCTGCTAATGCATACGAAATTGGATAGCCATCTGTCGGGAGGGATTGGACATTGTCTTCCTGCCCAAAAACTATAGGTATATGTATATAGTTATATGTGTGTATATAAGCTTATATATGTGTGTGTGTATATAAACATGCACACATAATATACGTATATCTATCTATCTAACTAACTATCTATGTATATAATAAAGGTCAGTGTTTGCGGGCGGTGGTGTGGGGGTGCGACGGGAGGAATATGTGCCAGCGTTTTGATTGGCTGCAACTTTGGGATTATTTGCATAAAGGACACCGGTTGGCTAGCCTCATAACTCCGACATTCTACGGCCCCAGACAGAGGGGATTGGTTGCCAGTGAAATGGTATTTGCATAATGGACTCCGATTGGCCAACCACATTCCAACATTCTAAAGGAAAAAGGAAAGGCCTCAGGCAGTCAGCCACTGCGGCCCACAGCAATCAGGAACACACTTGGCAAACAAGGGACCAATGGCCCACTTCACAACCGGGTGTGGTTTAGGGCAGGATGGACCACGCACGAAAGATGGGATTTGCAGTACCTTCACATCATTCACCTCCCAAACAACACTGTAGCCCCTATAAATCACAGACCAGACCCAAAGCTAGGCTTCCTCAACTTGATTTTCCTGACTAGGCCACAGCTCCTAGGATATTGTTAGGCTTCCTCAACTTGATTTTCCTGACTAGGCACCCCAACAATGACAGAACAAGACCAAACTTGGCACACAGACCCCCCCCCCAAGATGCACCCTACATCCTGGTGCAGTTTGAGGGAGGATGGACCATGGATGATGGGACTTGCAGTACTTCAATTCACTTCCTTAGAGCACTGTGGCCCACACCAATGACGAATCAGGACCAAACTTGGCACACAGAGGCCCAATGGCCCACTTTACAAACCTGCTGCAGTTTATGGCAGGATGGCTCACAAATGATGGGATTTTCAGAACCTTCACCCAATTCATTTCCCACATAACATTGAAGCCTCTACAAATCAGAGACCAGACCCAAACTTGGCACACAGAGTACCCATGACCCACTCTACATCCTGGTGCGGTTTGGAGGATGTACAATGGATGATGGGACTTACAGTACCTTCCCTCACTTCCCGAGACCGCTGCGACCCCCATCCAATGACTGATTGAGACCAAACTTGACACACATAACCCCCATAACCCACTCTACGTCCTGGTGCAGTTTGGAGAAGGATGGACCATGGACGATGGGACTCGCAGTACCCTCACTAACTTCCAGAGACCACTGCAAGCCACATAACCAACTGATAAAGACAACCCTTTCCACACAATGCCTTTCTCAATTAACCCGGGCAGGGCCGGGTCCCCAAGCTAGTGTGTGGGTGTGGGTGTGTGTGTATATATATTCTCCTGCTGTCATCTTGTAATTTAATCCCATCTTGTCCAACTTACTATTTAATCAATTTTTATTGTGTTTTAATTTATTTTAGTTAACGATTCCAGAAGTTTTAGATCGTGTCTATTTGTCTGTATATTTTGGGGGTTATTTTTGTTTTTATTGTTGAGATTGGTCAGTGGGCTAATCAATAAACAGACCTACCTATCGACATATGCATCGAGACTTCAGTATCCTAAAAGCAAAAGATCTGATTTAATTTTGAATCTTCATCTTTATCATCCTTTTTATGTATTCCCTCTTTCTTCCAAGATTGATTTACATTTTGGAACCACTACAACAATGTTTCCCAACCAGTGTGCCGTGGCACACTAGTGTGCCGTGAGCGATCATCAGGTGTGCCGTGGGAAATTGGAACCTCCAATACCCTTTCTTCCCCCTCCTGCCCACAGTGTTCTCTGGGTGTAGGTGAACTACAACCTCCAAACTCAAGGTCAATTCCCAAGCAAACCCTTTCAGTACTTTCTGTTGATAATGAGAGTTCAATATGCCAAGTTTGGTTCAATTCCATTGTTGCAAGAGTTCATGATGCTCTTTGATTGTGTGTTAACTATAAATCCCAGAAACTGTAACTCCCAAATGTCAAGGTCTATTTTCCACAAACTCCATCTGTGTTCACATTTGGGCATATTGAGTGTTCATGCCAAGTTTGGTCCTGATCCAACATTGTTTCAGTTCATAGTGCTCTCTGGATATAGGTGAACTACAACTCCAAAACTCAAGGTCAATGCCCACCAAACTCTTATAGCATTTTCTCTTGGTTATGGGAGTTCTGTGTGGGAAGTTTGTGTCTTTCTGCCATTCCTGCCAGGATGTCTATGTTGCGTTCATCGAAACAGGCCCAGGTTTCACACTGAGTGTACAAATACATTTAAAAACAGCTCAACTATATGTATGACTGTGTTAGAGTGTCATTTTGTGTCATTTTGGTTGGTGGTGTGCCCCAGGATTTTGTAAATGTAAAAAATGTGCCGCGGCTCAAAAAAGGTTGAAAAACACTGCTCTACAACATAGTTCAAAGGCCTAACTAACTTTATAAAGAGACCAGAACCTGTTTGGTTTCAAAAGCTAAGCAGGGTTGGCCCTGGGTAGTGGTTGGATGGAAGACCACCAACGAATCACCAGCGAAGTTCATAGGGTCACCATAAGTTAACAGGCAGCTTGGAGGCACATGCATAATGTAGAGATGCGTATGGTGAGCGCTGTATTCTTATGCTTGGCTTCTGGGCTGGGCGTTTCCTCCTCCTTATCAGCTGCTCAAACTTACTAGACCGATGGGGACGTTATCTTTGGACAAGATGCAAAATACTTTGGGGAGGGAATGGAGAAAGTGAAGGCGAGGCGCCAGACAGGGCTTCCTAGACATCTGGCTAAGTTTGGGACTCTTATGGACCTCCTCTTGTGAGTGGACTACATCTCCCAGCAGTCTGCTTGGAGTGCCAATCAATTCATACTTTAGTGCTAGACATGCAATGATAGGGAAGGACGCTTCTCTGCAGACTTCTATGCAATTTGGTGGCCAACTTCCAACAGAGTTGTGCATCGAGGGACACTCCCCTCGGGACTTCTCTGTTGCAATTCAGTGACCAACTTGCAACCGAGTTGCGCATTGATCACGGAGTTGCATTGGACGAGAACCTATTTCCAATAGAGATTATAATTTTGCAAAATCTTCCACCTTCCCTGCCCCATGCAATTCCTCCTTTAGTGGTAAACATGTTGTGATATGGAGGGATTTTTCTCTCGAGACTTCTCCGTTGCAATTCAGTGGCCGAGTTGCGCATTGATCACGGAGTTGCATTGGACGAGAACCTATTTCCAATAGAGATTATAATTTTGCAAAATCTTTTGCCTTCCCTGCCCCATGCAATTCCTCCTTTAGTGGTAAACATGGTACGATATGGAGGGACACTTCTCTCAGGACTTCTCCGTTGCAATTCAGTGGCCAACTTGCAATCGAGTTACGCATTGTTCACGGAGTTGCATTATTGGAGAACCTATTTCCAATAGGAATTATAATTTTGCAAAATCTTTCACCTTCACTGCCCCATGCAATTCCTCCTTTAGTGGCAAAATCTTTCGCCTTTCCTGCCCTATGCAATTCCTCCGTTAGTGGTAAACATGGTACGATGTGGAGGGATTTTCCTCTCGAGGCTTTTCCATTGCAATTCAGTGGCCAACTTGCAACCGAGTTGCGCATTGATCATGAAGTTGCATTGGAGGAGAACCTATTTCCAATAGAAATTATAATTTTGCAAAATCTTTCGCCTTTCCTGCCGCATGCAATTTCTCCTTTAGTGGTAAACATGGTACGATGGTTAGGTTCTTCAAAATGCTTCTAAAATTGGAATGAATTCGGATTAAATTCACTTTTGAAGCGGTTTTGAAGCGACGTAAGCAACCCGGAAGCGAATTTGCCTTTACGAAGCCGCCGCCGCCGTTTTTGGAAAGGAATCGGCTGACTCGGGAAGGAAGAAATCCGCTTCCAAACTGGGTTAAACATGGCTCCTGGCCCAGGTCCTTCTCGCGGGAGAGAAGGACCTGGGGCAAGAGTCCTGCTAAACCCAGTTTGGAAGCTAATTTCTCCTTCCCGCGTCAGACTGAGGTTTTATGCAGGTTTTCGCGGGTGCCATCAACGAAGCAATTCCGAAATTTCAGAATTTTTTTGAATACATTTCAGATTTTTTTGGAAGAAATTTCAGATTTTTTTGAAGAAATTTCAGAATTTTTTTGAAGAAATTTCAGAATTTTTTGAAGAAATTTCAGAATTTTTTTCGGAAGAAATTTCAGAATTTTTTTGAAGAAATTTCAGATTTTTTTGAAGAAATTTCAGAATTTTTTTGAAAAAAATTCAGAATTTTTTTGGAAGAAATTTCAGAATTTTTTCGAAGAAATTTCTGAACTTTTTTGAAGAAATTGCGAATTTTTTCGGAAAATTTTGGAAGGCATTCAGATTCGAAGTGCCCCCTCCATCCGGAACGAGTTTCGAACCATTTTTTAAATGGATCAACCAGGCCTGGTAAACATGGAACGATATGAAGGGATGCTTCTCTCGGGACTTCTCCATTGCAATTCAGTGGCCAACTTGCAATCGAGTTGCGCATTGATCACGGAGTTGCATTGGAACCTATTTCCGATAGAGATTATAATTTCGCTAAATCTTTCGCCTTCACTGCCCCATGCAATTCCTCCTTTAGTGGTAAACATGGTACGACATGGAGGGACGTTTCTCTCGAGACTTTTCAATTGCAATTCTACTACCTGTTGGGTTGATCTCCCCACGTTACCCAAAATCCCATCTGCTAGATGCATCCTATTGCCGCCCACGTCCAGTGTTTATTTATTTTTTAAAAAATTAGTATATGACATCTGGCCTGGCCAGTACGATTTTTAAACTTTGTGTATTTACTGTTTATATGTGTTTTTATTGATTGCATTGTTTATTTTTTGCTGTGTTGTTTTTATTTTGCTGTGTCGTTGGGCTTGGCCTCATGTCAGCCGTCCCGAGTCCCTTCTGGGAGATGGTAGCAGGGTATTAAAAAAGTTTAATAATAATAATAATAATAATAATAATTATAATTCAGTGGCCAACTCGCAATTGAGTTGTGCATTGATCACACAGATAATAATACTAATACTTTATTTATACCCCGCCACCATCTCCCCAAGGGCACTTGGGGCAGCTTACATGAGGCCAAGCTCAACAACATCAATAAAAACACAACAAAGCAGCACAATTAATGTAAATCTACTGTATACATATAATAAAAGTCAGTGTTTGCGGTGGTGCAGCCGAGCGAGCAGTGGGAGGAATATGTGCCTGCTTTTCAATTGGTCGCCCCTTTGGGATTATTTGCATAAATGACTCCGATTGGCCAGCCACCCAACATTCCACCACTCCTAGGCAGCACAGAGAGGAAAGGGAAGGGCCTGAGGCAGACAGAAATGGCTGGAGTTGAAGTTAACCAGTTGAAATGGAATGTTCAGTACCTTCACCCAATACACTTCTAAGGTGACTCAGAGGGAAAGCAAAAGGCCTCAGGCAGTCAGCCAGTGCGGCCCACAGCAATGACGGATCAGGACCAAACATGACAAACAAGGGACCAATGGCCCACTTCACAACCTGGTGTGGTTTAGGGCAGGATGGGCCACAAATGATGGGATTTGCAGTACCTTCACATCATTCACTTCCCAAACAACACTGTAGCCCCTATAAATCACAGACCAGGCCCACAATTGACAGCAAGGCTTCCTTAACTTGATTTTCCTGACTAGGCCTCAGCTCATGAGATATTGTTAGGCTTCCTCAACTTGATTTTCCTGACTAGGCCCCCAACAATGACAGAACAAGACCAAACTTGGCACACAGACCCCCCCAAGTTGCACCCTACATCCTGATGCAGTTTGAGGGAGGATGGACCATGGATGATGGGACTTGAAGTACTTAAATTCACTTCCTTAGAGCACTGTGGCCCACACCAAACTTGGCACACAGAGGCCCAATGGCCCATTTTACAAACCTGCTGCGGTTTACGGCAGGATGGCTCACAAATGATGGGATTTGCGGTACCTTCACCCAATTCATTCCCCACAGAACATTGCAGCCCCTACAAATCAAAGACCAGGCCCAAACTTGGCACACAGAGTACCCATGCCCCACTCTACATCCTGGAGCAGTTTTGAGTGGGACGAACCACGGATGATGGGAGTTGAAGTACCTTCACTCACTTTCTGAGACCGCTGCCATCCTCATCCAATGACTGATCAAGACCACACTTGGCACACACAGCTCCCATGACCCACTCTACATCCTGGTGCAGTTTGGAGAATGAGGGACCATGGATGATGGGACTTCCAGTCCCTTCCCTCACTTCCTGAGACCACTGGAACCCTCATCCAGAAAAAGATCAAGACTAAATGTGACACACTCAGCCCCCATGACCCACTCTACATCCTGGTGCTGTTTGGAGGAGGATGGACCATGGCCAATGGGACTTGCAGTACCTTCACTAAGTTCCTGAGACCACTGCAAGCCACATAAGCATCTAATACAGGGGTGGGCAAACTGCGGCCCGGGGGCCGGATGCGGCCCTTTGGCTGATTCTATCCGGCCCGCCTAAGGGCCTCTGGCTTGCCTCCCCTGCCTGGCATCTGCATAAAAATCTCCAGAGAAGGGGACTATAAGGAAGCATTATTTATTTTAGTGGTTTTTATTATTATTATGGTATAATAATTTTATAACAATAATAAAATAATATAATAAATAATATAATATAATGTTATATGATATATTATAATTTCAATATATTATGTTTATATATATATACTATAATATAATAATTATGATATTAATACTAATAATATATGAATATTTCTTGATATATTAATATGTTAATATTAATGATGTGTAATATATAGTAAATATAGTAAGTGAATAAATAAATAAATTATGTAGATTAGCATGTAGTTCCGCCTTTAGGTGCGGCCCTCCATAATATTTTTTGGCTCTCGTGTGGCCCCTTGGAAAAAATAGTTGCCCACCCCTGATCTAATAGGAACCAACCTTGGCACACAATGCCTTCCTCAAATAACCCGGGCACCGCCGGGTCCTCAGCTAGTAACATATAAAAAGTTAAAACCTTATGGGCTTATGGAGTTGCATTGGAGGAGAACTTGGGCATTGATCATGGGGTTGCATCGAAGGAGAACCTATTTCCAATAGAAATTATAAGCTTTCAAAATCTCTTTCTGTCTCTGAACTGCAATCCCTGGATTCCATTGCATGGAGCCATTGCAGTTAAAGAGGGGCCAAACTGGGTCAATTCAACAGTGTAGATGCACCCTTGTCCTCGGAACGGCTTCACAGTCCCCACAGGGAAGGGAAAAGCCACTATGGGCAGGAGATTTCCGATCTCCGTCGATTGAGACATCCCTTGCGGGCCTTGTATCTCCACTCTCTGTCTGGCCGAGGGCCCTTCTTCTTCTTTTTATCTGCCCAACATCCTCTTTGGTGGTATCCGCCACTATCTCTCGGCTTTAACCCATCTTCCCTAATGCAGATAGGAGCCCGACGGTCCTGTTATTTGGGGTTTGGGTTTCGTGACCTCTTCCAGGGTGAGAGCCTCCGTGTCTACATTGTCGAATTAACCCAGTTTGACGCCACTTTAACTCTCAGGGAAAGTGAGTGGCCCGAACCTTCCTTGTCAGAGAAGACAAAAGGATCCCATAGCCTTGTAATAATAATAATAATAATAATAATAATAATTTATTATTTATTTATTTAGTTAAAGTTGTGCCAAAAACTGCATTAAAGTGGCTGGTGTCCCCCCAGAATACAAATCCTAGGATGGTATAGCACAGTGTTTCCCAACCAGTGTGCCGGGGGCACACTAGTGTGCCGTGAGCAATCATCAGGTGTGCCTTGGGAAATTGGATCCTCCAGGAGGAGAGGGGGGGAGAGTCTAGTGTGTTGAAGTATAAAAACCCTAAGAAACCTACCTAGTTAAAAGCACAAAACTACAAACACCCCCCCTTCCCACCCGTTGTCTACTTGGTCTCTCCCTCTCCATGCATTGGGAAGGTCCGCCTCCCTTTCCCCAAGTAGAGACCTCCTCTTGCCTCCTCCTCCCCCGGGCCTCATGCCAGATGGTTCAGTCCAGCACCGCCCCCGCCCCTCTGTCCTCCCCCTCCTCCCTGGTGCGCGCGAAACCGCTCTCGGCCTCCCTCCAGCTCCCTGCCCGCCGCCGCCTTCCTTCCTGCCTACTTCGCCAGCCCCGAGATGCCCACTCGGGCCGCCCCGCTGACCCCCGAGGAGCTGCGCAGGTGGTGAGTGAGGTTCCTGCTCCCCACGACCCTAATTCAAGCCTGCCGGGGAGGGAGGGGGCAACTTAAGAGGGAGACTGCTGGTCTTTCGAGGCCCCCCCCCTCCAGAAACTGTAACTCCCAAATGTCACAGTGCTCTCTGGATATAGGTGAACTATAACTCCAAACTCAAGATCAATTACCAAGCAAACCCTTTCAGTACTTTCTGTTGGTAATGAGAGTTCAATATGCCAAGTTTGGTTCAATTCCATTGTTGCAAGAGTTCAGGATGCTCTTTGATTGTGTGTTAACTATAAATCCCAGAAACTGCAACTCCCAAATGTCAAGGTCTATTTTCCCCAAACTCCATCTGTGTTCACATTTGGGCATATTGAGTATCCATGCCAAGTTTGGTCCTGATCCAACATTTTTTGAGTCCACAGTGCCCTCTGGATATAGGTGAACTACAACTCCAAAACTCAAGGTGAATGCCCACCAAACTCTGATAGCATTTTCTCTTGGTTATGGGAGTTCTGGGTGGGAAGTTTGTGTCTTCCTGCCATTCCTGCCAGGATTCTATGTTCTGTTGATCGAAACAGGCCCAGGTTTCACACTGAGTGTATAAATACATTTAAAAACATATTAACTATATGTATTGCTGTGTTAGAGTGTCATTTTGTGTCGGGTTTTTTGGTGGTGTGCCCCAGGATTTTGGAAATGTAAATAGTGTGCCGCGGCTCAAAAAAGGTTGGGAAACACTGGCATAGCACATGTACAGGTTTAAAAAGGGGGCTACAGAATCAAAATACAACCGCATTATTATTATTATTATTATTATTATTATTATTATTGAGGGCTCCATAATGTTTAACCTTTCCTCCACTTCTCATGTTCTCCCTTTGGGAGGAACAAGAAGGCCAGCCAGACCATCTCTGGCTTTTGTCTTCTCTTCTTTCTTTTTCTTTTTTCATTCTTTCCTTTTTTTTTCCCCACCCAACTTTTCTGTCTGGTGGGAATGACCTCGCTTGACTGCAGGGGAGCCGACTTGGCCTTATCTTTTGGGAGGGGTGGATCTATCCCTGCCCCGTTATCTCCCATGCACAGAAAAGCCCAGTGTTTGTGTTCTCCGTGTTCCCTCCGAAGAAGGCGGCTTTCTTCTTTCCCAATGTATTGACCTCCCTGGGCCTTTAGTTTTGGTGGCGATAGGCTGAACTTTTGCGTCAAGCCCCCCTATAAGTCGTTGGGTGCGTCTACAATGTAGAGTTAATGCACTTTTGTTGCCACGGCGGCTCCATTCTACGGAATCCTGGGAGTTGTGGCTGGGCACTTGAAAACTACAGCTCCCAGGATCCCATAGCATAGAGCGGTGGCAGTTAAAGTGGTGCTGAACTGCGTTCATTTGACAATGCAAATGCACCCAAAGAAGGCTCGAGATCTTGCAAAGCTACAACTCCCAGCATCTCATAGCATCAACCCATGGCGATTAAAGTGGTGCTGGATGGCATTAATTTGACAATACAAATCCACCCAGAGAAGGCTCAAGACCTTGCAAAACTACAACTCCTAGGATCTCATAGCATTGAGCCATGGCAATTAGAGTGGTGTTGAATTGTATTAATTCCACAATGCAAATGCACCCAGAGAAGGCGCAACACCTTGCAAAACTACAACTCCTAGGATCTCATAGCATTGAGCCATGGCAATTAGAGTGGTGTTGGTAAATTCCACAATGCAAATGCACCCAGAGAAGGCTTTGCAAAACTATTATATCATAGCCATCATAGAGTGGTGTTGATTATATCCCACCCAAAGAAGGCGCAAGGTGTGCAAGGAGAGGCAGGTAATACATATATTATATTATATCATATATTATATCCCTATAGTATAGCACCTAGGTCTGCAAAGAGAGGCGGGTAATACATATATTATATTATATTATATCCCTATAGTATACCCCCTAGGTGTGCAGGTAATAGTTATATTATATTATATTGTATTGTATCATTAATTCCACTATGTAACAAAAATTGGGAAAAAAGTTATATAATTTCTCTCCCTCCCTCCCTCTCTCTATCTATCTATCTATCTTTTATGTCTATAATAAAAGTCAGTGTTTGCGGGTGGTGGGTGATGCGGTGGGAGGAATATGTGTCAGCGTTTCGATTGGCTGCCACTGTGAGATTATTTGCATAAAGGGCTCTGATTGGCCAGCCTCGAACTCCAACATTCTACGGCCCCAGACAGAGGGGATTGGCTGCCACTGAAATGGTATCTGCATAAAGGACTCCGATTGGCCAACCACATTCCAGCATTCTAAAGTGACTCAGAGGGAAAAGGAAAGGCCTCAGGCAGTCAGCCACTGCAGCCAACAGCAATGACGGATCACGACCAAACTTGGCAAACAGGGGCCCAATGGCCCACTTCACGACCTGGTGTGGTTTAGGGCAGGATGGGTCACGAATGATGGTATTTGCAGAACCTTCACCTCATTCACTTCCCAAACAACACTGTAGCCCCTACAAATCACAGACCAGGCCCAAATTTGACAGCAAGGCTTCCTCAACTTGATTTTCCTGACTAGGCCCCCAACAATGACAGAACAAGACCAAACTTGGCACACAGACCCCCCAAGATGCACCCTACATCCTGGTGCAGTTTGAGGGAGGATGGACCATGGATGACGGGACTTGCAGTACTTTAATTCACTTCCTTAGAGCACTGTGGCCCACACCAATGACAAATCAGGTCCAAACTTGCCACACAGAGGGCCAATGGCCCACTTTACAAACCTGCTGCGGTTTACGGCAGGATGGCTCACAAATGATGGGATTTGCAGTACCTTCACTCAATACATTTCCCACAGAACATTGCAGCCCCTACAAATCAGAGACCAGGCCCAAACTTGGCACACAGAGTACCCATGACCCACTCTACATCCTGGTGCAGTTTTGAGTGGGACGGACCATGGATGATGGGAGTTGAAGTACCTTCACTCACTTTCTGAGACCGCTGCCACCCTCATCCAATGACTGATCAAGACCACACTTGGCACACAGAGCCCCCATGACCCACTCTACATCCTGGTGCTGTTTGGAGAACAGGGGACCATGGATGATGGGACTTCCAGTACCTTCCCTCACTTCCAGAGACCGCTGCAACCCTCATCCAGAGAATGATCAAGACCAAATGTGATACACACAGCCCCCATGACCCACTCTACATTCTGGTGCTGTTTGGAGGGGGATGGACCATGGCCAATGGGACTCGCAATACCTTCACTAAGTTCCTGAGACCACTGCAAGCCACACAAACATCTAATAGGAACCAACCTTGGCACACAATGCCTTCCTCAAATAACCCGGGCACCTCCGGGTCCTCAGCTAGCTATCTATATCATAGGTAAAGGTAAAGATTTTCTCCTGACATTAAGTCCAGCTGTGTCCGACTCTGGGTTGTGGTTCTCATCTCTAAGCCAAAGAGCCGGCGTTGTCCATAGACTCCTCCAAGGCCATGTGGCTGGCATGACTGCATGGAGCGCCGTTATATATATTATATATTTGTATCATAGTTATATGCATGTGTGTGTGTGTATATATATATATATGATGCAATATATAATTAATATAATACAATATAATTAATATAATGCATTTATTATCTGGCTTTCCTTGCAGCTCTGGGCGTTATATGAGTCTACACTGACCATATAACCCAGTTTCAGACTGCATTACATATGGCAGTGCAGATGGGGCCCTCAGAATCAGCCCAATGCTCTCCGTGCCATTATTTGACTGTTTGCTCTCCAATTAAACATTCTTCCAGCTTCGGAACAATAAACCTTTCTCTTGATCCTGCAATATATTTTTTTTCTTTCTCAAACTAACTCCCTATCTGGCTATATCTATATATACCAAAGATATGTGTGGGGTTTTTTTCCCTTCTTCTTCGGCTGCCAAGAGAGAGACCCTGGACTATCCGAAAAGCGAGGCATGTAGACAAGAGCTCTGCGATAAAAGGCCCCGATAAGAGCCAGAAAATAGCAACAGACCCAAACTTTCCCACCGACTGGGAGACCAGGGAGGCAGAGCAAGTGACAGCTCCCCCCCTTTTGCAAGGCAGAGCCATCAAAGTCTTGCAAAGAGGGGGGGGCAAGGGGAGAGATAAAGGGCCAGCGAGCGAGCGAGCGTCCTCCTTGGGAGCCAGGATTCACCTGCCTTGTGTGCTGTTGTACATAGGAAACGGCCTATTTATTATTATTATTATTATTGTTGTTGTTGTTGTTGTTGTTAAGGAATGCATATCTGCATATAACTGGTTCGTTCACCCATTTTATTCTTATTTTTGGACAGATAATGCTTCTCCTAAAGGTACAATAACGGGGCATATTATTTACACTGCGACTTATATTAATTATATTGCATTATACACACACACATATATATATATATATATACACACATATGCATATACATATAACTACGATAGATATATATATATGAGATATATATATAACGGCGCTCCATGCAGTCATGCCGGCCACATGGCCTTGGAGGTGTCTACAGACAACGCCGGCTCTTCGGCTTGGAAATGGAGATGAGAACCACAACCCAGAGTTGGACACAACTGGACTTAATGTTAGTAGAAAATCTTTACCTATGATAGCTATAGATACATGCATGCATACATACATATATAGAGAGATAAACTATATAACAAGATTTTTTTCAAATTTTGTTACAGAGTGGAATTAATGATACAATACAATATAATCTATTATATAAAGGGGTTCCCGTCATGGACCGACCGTCCCAAACAGAGAAACCTTACAACGCAGAAACACCAAACTTGCCAACAGAAATAGGCCTCAAGCAAGGTATGTTTGTAGCAAAGAAACTTTCCCCCCCAAAACCTAAAAGGCCCCCAAAACAACGAGTAAAAAAACCCTCCAGTTCCCAGCATCCTCCGGGACTGCCAACGACTCTCCCAGCCTCTACATTCTGACAACATGATTGGCTGCCAATAACGGCGGATTTGCATAACTCCTGTACTGGCCAGCCAACATGAACATTCCGACCCATAATAAACTGTCAGAGGACGATAAGGCAAAGTACTGAGGCACAAACACCCAATTCACTACCCACAGAAAATTTACACCCCTACAAATCACAGACCACGCCCAAAATTGACAGTAAGGCTTCATTAACTTAATTTCCCTGACTAGGCCTCACTTAATGGAATGCTGTTTACGCTCTGAATTGACAGTAAGGCTTCATTAACTTGATTCTCCCGACTATGCCTCAGCTCATTGGACATTGTGTATGGCCTGAATTGACAGTAAGGCTTCATTAACTTGCTGTTCCTGACTAGGCCTCAGCTCATGGGACATTGTGTATGGCCTGAATTTACAGTAACCTACCTTGGCACACAGAGCCCCTATGACCCACGCTACATTCTACTACAGTTTGGAGGAGGGTGGACCATGGATTATGGGACTTGAAGTACCTCCATGGATAATGGGATTTGTACTACTTCAAAACCCATCATTCCCCACAGACCACTGTGGCCCAGAACCAAGACCGATAAAGACCAAACTTGGCACACAATGCCCCCCATGACCCACACTCCATCCGACTGCAGTTCAGAGGAGGACACACCATGGATAATGGGATTTCAAGTACCTCCACTCACTTCCAAAGTACCCCACCACCACACAAGCATCAACCTCTACATCAACACAGCAGACGGAAAGACAAAAAAACATTGTATATCCACAAGCTATGCAGAACGCCAGCAACACCGCACACCAGCAACTCCCCAGGACTTCAACATCCCACCCACCAGAACAACCCACAACGACACAGCCATGGCCCCAACAACACCATAACTAACAACAATTCCAACCCTTACATACTCAGACTTTCTCGCATCTCCTAAATAGGGCACAGCAACGCATGCCGGGTACAGCTAGTGTAATATAATATAATAAAAAATAAATATTACCTGCCTCTCCTTGCAGACCTAGGTGGTATACTATAGAGATATAATATAATATATGTATTACCCGCCTCTCCTTGCAGACCTAGGTGGTATACTATAGGGATATAATATCATATAATAAATATATCCCACACACACACACACACACTTTTTTTTGCAAAGGGAGTCATAATATGGTCAGTGTAGGCCTATATAATGCATCTCAATATAGTTAAATTGCATTATTATTATTATTATTCACCCACCTCTCCTCACAGCTTGAGATGGAACACCACATCAATAAAACACCGCCATAAAATACATGCATTAAAATATTTATATTTATAATGATGTGCTTTTTACATGTGTTTTATGATATGTATTTTATCTTCATATGTTTTCACCCGCCTCAAGCTGTTAGCAAAAATGATATTATATTATATCACTATAGTATACCACCTAGGTCTGCAGGAGAGGCGGGTAATACATTTATTATATTATATTATATCATAGCATATAAACTGGGTTGCTGTGAATTTTTCAGGTTGTGAACATGGACAGACATTTCGCTGGCATCTGTGGTGAATGGCATTTCAGATGTCTATTGGCAGTGAGACAAGTGGAATTTATTAATATTGTAATATTAATATGGTATTATTAATACTATTAATAATAATAATATATGTCAAATAATGGCCGGGTGGGAGAAGGAACCCTTGTCTGTTTGAAGCAAGTGTGGATGTTGCAATTAGCAAGCTGGAATAGCATTGAGTAGCCATGAAGTTTGCAAAGTCAATCAGTGAGGGTATCTGCATGGAGAGGTGGCCTGGCCTCTGTTGCCTTGCCTGGAGGCATCCTCTGTGGAATGATGTCCAGGGTGGGAGAAGGAACCCTTGTCTGTTTGAAGCAAGTGTGGATGTTGCAATTAGCAAGCTGGAATAGCATTGAGTAGCCATGAAGTTTGCAAAGTCAATCAGTGAGGGTATCTGCATAGAGGTGGCCTGGCCTCTGTTGCCTGGAGGCATCCTCTGTGGAATGATGTCCAGGGTGGGAGAAAGAGTCCTTGTCTTTTTGAAGCAAGTGTGGATGTTGCAATTAGCAAGCTGGAATAGCATTGAGTAGCCATGATGTTTGCAAAGTCAATCAGTGAGGGTATCTGCATAGAGGTGGCCTGGCCTCTGTTGCCTGGAGGCATCCTCTGTGGAATGATGTCCAGGGTGGGAGAAAGACCCCTTGTCTGTTTGAAGCAAGTGTGGATGTTGCAATCAGCCAGCTCCACTATCATTGAGTAGCCATGATGTTTGCAAAGTCAATCAGTGAGGGTATCTGCATAGAGGTAGCCTGGCTGTTGTTGCCTGGAGGCATCCTCTGTGGAATGATGTCCAGGGTGGGAGAAAGACCCCTTGTCTGTTTGAAGCAAGTGTGGATGTTGCAATCAGCCAGCTCCACTAGCATTGAGTAGCCATGATGCTTGCAAAGTCAATCAGTGAGGGTATCTGCATAGAGGTAGCCTGGCCTGTGTTGCCTGGAGGCATCCTCTGTGGAATGATGTCCAGGGTGGGAGAAGGAACCCTTGTCTGTTTGAGGCAAGTGTGGATGTTGCAATTAGCAAGATGGAATAGCATTGAGTAGCCATGAAGTTTGCCAAGTCAATCAGTGAGGGTGTCTGCATAGAGGTAGCCTGGCCTCTGTTGCCTGGAGGCATCCTCTGTGGAATGATGTCCAGGGTGGGAGAAAGAGTCATTGTCTGTTTGAAGCAAGTGTGGATGTTGCAATTAGCAAGCTGGAATAGCATTGAGTAGCCATGAAGTTTGCAAAGTCAGTGAGGGTATCTGCATAGAGGTGGTCTGGCCTCTGTTGCCTGGAGGCATCCTCTGTGGAATGATGTCCAGGGTGGGAGAAAGACCCCTTGTCTGTTTGAAGCAAGTGTGGATGTTGCAATCAGCCAGCTCCACTATCATTGAGTAGCCATGATGTTTGCAAAGTCATTCAGTGAGGGTATCTGCATAGAGGTAGCCTGCCGCGTGTTGCCAGGAGGCATCCTCTGTGGAATGATGTCCAGGGTGGGAGAAAGACCCCTTGTCTGTTTGAAGCAAGTGTGGATGTTGCAATCAGCCAGCTCCACTAGCATTGAGTAGCCATGATGCTTGCAAAGTCAATCAGTGAGGGTATCTGCATAGAGGTAGACTGGCCTGTGTTGCCTGGAGGCATCCTCTGTGGAATGATGTCCAGGGTGGGAGAAGGAACCCTTGTCTGTTTGAGGCAAGTGTGGATGTTGCAATTAGCAAGATGGAATAGCATTGAGTAGCCATGAAGTTTGCCAAGTCAATCAGTGAGGGTGTCTGCATAGGGTAGCCTGGCCTCTGTTGCCTGGAGGCATCCTCTGTGGAATGATGTCCAGGGTGGGAGAAAGAGTCCTTGTCTGTTTGAAGCAAGTGTGGATGTTGCAATTAGCAAGCTGGAATAGCATTGAGTAGCCATGAAGTTTGCAAAGTCAATCAGTGAGAGTATCTGCATAGAGGTAGCCTGGCCTCTGTTGCCTGGAAGCATCCCCTGGCTCAATGCTATGGGATCCTGGGAGTTGTAGTTTGACACGGTCTGCAGCTTTTTCGGCCCAAGAGTATCTCACCAAAGCCAGTAAAAGTGGTGTCAAACTGCATCCAATCCTACAGTGCAGATAGATGCACCCTAATATTGCCTGAATGAAACGGCAGTGCTTGGGGTGTAATTGTTGATCAAGCCCCAAAGCGATCTGGCTTTGGGATCTCTAGCGTCCTCAAGGGCTCAGGCAGGAAAGGTGAGATGACAAGAAGCAGTAGCCGGATCTGCAAAGAGCAAGGGTCAACTTGAATAGCGGAAGCCAAAGATCAAAAGGAGGCCACGGATAGAAATCTAAGGTCAGGACTTGAACTTGGCAACCGGAGATGGCAAGGGTTGTGTTTCCTACCTGTAATCTTACCTGGGCTTTCCAATTTCCCAAGGAGGCCTTTCTCGACATCCCAACACCCACACTGCGTCTACACTATAGGTTTAATGTGTCGTGACACCACTTTTACTGCCATGACTCAGTGCTGTGGGATCCTGCTGGTAATGCTAGAAAATACTGCTGCTACTACTACTACTACTACAACAACAACAATAACAACAATTACTGCTATTGAATCTTGCTGGTGGTCCTAGAAAATAATAATAATAACCTATTATTATTGTTATTTGTTTACTGCTATGCAATCTTACTGGAGGTCCTAGTAAATAATAATAATAACGTATTATTATTGTTATTTGTTTACTGCTATGCAATCTTGCTGGAGATCCTTGTAAATAATAATAATAATCTATTATTATTGTTATTTCTTTACTGCTATGCAATCTTACTGGAGGTCCTAGTAAATAATAATAATAACAACAGCCTATTATTGTTATTTGTTTACTGCTATGCTTACTGGAGGTCCTAGTAAATAATAATTATTATTATAACGTATTATTGTTGTTATTTGTTTATTGCTATGCAATCTTACTGGAGGTCCTAGTAAATAATAATAATAATGTATTATTATTGTTATTAGTTTACTGCTATGCAATCTTACTGGAGGTCCTAGTAAATAATAATAATAACAACAGCCTATTATTGTTATTTGTTTACTGCTATGGAAACTTGCTGGAAGTCCTTGTAAATAATAATAATAATCTATTATTATTGTTATTTGTTTACTGCTATGCTTACTGGAGGTCCTAGTAAATAATAATAATAATAATCTATTATTATTGTTATTTGTTTACTGCTATGCAATCTTACTGGAGGTCCTAGTAAATAATAATAACAACAACAGCCTATTATTGTTATTTGTTTACTGCTATGGAAACTTGCTGGAGGTCCTTGTAAACAATAATAATAATCTATTATTATTGTTATTTGTTTACTGCTATGCTTACTAGAGGTCCTAGTAAATAATTATTATTATTATAACGTATTATTGTTGTTATTTGTTTATTGCTATGCAATCTTACTGGAGGTCCTAGTAAATAATAATAATAATGTATTATTATTGTTATTTGTTTACTGCTATGCAATCTTGCTGGAGATCCTTGTAAATAATAATAATAATCTATTATTATTGTTATTTGTTTACTGCTATGCAATCTTACTGGAGGTCCTAGTAAATAATAATAATAACAACAGCCTATTATTGTTATTTGTTTACTGCTATGGAATCTTGCTGGAGGTCCTAGTAAATAACAACAACAGCAACAACGTATTATTGTTATTTGTTTAATGCTATAGAATCCTGCTTGAGGTCCTAGTAAATAATAATAATAACCTATTATTGTTATTTGTTTACTGTTATGGAACCTTGCTGGAGGTCCTAGTAAATAATAATAATAACGTATTATTATTGTTATTTGTTTACTGCTATGGAATCTTGCTGGTGAAGGCCCCGCAAATTCCGCATGCCTTATTATATGGCTCTTACTTAAATACATTTCCAAATATTTCGCTTTCATGGCTCTCTGGGTCAAAAAGGTTCCCAACCCTTGCCATATACAAACACATACATACACAGATATACATACATATTTATACAGACACACTTACATTGTTGAGCTATCTCTCAAAATAGAGTCAGCACCTTGGAAAGTGCTTTTTGAGCCTCTATTCAAAATCCGGAACGGATGCGCTGCCCCATTGGAATGGGGCCCATTTTTTAAAGGGAAAATTGCCTTGTTTTTCCTTATATACATTACCGCAGTGTTTCCCAACCGGTGTGCCCCGGCACACTAGTGTGCCGTGAGCGATCCTCAGGTGTGCCGTGGGAAATTGGAACCTCCCAGCATGCTTTGCGAGTGCGCACCAAGTCCGAGCGCAAGCGATAGTCAAAGGCCTTGGTTTAAAGATTGCTAGGACGTAGGCTGAAGGGGAGGGCGGCAGCCTGGAAGGAGTCCCGTCACAGCTGCTGCAAGAGCCGTGGGTGGTTGCCTATAGGCCGGTAAGCGCGAAGGAGGAGGAGGAGGCACCGTGAGGGCGGGGCAGGGGAAGGGGGAATTGCATGCATGCAGGCGGAGGGAGCGAAGGGGCGGGGCCAGGCCCGCTTTGAGTGGCAGCAGTTGGCCGTTCTCTGCTGCCGGCGCTTCCTGCTTTCTGAAAGGACGAGGCGAGGAAGGGGCGAGGCGGTTCCTCTCATTGCGCTCTCGCCGGCGTCATTTGCTCTTTGATTGTATGTGAACTATAAATCCCAGAAACAGTAACTCCCAAATGTCAAGGTCTGTTTTCCCCAAACTCCATCTGCGTTCACATTTGGGCATATTGAGTATTCATGCCAAGTCTGGTCCTGATCCAACATTGTTTGAGTCCACAGTGCTCTCTGGATATAGGTGAACTACAACCCCAAAACTCAAGGTCAATTCCCTACCAACCTTATAGTGTTTTCTTTTGATTATGGGAGTTGTGTGTAGGAAGTTTGTGTCTTTCTGCCATTCCTGTTGTGTTCATCGAAACAGGACCAGGTTTCATACTGAGTGTATAAATACATTTTAAAACATATTAACTATATGTATTACTGTGTTAGAGTGTCGTTTGGTGTCATTTTGGTTGGTGGTGTGCCCCAGGGTTTCGTAAATGTAAAAAGTGTGGCGCAGCTCAAAAAAGGTTGGGAAACACTGCATCCAGTGCTCTCTGGATATAGGTGAACTACAACTCCAAAACCCAAGGTCAATGCCCACCAAACTCTTATAGTATTTTCTCTTGGTTATGGGAGTTCTGTGTGGGAAGTTTGCGTCTTTCTGCCATTTCTGCCAGGATATCTATGTTGTGTTCATCGAAACAGGCCCAGGTTTCACACTGAGTGTATAAATACATTTAAACACATATTAACGATATGTATTACTGTGTTAGAGTGTCATTTTGTGTCGTTTTGGTTGGTGGTGTGGCCCAGGATTTTGCAAATGTAAAAAGTGTTCCATGGCTCGAAAAAGGTTGAAAAACACTGTCTTAATCTATATGGTATGTGTGTGTGTGTATATGTGTGTGTGTATATATATATGGTATGTGTGTATGTCTATATCTATATGGTATGTGTGTATGTGCATATATATGGTACGCGTGTATGTCTATATCATATGGTATGTGTGTATGTGCGTGTGTATATATGTGTGTGTACATATATGGTATGTGTGTATGTATATGGTATGTGTGTATGTGTGTATATATATATGGTACGTGTGTATGTCTATATCTATATGGTATGTGTGTATGTGCGTGTGTGTATATGTGTGTGTACATATATATCTATTGTGTATGTGTGTATGTATGGTGCGTGTGTGTATATATATATATGGTGTGTGTGTATATATATGGTGTGTGTGTGTGTCTATATCTATATGGTATGTGTGTATGTGCGTGTGTGTATATGTGTATATATATATGTTATGTGTGTATGTCTATATCTATATGGTGTGTGTATATATATATATATGGTATGTGTGTGTGTGTATGTATGTATATGCATGACTTGAACTGCCACGGATTTGGTAAATGTAAAAAGTGTGCCGCGGCTCAAAAAAGGTTGGGAAACACTGCATTCCCGGATCCTTCTCCTTCAAAATACATAGAAAAATAGTATAAGAACATAAGATCATAAGAAGAGCCATGCTGAATCGGACCTCAGCCCATCTAGTCCAGCATTGTGTATCACACAGTGGCCCACCAGTTGTACACGAGGATCTCGAGCAGAAGGGAGGGCAAAACCCTGACCTGCTCCTGACCCCCACAACCAGTACCCAGGGAAATCCTGCCTGCCTCCACCAACACAGAGGTGGCACTTGAATGTCCTTTTCAGTAACTACCGATACACTTGGTATCCATGAATCTGTCTAATCCTGCCTTGAAGCTGTCCAGGCTGACCGCTGTCACAACCTCCTCTGGAAGTGAGTTCCATAACCCAATGACCCAAGAAATATTTCCCTTTAGTAGTCCTAATTTTCCTACCTTGGAGCTTCAGGGTGCCCTCTAGTCAGGCATGTAGCCAGGGGCTAGGGGCTTCAGCCCCCCAAAATTCTCAGGGTGGTCCGCGAAAGGCCTTACTGGTACATTATTTAAACTGTTATGTTTATTCATATCATGATCTGATCACCATGCTCATTATATCCCACATTAATGGGGTTATTGGGATAACAATACAAAAGGTTTGCTAGGGTAGACCCTCTTCCACCCCAGTCTCAGCCCCCCGAAACAAACTCAGCCCCCGAAACAAAATCCTGGCTACGGCCCTGCCTCTAGTCCTAGTGTTTTGTGACAAAGTATATATATATATTTATTTATTAAATTCGATTTGGTAGACCGCTCTCTCTGGAGCCCAGAGCGGTTTACAGCATAAAATCAATAAAACATCAAAAACAGATAAAAAGACGTATACCCAAAAGCCCCACTCCCCACAATAACCCCGGCAAGCAATCATATGCAGAAGCAATACATGGCAGAACGGTGTGTTGGCAGCTGGCAAATAGGAGGCATCAGTTGGAACCAAATGCCTGCCTATATAACCAAGTCTTCACAGACTTGCGAAGGCCAACAAGCCCCGTAGTGCTCGTATCTCCTCTGGCAGAGAATTCCAGAGGGTTGGAGCGGCCACTGTAAATGCTCTCTGCCGGGTGCTCGACAGCCTACAGATCTTAATACTAGGGACCTCTAGTAGATTAAGCCCCTCTGAGCGCAGTGATCTTCTGGGTTTGTATGGGGTAAGACGCTCCCTCAGGTACACTGGCCCCAAACCATGTAAGGCCTTGAAAGTTAGAACTAACACCTTGAAGGAGACCCGGAATTCAATGGGAAGCCAGTGCAGTGCACGCAGGAGTGGGGTCACATGCGCAGATCTTGGGGCTCCCGACAGCAGGCGCGCTGCTGCGTTCTGCACCAGCTTAAGTTTCGGATCGCCGACAAGGGTAGGCCAATGTACAGCGCATTACAGTAATCGAGCCTCGAGATGACCGTGGCTTGGATCACCGTGGCCAGGTCGCAGCGGAAGAGGTAGGGAGCCAGACGTTTCGCCTGCCGTAGATGGTAAAACGCTGTCTTGCAAGCGCAGGCAATCTGCACTTCCATCGACAGTTGGGTGTCTAGCTGGACCCCAAGGCTCTTAACTAGGGGCTGTGGGCGAAGTGCCACACCATCAAACGTTGGCAACTGGGTCTCTACCCCCCCGGCGGCCCAGCCACAAGATCTCCGTCTTCGCGGGTTCACCTTCAACTTACTGGCTTGCCATCCAGTTACAGCTTCCAGGCAGAGATGGAAATTATCGGGTACAGATTCCACCCGGGGTCCATCCTCAGAATGAGCTGGGTGTCATCAGCGTACTGATGGCACTCCAGCCCAAAACTCCGTACCAATTGGGCAAGTGGTCGCATATAGATGTTAAATAACAGCGGGGAGAGAATGGCCCCCTGAGGGACCCCGCAAAGGCAAGGGGATGTGCAAATATATATATACCCTTTCCCTTAAGTCCCCTTCCCATTAAGCGAGAGGGCGGTGGGAGTGCCAGTTAGCCCCTGCCCAGTTAGTTAACTTTGCCTCCTCACCTCCAATGAGCGCAACGCCTTCCTTACAATCCTCACAATCCCTGCCATTTCTATAAAAAAATTATTATTTTTGCGTATTTTAAATCAAAACAGGGCCGGGAGGGGGCCGTGTGGGAGGGAGGGGGGGGTCTCTAGTTAATCGGTCTCCGCAGAGTCTCTTGGAAGCGGGCGCCTTTTCCGGGGCTGCGCATCCCCTTCTCTGCCAAAGCCAGCCTTCAGTAATTCAGTTTTTAAAAAGCATGAAAAAAGGGAGTTGATGAAATTCCGCTATCAGCACCGAGCCAATATGCAAAATATCTCGCCGAGAATCAAATAGCTATTATGTTTTCATTTCCATTTCGGCGTATTTGCTTAATGAAGAATAGACAGATCAGGCCGGCGGAGGGAGCCTGCGTGAGGTGATAAAACCCTTCTAGGCTCCCAGCAAAATCCCACGGAAAGAAAGAAAGAAGGAAAGAAGGAAGGAAGGAAGAGAAGAGAATGACAAACTGCCTTCCCTTTCTTCTCCTCCTTTGCTCCTTTATGAGATGCATTATTGCCGCATCAAACCCATAACACTTGGCCAAAGGAAAGATGGGTGGCGTGCTTCCTTCTCCAGAGTCTTCTCCCCGTCGTTTTTCTGCTTCCTCTCTTCCTTACCTTCTTTTTCCATGTTGTTCTCTTCCTCTTTTTCCTTATTCTTCTCTTCTCCATCTTCCTACATCTCTTCTTTTCCTCTCCTTATTTCTTCTCTTCTTTCTCCTTCCTTCTTTTTTTTACTTTCTTTTTCTCTTCTTTCCTCCATCTCTTCTTTCCGCTCCTCCGTTTCCTTCTATTTTTCCCACTTCTTCTCTCATTCTCTTCCTCTCTTTTTCCTTCTTTTCACCTCTTCTTTTTTGTCTTCTTTAGCCCTCTCTTCTTTCCTACTCCTTCTCCATTTTCTTTGTCTCTTGCTCATCTTCTTTTCCTCTCATCCCTTTTCTATCTTTCCTCTTACAATTCCTTCTTCTCTTCTTCATTTTCTCCCTCTTTCTTTCTTCCTTCCTTTCCTTCCTTCCATCTTTTTCCTTCCTTCTGTCCTTTCTGTCTGTCTTTTCCTCCCTTCCTTTTGTATTTCCTTCCTTCTGTATTTCCTTCCTTCTTTCTTCCATTCCTCCTTTCCTTCCTTCTGTATTTCCTTCCTTCCCTCCGTCCTTCCTTCTTTTCTTCCTTCCTTCTGTCTATCTTTTTCCTTCCTTCCTTCTGTATTTCCTTCCTTCTGTCTTTCCTTCTTTCCATTTTTCCTTCCTTTTTTCTGTTCTTCCTTCCCTCTGTCCTTCCTTCCTTCCATCTGTTCTTCCTTCTTTCTGTCTTTTTTACTTCCTTCCTTCCTTCCGTATTTCCTTCCTTCCTTCTGTATTTTCTTCCTTCTGTCTGTCTGTCCTTCCTTCCATCTTTTATTCCTTCCTTTCTTCCTTTTTTCTGTTCTTCCTTCCTTCCTTCTGCCCTTCCTTCCGTCTGTCCTTCTTTCCGTCTGTCCCTTCTTTCCGTCTTCCTTCCTTCTTTCCTTCTGTATTTCCTTCGTCCTTCCTTCCTTTTTTCTGTTCTTCCTTCCTTCTATCCTTCCTTCCTTCCGTCTGTCCCTTCCTTCCATCTTCCTTCCTTCCTTCCGTATTTCCTTCCTTCCTTCTGTATTTTCTTCCTTCTGTCTGTCTGTCCTTCCTTTTATTCCTTCCTTTCTTCCTTTTTTCTGTTCTTCCTTCCTTCCTTCTGCCCTTCTTTCCGTCTGTCCCTTCTTTCCATCTTCCTTCCTTCCTTCTTTCCTTCTGTATTTCCTTCGTCCTTCCTTCCTTCCTTTTTTCTGTTCTTCCTTCCTTCTATCCTTCCTTCCTTCCTTCCGTCTGTCCCTTCCTTCCATCTTCCTTCCTTCCTTCCTTCCGTCTTTTTTTCTTTCCTTCACCTTCTCACTTTCTCATTCCCTCCATCCTCCTGCTTCCTTCTCTCCTTCTCTCAAAGCGGGTATGTTTCAAAGCGGGTATGGGCAAACTTGGGCCCTCCCTCCGGGTGTTTTGGACTTCAATTCCCACAATTCCTAACAGTCTCAGGCCCCTTGTTAGGAATTGTGGGAATTGGAGTCCAAAACACCTGGAGGGAGGGCCCAGTTTTGCCCATACCTCCATTGAAACCTATCGAGAGACTGTGGTGAAATGATCCCAGGCCCGAATTAGGAATGGAGGAAGGTTTCGCTACATTCGGTCAGAGAGACGTAGATTGCCAACATCTTACGGACCTCAAGTCCAGCAGTTCAAATATAACAGCCTGCATAGTGTGGGAGGGAGATGTCGTCCCACAGATGGCCAATCCGAGATAGGCAAGTCTGGTTGCAGAAAGCACAGCAGAAAGTCTCCTTGGGTGATGTTGTTTCCAGGTTGTGGTTCTTTCTGTGTTGTCATTCACCATTGTTGGTGATCAGTCTGGCCGAGCCTGAGATGTTGTTTCAGGGAGTCCTGAGATCTCTTTTTTTGGGGCGCCTCTCTTGCGCTGACCCGTGGCAAGTTCACCGTAGAGTAGTATCTTTGGGAGGCGGTGGTACTCCATCTTAGATACGTGCCCTGCCTAGTGCAGCTGTGTTCTCAATAGCATGGCCTCAAAGCTAACCTAGCGGTTCGAAAACATTTAAATGTGAGTAGATTAATAGGTACAGCTCCGTCAGGACTCAGTGCTGTGGGATCCCTGGAAATGCTGGAAAAATACTACTACCTCTTCTGATAATAATAATAATAATCTATTATTATTAATTACTAATTATTATTATTTATTATTAATATAGAAAAATTCAATATGTGTGTGTGTGTAGTTGAGCTATCTCCCAAAACTGAATCAGCACCTTGGAAAGTGTCTTTTGAGCCTCAATTCAAAACCCGGAGTAAATATGCTGCCCCATTGGAATGGGACCCATCAATCTTGGGGTGCATTTTCTTATTTATTTATTTATTTATTTATTTATTTCCACGGTATTTATATGCCGCCCTTCTCAACCCCGAAGAGGATTTAGAGCGGATCTCAAGCGAAATGCAAATACAATGAACTATAATTATTGCCGCAGTTACAACATCAATATTACATATCACATAGTGCTATAACAATATCACGTAGAACTATAACAATTATATTGCAATATTATTAGTAATATTGCGTGTAACACAAAATATATAGTTATATTATTAGTAGTAGTAATATATTGCATTACATTATCTCTCTCGGCATTACTTCGCGAACGAAGATTCTTAGGAAGGACTCATCCCACGCTTTTTACAAGCGTGTTGATGACAAAAAAGGCCAATCTGAGATAGGCAAGTTCGGTTGCAGAAAGCACAGCAGAAAGTCTCCTTGGGTGATGTTGTTTCCAAGTTGGGGTTCTTTCTGCGTTGTCGTTTCTCTTCGAGGCCTGTTTGGCGTGTCTTCTCGAAAGAGGCCGCAGCATCGTGGAGAGTGCGTCTCCATGCCTCCCGTTGTGAGGCCAGGGTGGACCATTGTTGGTGATCAATCTGGCCGAGCCTGAGATGTTGTTTCAGGGAGTCCTGATATCTCTTTTTTTGGGGCGCCTCTCTTGCGCTGACCCGTGGCAAGTTCACCGTAGAGTAGTATCTTTGGGAGGCGGTGGTACTCCATCTTAGATACGTGCCCTGCCTAGTGCAGCTGTGTTCTCAATAGCATGGCCTCAATGCTGGTGATCCCTGCTTGCTCAAGGACAGCAACATTAGTCACATAGTCGGTCCAGTGTATATTTTGTGAAGACAGCGCTGATTAAAGCGTTCGAGGAGTCGTAGGTCTTGGCGATAGGTGACCCATGTTTCAGACCCATAAAGGAGAATAGACAGCACGATAGCTCTGTACACACTGATTTTGGTGCTTTGTCTCAGGTGCTTGTTGCTCCAGACTCTTTTGTGAAGCTTTCCAAATGCACCCTGTGCCTTTGCTAATCTGTGATCTATCTCTTTATCTATCTTGGCGTCTGAAGAGATGATGTTTCCTAGGTAGGTGAACTGCTGAATGGACTTAAGCACAGATTCACCTATGCTGATGTGGGGATGGTGGTGTTCTTCCTGTGGTGCGGGCTGGTAGAGGACTTCGTTTCCTTCAGGCAGACTTCCAGCCCAAACAGCTCTGCAGCTGTTGCAAAGCAGGATGTGAGGCGCTGCAGGGCTGCTTCTGAATGGGCGACAAGGGCAGCATCATCAGCAAAAAGCAGCTCACGGACTAGATAGTTTAGAGTCTTAGTGCGAGCCCTCAGACGGCTTAAGTTGAACAAGCTGCCATCAGTACGATAGCGTATACAGTATATATGTCGTCTTCTTCTTCGAGGTCTGCCGTAGCCCTTTGGAGCATCATGCTGAAGAAGATTGTAAATAGGCTTGGTGCAAGAACACAACCTATTATACCATACTATATTATACTGTAATATCAAATACAACATACTATGTTATTGTCACAGTACAACAATTACATATCACATTGTATTATAACAAATTATATTGCAATATTATTAGTAATATTACATAACGTAAATATACAATTATAATATCTTATTTTTGTTAGTACTATTATATTGTATTACATTACAACGTTATCTGTATTATATGCATAGACAATATTATACCATACCATTATACTATATTATAATATATATTATGCTACATTATATTATAAATAACAAATAAAATTATTTATTTAAATAAAAATAATTTTTAATACATACATAAAATTAACGCAGTTAAGCAGAATAAATAAAATAAACAACAAATAAATACTAAATATTCCTTAGGGAAATATTGCCTTAGTATATGCCTCTCATGCTGGGATATATAGTCCCAATGAATATCTCCTTGAATATCAACCAATTAAACATAGTTTACAGCACAAAAACAACGTTTCCCAAGTAGAACGATGACTTTCAAAGTAAGGACGTCACACTCAAACAGGAAATAATACTCCTAACCCAGGAACAGAAAACCCATCTCGTGCTGGGATATATAGTACCGATGGTAGAATAGAATCTCAGGTATATATTATGCCAAGGAACTCCGGCACCTCCTGTGTGCGTATATGGGACTATATATCCAAAGTCTCTCAATTGGGGAACCCATTGGCATTCCTTGGGACTATTTACATCCCCCTTGTGCTGGGATATATAGTCTCAATGGTAAAAGAATCTCAGACATATATCGTCCCAAGGAATGCCGGCACCCCATTGTGTGCGTATATGGGACTATATATCTAAAGTCTATACATCCAACATCTCTCAATTGGGGAACCCATTGGCATTCCTTGGGACTATTTACATCCCCCTTGTGCTGGGATATGTAGTCTCAATGGTAAAAGAATCTCAGACATATATCATTCCAAGGAATGCCGGCACCCTATTGTGTGCGTATATGGGACTATATATCCAAAGTCTATACATCCAACGTCTCTCAATTGGGGAACTCATTGGCATTCCTTGGGTCTATTTACATCCCTCTTGTGCTGGGATATGTAGTCTCAATGGTAGAATAGAATCTCAGATATATATCGTGCCAAGGAATGCCGGCACCCCATTGTGTGCGTATATGGGACTATATATCCAATTGAGGAACACATTGGCATTCCTTGGGACTATTTACATCCCTCTCGTGCTGGGATATATAGTTCCAATGGTAGAATAGAATTGTGGATGTAGAGATGCCAACCCCCCGTTGTTGCCCCTCTTTCTCCCCAATTAAGGGGGTCTCCGTGCCCTCCTATCCATATCCAAAGACCCATCATCCACAAGGGACTCAAGATCCCATCATCCACCAATAGCAAGGGGGGGTCTCTCCCGGCCTTCCCCCCAATGACTCCAGGCCCTGTCTATTTACGCGCGGCAGAACAAAGGCCCCCCTAATCGAGACAAAGCCGGCGACAATGAGCGTGAAGAAAGGGGCCGCGGCGGAAAGAGGGAGGCAATTTATTCTAATTCTACTAATTTCAGTTCCAGCACAATTAAAAAGGCTCTGATAATATTCAGAAACAATCGCCGGCTAACAAATCGGGTTCGCTCGCTGTAAATGAAACATCGTTAGGCTAATTTCCCCTTTCACGCCTGCCTGCCTGCCTGCACGGCTCCCGGTCTGATAAAGTTAACCCGCTCCATCCGGATGGAGCATCCACACTGCACACACAAAAGACCTATTTTCTATCACACACACACACATATATGTGGTATTCTTATAAGTATTGATTTGTTTGACATGCTTGTGTTCCACTACCGGTTGTAGTCTGAAGTCTGAAGACCTTGGAAAACTATCACTTCCTGTACTGCATAGCATTGAGCCATGGCAGCTCAAGTCATGCATATACATACACAAACACATGCGCACGCACACACATATACCATATATATACACATACATATACACACGCACATACACACATACCATATAGATATAGACATACACATATACCATATATACACACACATATAAACACACACACACATACACACATACCGTATAGATATAGGCATACACACATACCACACACATATACACACACGCACATACACACATACAATATAGATGACATACACACATACCATTTATATACACATACACATTCACACATACCATATAGATATAGACATACACACATACCATATATATACACAGACATGTATACACACACATACATACATACCATATAGATATAAACATACACGCATACCATATACACACACATATACATGCACGCACATACATACATACCATATAGATATAGACATACACACATACCATATACACACACACATATACACACAGGCACATACACACATACCATATACTGTAGATATAGACATAGACACTTACCATATATACACACACACATACATACACGCACATACACACATACCATATAGATATAGACATACACACATACCATATATATACACACACATATACACACACGCACATACACACATACCATATAGATATAGACATGTACCATATATATATATACATGGCATTCTTATAGGTATTGATTTGTTTTACATCCCTGTGTCTCTACCACCAGTTGTAGTCTGAAGCATGCGAGCTACTTATAATAAAACCAAGTCAGAAAGATCTACCTACCTCCTCAAAACTGGAGAGGGGGGGGGCGGGGCTTGGGGTGGCCTGGCTCCGCCCCCCTCTGGCTTTGGAGCTCCCAGCAGCTTCTCCAGGCTTGAGGATAGCAGTGCCAAGCCAGCCTTGTGCTAGCTATGCCACCACTGGCTTGGCATTTCCATACTCAAGCCTGGAGAAGCTACTGGCAGTGCCGAAGCCGGGAGGGGGCGGGGCTTGGTGCGGCCTGGCTCCGCCCCCCTCTGAGAAGCGCCCTATCCGGCTGGGATCAACCTCCTTCGGTCTCGGGATCGACTGGTCGATCGTGATCGACTTCCTGGGCAGCCCTGTCCAGACGTTCCAGGATCTGCCACAGACCTTTAATGTTATAGTACAATGTAATATATAATATTAATATTGTGCTCTGGCAATAATATATATTGTATTTACATTTTACTTGTAAGCCGCTCTGAGTCCCTTTTAGGGTGATAAGGGTGGTATATAAATGTCGTGTATATATATATATATATATATATATATATATATATATATATATATATACATACTAGCTGTACCCGGCACGCGTTGCTGTGCCCTATTTAGGAAATGTGAGAAAGTCTGAGTATGTAAGGGTTGGAAATGATGTTACTTACGGTCTTGGTGGGGTCATGTAGGCATGAATGGCGCACTTTCTATGTGTGCTCCAAATGATGTCATCTGGAAGCATGAGTTCTATTGTCTTATATAGCGGAGGAAGTGTTTTGATTCTGGAGTGTCTCCACTCAGCCAAGTCTGTAGTGGTTGTGGAGGAGTGGCAAGTGGTGGTAGAGAGACTTTACCGGCTAGGCAGCACATTCCCGGTGTTTCTGCTGGGTATTTCAGGGCTTTGCAGTGTGTGCAGATGTGTGTTAGGGTGCCAATGTCGGCCTCTGGCGCCATGCTGTAGTCTTCTGCAGCGTTGTATCTGAAGGCTAGGCGGTGGAATTGGTTGTGGTGTTTTTGAAGTTTGTTTTCTGTGTTGCGACGTCGTGTTTCTGCGCTCCTTGCGCGCTGCTGTTGTGTTGCATTTCTGCGTCTTTGTTGTTCCTGGCTGTGCGCTTCTTCTTGTCGTGCAGTTCTTTGCATTTGGTTCTCAGCTGTGCGTCGTGCAGTGACCTGTTGTCTGTGTCTCTGCTGTGCAGTGTGTTTCTGTTCTGGCGTTTGTTCTGCCCTTTTTTGTTTGATGTATGTAGCGTTGTGAGTGTGTCAGTCCGATGCTGTTATTTTTATAAGGCATGGCTTGTCTTTTGGGTCAGTTTATGTCTGTGTGGAAGGAAGGAATGGTTTTGTTTGTGGTGTTTGTAGGTGTTGTGTGTAATGGGGTCCCGTAAGGTTGGTGGGATGGGTTGTGATTGGAAGTTGTGTTGTGTTGTGTGGGTAGGAATTTGCTGGAGAATTGCTCCCTCAGAGTTTGGTTTTGGCAGTTTAACCCTCAAACACCAACTGAAATCTCTCAGCATTCTATCCTAGCCTTGGATGGCTCTTGCCAGCGTTGCTATGGTTACAGCAGTTATGCAAATCCGCCCTTATTGGCAGCCAATCATGTTGTTCAGAATGTAGAGGCTGGGTGAGTCATTGGCTGCCCCGGAGGATACTGGGAAATGTAGTTTTATTTTTTACGAGTTGTTTTGGGGCCTTTTAGGTGTTGGGGGGGAGTTTCTTTGCTACAAACGTACCTTGCTTGAGGCCTATTTCTGTTGGCAAGTATTGTTTTTCTGCGTTGTATGGTTTCTTTGTTTGAGGTATACATCACATGACGTAAACCCATTTATATAATAGATATATAATCTCCCTCCCCCCCCCCTTTACTTTGGATAATAATTCTTCTAGGTGAAGATAGGAAGTACCCAGTCCTCGTTCTCTTATTTATTTATTTATTTATTCTGACTTTCTTTAGAATTTCAGCTCTATTTCTTAACTTTCCTACTTTTCTCTACACATACCATGTTCCTCTTCTTTTACTGCATCACTACAATTTTTTTCTGAATAAAAATTATCTTTAAAAAAATTAAGAAAATATTTCTATAAAATACATATTACTTATACACAAAACCTCGCATCGTGCTATGGCAATTCAAGTAAGGGTCAAAGTGCATCCTATGTTCCTAAGCTTTATTTATTTCTTTTCCGTCTTTTGGAGACTATGAGTTGCTAACGTTTTCCAGCTGCATTTCACTGTAAATGAAAATTTCTGTAAAGCACGCAACTCTCCGCTGAATTTTCTGTCTCTTGCTTTTCTTTAGGCGCTTTTGGCGAGATGGAGGAAGGCGAGGAGGCGCCCTTGCAGGACGGCAGCAGCAGCCAATTGGAGAAGGAGGGCGGGGCTTCCGACCCGGATGCCGACAGTTCCACAGACGGCGATTCGCCCGCTTCACCTTCCAGCGAAAGTAAGCCCCACTTTTCTTTTTCTTTTTCTGCAAAGTGATACCGCTATCGTTCCCTTTTAACTGCAATGTTTCCCTCCTGGGAACTGCATTGACTCTATCCAAACTTCACACCCCAAATTACATAGGATAGACAGCCATGACACTTCAAAGTGATAGTCTCTCTCGGCATTACTTCGCGAACGAAGATTCAGGAAGGACCCATCCCACGCTTTTTACAAACACGTTGATGACTAAAAAGGCCCATCTGAGATAGGCAAGTTCAGTTGCCGAAAGCACAGCAGAAAGTCTCCTTGGGTGATGTTGTTTCCAAGTTGCGGTTCTTTCTGCGTTGTCGTTTCTCTTCTAGACCTGTTCGCCGTGTCTTCTCAAAAGAGGCCGCAGCATTGTGGATAGTGCGTCTCCATGCCTCCCGATGTGAGGCCAGGGTGGACCATTGTTGGTGATCAATCTGGCCGAGCCTGAGATGCTGTTTCAGGGAGTCCTTATATCTCTTTTTGGGGGCGCCTCTCTTGTGCTGACCCGTGGCGAGTTCACCATAGAGTAGTATCTTTGGGAGGCGGTGGTCCTCCACCCTAGAGACGTGCCCTGCCCAGCGCAGCTGTGTTCTCAATAGCATGGCTTCAACGCTGGTGATCCCTGGTTGCTCAAGGACAGCAACATTCATTCACATAGTCAGTCCAGTGTATATTTAGGGTTGTGTGGAGACAGCGCTGATGAAAGCGTTCGAGGAGTTGTAGGTGTTGGCGATAGGTGACCCATGTTTCAGACCCATAAAGGAGAATAGACAGTACGATATGTCTGTACACACTGATTTTGGTGATTTGCCTCAGGTGCTTGTTGCTCCAGACTCTTTTGTGAAGCCTTCTGAATGCACTCTATGCTTTTCCTAATCTGTGATCGATCTCTTTATCAATCTTGGCGTCTGAAGAGATTATGCGTCCCAGGTGGGTGAACTGCTGAACGGACTTAAGCACAGATTTGCCTGTGCTGATGTGGGGATGATGGTGTTCTTCCTGTGGTGCGGGCTGGTAGAGGACTTCCGTTTTCTTCAAGCTGACTTCCAGCCCAAACAGCTCTGCAGCCGTTGCACAGCAGGACGTGAGGCGCTGCAGGGCTGCTTCTGAATGGGCGACAAGGGCAGCATCGACAGCTAAAAGCAGCTCCCGGACTAGATAGTTTAGACTAGAGTCTTAGTGCGAGCCCTCAGGCGGCTTAAGTTGAACAGGCTGCCATCAGTACGATAGCGTATGTATATGCCATTTTGTTCTTCTTCGAGGTCTGCCGTAGCCCTTTGGAGCATCATGCTGAAGAAGATTGTAAATAGGGTTGGTGCAAGAACACAGCCTTGTTTCACTCTGTTAGTTATGAGAAAGCGCTCTGAGAGAGCATCGCCGGTCGTGATAGTGATAGTTGAAAAATTGTGTTGTACTTAACCAAACTACTAATCCCTGGGTTCCATACAATGCAGCCATGGTGCTTGAAGTGCGATGCTGTGTCATACTTAGAATATTCTGTCTCTAGGCCAGGGGTCGGGAACCTTTTTGACTCGGAGAGCCATAAAAGCAAAATATTTGGAAATTTATTTCAGTGGGAGCCATATAATATATATAATGTATTTTAAGACTGAATTCAACTCAATGTGAGTCTATACGTCCATACGAAGAGAAAAGGATTCCCCCGGAAGAATGACGGGACACTTCAGACCTGGCTCTGCAAAAGGCACGCTCAGGACTCTGGGAAGGAAGAGAAGACGGAAGGAAGGAAGGAAGGGGGAAAGGAAGAAAGAAAGAGGAAATAAAGGAGGGAGGGAGAGAGGAAGAAAGAAAAGAAGAACTAACTATGGAAAAGGAAGAATAGAAACACAGGAGAAAGACAAGGAGGGGGAAAGAAAGAAGGAAATGCGAAGGGAGGAAAGGAAAGGGGGTGAAAAGAAAGGGAGTGAGGAAAAGAATAGAAGAGGAAGGAAGGAAGGAAGGAAGGAAGGAAGGCAGGAAGGAAGGAAGGAAGGAAGGAAGGAAGGGGGAGGTAAAAGGAAGGCGAGAAGGAGAGGGTAAAGGGGGAGAAAGGAAGGAAGGAAGAGGAAGGAAGAGGGAGAACGGAGGAAAGAAGGAATGAGAGAGAGGGAGGGAAAAGGAAGGAGAGAAGGTGAAGAATGGGAGAGGAAGGAAGAGGGAGAATGGAGGGAAGAAGGAAGGGGAGAGAGGGAGGGAAAAGGAAGGAGAGAAGGAAAGAATGGAAGAGGAAGGAAGGAAGGAAGGGAGAGAGGGAGGAAAAAGAATGAAAGAAAAAGAGAGGGAAAAAGAAAGGATGAGAAAGGAAGGAAGGGGGAGGAGGGCCAAGGCAGACCTTGGTGTTGACGTCGGCGAGGCAGTCCTTCCAGAAGGCGTTGAAGAGGCCCCGACTCTCATGTAAGCCGCTCCGAGTCCCCATTGGGGAGATGGTGGCGGGGTACAAATAAAGTTTATTATATTATTACTAGCTGACCCGTGCATGCGTTGCTGTGCCATAGTTTGTGGCTAAGTCCTTCTACCCACATGGTGGGAAAGCTCAATCAAAGGACTCTTGACAGATGGCCATTTTGCCTCTTGTTGATTACATTAAGAGGCCTTTAGCACTTTGCTCAGGATGAGTTGGGATTTGTATCTTCCTTTTGTTGTATTGTAGTCCTGTCCCACTGCATTCCCAGGCCTGGGTCAACAAAGTGTACATGTGTTTGTGGATATGTGCCAGCTTTCTGATTGGTTGCCACTGTGGGATTATTTGCATAACACCTCTGATCCAGCACCACCAACATTCCGACACTCTAAACTGCCAGAGAGGGGTGGCTCCCAGCCTCTACATTCTAACTGAGGGAGTATTTGCATAATGCCTCTAATTGGCCAGCACCACCAACATTCTGACACTCTAAACTGCCACAGGGGGGGTGGCGTGGGGGATCACAAGAGTTGTAGTCCAATTGGGGTTTTTTTTGTATTTTTGGTCATGTTGTTTAATTTTATTTTTATTTTTTTGGGTGGTAAACATACCTTGTGGGGTTTTGTGTGTATGTGGGCAGATTTGGTGTGTCTGCCTTGTGTGGTTTTGCTGTCTATAGGCTACTTAGGATGACATCTCTCTTTTTATATATATATAGATTATTATTATTACTATTATTATTATAACAGGTAATGAGGGGAGAAAGGTAATGAGGAGAGATAGAGGTATGAAAAATTTGGAGACCAAAGGGGAAAAAAATCAATGGTAAAGGGAAGAAGGACCAATGGCTAAAGATTCAAACTTGGAGTGATGCATCATGTCACTTCCAGCCATATCTTCCCTATCTGTTCTGGGTCACATTTCAGTCAATACGCTCTGCATTCTCTTTCGGCAGCCATTTCTAATCTAATTAAAGGCCTGGATTTCTTGCCCCTGAGCTTTGAAAAAGTGCAAAGAAGCAGCAAAATGAACAAATGCTCACCTAGAGATAAAACATTTCCTGTTTTTGTGGCTTTTTAAGAAGTCCAAACCCACATGTGGAATTGTTCACCTTGCCAAGAAAACCCAACAGTAGAGTCACTATATGTTGAAAATTACTCAAAATAAATACTTTAGGACAGGCCCGCCCAACAGGCGGCCCAAGGGCCACACACGGCCCTCTAGCCCCATTGATCTGGCCCTCCTACCCTCCTGCAAGAAATCAGCTGGGTTTTTTTTATTAAAAAAAATGAAATATTGTAGCGGCGGCACAGCTGTCTGCCATTACCTGTCCTGGCTCTTCAGCAGACAGGAAATGAGCCAGGACAGGAAATGACGCCGCGGAGGCAAAGGACTACAAGTCCCAGCTTCCCCTCTGCGGCACCACTTCCTTTGAGACTGGAAGAGTACAGGAAGTACTCTTCTGCTGTGTCTTCGGCTCCTGCCTCTGTGTCTTCGCCTCTCTCGTGCTCCGGCTCCGGCTCCGGGATCCTCGTTGGAAGAGAGAAGCCGGACCGGAGCAAGGTTGTGTGGAGCTCAGTTTGGGCAGCGGTCATTTGGGAAGGATACCGAACTAAGGTAGGCTGAAGCAGAAGGCTGTTTTGCTGGGGTGGGCTCCTTCCTTCGTTCCTTCCTTCCTTCCTTCAATCCCTCCTTCCTTCCTTCCTTCCTTGCTTTTATTTTATTTTTATTTTATTTTTATTTTATTTTTATTTTATTTATTTCCTTTTATTCTTGCATTTATTCCTCCCTCATTTCTTTCCTCTATCCATCTTCCTTCCTTCCTTCCTTCCTCTCTTCCTTTCTTTTATTCTTTTATTTTATTTTTATTTATTTTCACACTGCGGCCCCCCAGCTGATCAGTGACCGGAATTCCGCACCGCTATCGCAACCTCTTCCTCATCCCCTGCTGCTCTCGGGGCCCTGCGCCCTCTTCTCCGGGGATGGCGGAGCCTGATGGCACCGCCGCCTCGTCCTCGTCTTCCTCTTCGTCCTCCGCCACGGGCTTCGGCAGGATTCCCCCGGCAGAATGACGGGACACTTCAGACCTGGATCTGCAAAAGGCATGCTCAGGACTCTGGGATGGAAGAGAAGATGGAAAGAAGTAAGGGGAAAAAAAGAAAGACAGAGGAAATAAAGGAGGGGGGAGGGGAGCAACCTCAAGGAACTCAAGTGTGAAATTGCTGAACTTCTAGCTAAGATATATAACCTTTCTCTAAGATCAGGCACTGTACCCGAGGACTGGAGGGAGGCAAATGTAACACCGATCTTCAAGAAAGGATCCAGAGGTGATCCAGGAAATTATAGACCAGTCAGTTTAACCTCAGTTCCAGGCAAAGTGATGGAAACCATTATTAAAGAAAATATTACTAGGCACATAGAAGAACAGGCATTGCTGAAGGAAAATCAACATGGTTTCTGCAAAGGCAAATCATGTCTGAGAAGTGTCTGAGAAGTGGCGTACCCCAAGGTTCAGTTTTGGGTCCATTACTTTTTAATTTATTCATTAATGACCTTGATGTAGGAGTGAATTCTGAGGTAGCAAAGTTTGCAGACGACACTAAATTGTTCAGGGTAGTTAAAAATGAAACTGATTGTAAAGAGCTCCAGAAAGATCTCTCGAAATTGAGTGAATGGGCAACAAAGTGGCAAATGCATTTTAACCTAAACAAGTGTAAAGTCATGCACATCGGGGCAAAGAACCCCAACTACACCTACCAATTGATGGGGTCAAAGCTTTCTGAGACAAACCAGGAAAGGGATCTTGGGGTCTTGGTGGACAGCTCAATGAAGATGTCAACCCAGTGCGCAGCAGCAGTGAAAAAAGCAAATTCTATGCTTGGCATGATCAGAAAGGGAATCGAAAATAAGTCAGCAAATGTTGTATTGCCTCTCTACAAATCTATGGTGAGGCCACATCTGGAGTACTGTGTACAATTCTGGTCTCCGCACCTTAAGAAGGATATAACGGAACTGGAAAAGGTACAAAGAAGGGCAACAAGAATGATCCAAGGGACGGAGCGGCTCCCTTATGAAACCAGGTTGCAACGCCTTGGTCTTTTCAGCCTTGAAAGACGGCGTTTAAGAGGCGACTTGATCGAAGTGTATAAAATCATGCATGGGATAGAAAAGGTGCATAAAGAAATATTTTCTTTGTCACCCAACACTAGGACTAGGGGCACTCCTGAAGCTCAAGGTAGGAAAGTTAGGACTAATAAAGGAAATATTTCTTCACCCAGAGGGTCATTGGGTTATGGAACTCACTTCCAGAGGAGGTTGTGACAGCGGTCAGCCTGGACAGCTTCAAGGCAGGATTAGACAGATTCATGGATACCAAGGGAATCCGTAGTTACTGAAAAGGACATCCAAGTGCCACCTCGGAGTTGGTTGAGGTAGGCAGGATTTCCCCGGGTACTGGTTGTGGGGGGTCGGGAGCAGGTCAGGGTTTTGCTCTCCCTTCTGCTCGAGATCCCCGTGTACAACTAGTGGGCCACTGTGTGATACAGAATGCTGGACTAGATGGGCTGAGGCCCGATTCAGCATGGCTCTTCTTATGTTCTTATGTTCTTATGTTAACCCCTCATCTCCTGGCCTCTCCTGGCTGGGCTCCGGGTTCACTGCAGAGCAGAGGCCGGGATGCGCAGCTCCACAGCCCAGCTTGGTTCCTTCCCGATCTGGCCCCAAGGCGACAGCAGGGAAGTCGAAGGGACTCGGGGGAGAGGCACTCTTGGGGGGGCTGAACCTCTTTGGGAAGGAGAGCTGGGGGTGGCAATGGCTGCAAGCCTCTGCCGCAGTTTGTTCCGAGGCTCGGAGCCACCCCATGTGCTCAATTCCTATTTGTCCTGCTCAGCCAAGCCCGCGTGCACTTCGGACACTCAGCGCAGCCCTCCCGCGCAAGACTGTGATGGGCCTCCTGCGCGTGGGCCTCCCGGGGGGGGGGGGCTTTGGCCGAAGCAGCGGCGTCACAAGGGGGAGGGTGACAGTTAGTAAAATGACAGTTAGAGTGTCATTTTGTGTCATTTTGGTTGGTGGTGTGCCCCAGGATTTTGTAAATGGAAAAAATGTGCTGCGGCTCAAAAAAGGGTTGAAAAACACTGTCATATGGTATTCTTCACAAGGCAAACAAGTCTACGAAATGTGGAGATACAAACACTATCAACTTCCAATAACATGTTTATATGACTTTTGTAGGCATTGAATGTTTGCCATATGTGTTGGAAACCAACCTTAGTCCCTTTGGGGAGATAGAGTTGTCTCATCATCATCATCTATATCAGTGTTTTTCAACCTTTTTTGAGCCGCGGCACATTTTTTCTATTTACAAAATCCTGGGGCACACCACCAACCAAAATGACACAAAATGACACTCTAACAAAGTGAAACATATAGTTAATATGTTTTTTAATGTATTTATACACTCAGTGTGAAACCTGGGCCTGTTTCGATGAATACAACATATATATGACTTCTCTCTCACATATTTATATGTGGCTATCATGTCTTCTCTCAGCCTTCTCTTCTTCAGGCTAAACATGCCCAGCTCTTCAAGCCGCTCCTCATAGAGCTTGTTCTCCAGACCTTTGTGAAATTTCACCCTGAGTGAAACTTGCTTCCAGTTAACTGTGGATGTCACGAAGCATAAACAGTTGCTTGCGGAGGGGAGGCAACTCTCGAAAAATCCAGTAAAATAGTAAAAACAACAACAACAACAACAAAACACACATTTCCAAGTGGAGAGGCTCAATTTGTTTCTTGGAAACCTGTGAGGGGGCCGCTAGGAGGGGGGGGGGAGTGCCAATTTCCCACGGCACACCTGATGATCGCTCGTGGCACACTCATGTGCCATGGCACACTGGTTGGGAAACACTGCCATATGATAAGGTCACCATAGGCCCGTAATGTCTTGGAGTCAAATTTGGTGAGGTGGCATAGCTATGGAGATGTAGTTTTCTGCCAGTCCGCTGTCCTATCTCCTGGTGCCAATGTTGGATCTTGTTCTCTCCCCCAAATAGTGCTTCCCGAAAACTGTGTGAACCAATAGCCTCTATTGGTTCACACAGTTAATAGTACCAATAGCCTCCATTGGTACTATTGGTTTGCATGATATTGGGGGCAGTAACTAGGCTTGGAAGTTGAGAGTGTTTGTGGGAAGTCGAGCACATGAGTGCAAACCGAACCGGCTCTCCCGGCGGTAGACTTTGATCCGCCGAAGAGAAGGAACTCTCCGTTATCTGATTGTGAAGCTCTCTGCAAAAGCCTGAGCCCGGAGCGGAGCCAGAGTTGACGTGTGTGTGTGTGTGTGTGTGTGTGTGTGTGTGTGTGTGTGTATATATATATATATATATGGAGGGGGTTGCTGATGGCGCCCATCGGAGCTTGCACCTGGCCCTAAGCGCACCGCGATAAAGAGGAGCGATAGCGCATGATAGCGCAGCAGCCGGCTGCAATAACCACCGCGAAGGTTGAGCTTTCAACGGGGAGGGGGATGGATAACAATCAATATGCCAGGCACTTTGATTTATAGCCAAAAATAATGGGACTTTTATACCCAGCGATTGATTTATTTGATGTTAATCATCGCCTCTGCGTCCTTCCCACCCCCGCTCTTCCTCTTCTTAATACCACCTGTATTAATAATGCCCAATGGCCGGTGACGTCACTCCCGGGCCACCTCCCTGGTTGCCTTTATGGCGCCCGTCGATGGGACCGCCTCGGTTATCATCGGGGCCTGGATGCGAAGGCAAACATGCACTCTGGCCGCTAATCTCCCCCGCTGTCTTATGCAGATAGGCTTATCGGCCACATCTCAGGCAGCAGTTAATGGGGAAAATAATTGTCCATCACGTTGCCGTGAGTATGCCACCGAGGGACGTGTCCCAGGAAGTCGCTTCTCCTATTTTATTATTATTATTTTATTATTTTGTGTATGGTGGACAGCTGGCGAGCAGAGCCAAAGTGTGTGCGTGCTTGGAAAGAAAGGGAACCGTTTCCCCGAAATATCCGGGAAAGCCCGTTGCTTTGGATGGGTTCACGCCAGGTCACTGAGTTGAGAGAGTATAGCCCTAGAGTGGCACGAGCTTGCCGTTTCCATCCACGAGTTGCAGTGAAAGCTTCCAACTCTCATTGACAAAGCAAGACTCGGAAGGTTTAGTTCTTCTCTCCCAAACCATAGAAAGCTGGCACGTCTTTTGGATCTTATTTCTCTGAAGCTCCGTTTCCCAAGACTTAGTCCCTCCAAGTAGCATGGGGATAATAGACCTTGACATTTGGGAGTTGTAGTTGCTGGGATTTATAGTTCACCTACAATCAAATAGCATTCTGAACTCCACCAACTATGGAATTGAACCAAACTTGGCACACAGAACTCCCATGACGAACAGAAAATACTGGAAGCGTTTGATGGGCATTGACCTTGAGTTTGGGAGCTGTAGTTCACCTACATCCAGACTCAAACGATGATGGACCTGCTGCTGGAGCTGCTCTGCTGCCTGCCGTGCCTGCGAGTGAGTGCGAGGCGAGCAAGTCCAAGCGCCGCTGAGAAGCTGCTGGCGGTGCGGTGGCGCTCACTGCTGGCCCAGCTTCGCCACCTGCTGCCACCTCTATGGTGAACTCGCAATGGGTCAGCGCAAGAGAGGCGCCCCCAAAAAGAGATATAAGGACTCCCTGAAACAACACCTCAGGCTCGGCCAGACTGATCACCAACAATGGTCCACCCTGGCCTCACATCGGGAGGCGTGGAGACGCACTATCTTTCGAGAAGACACGCTGAACGGGTCTCGAAGAGAAACGACAATGCAGAAAGAACCGCAGCTTGGAAACAACATCACCCAAGGAGCCTTTCTGCTGTGCTTTCTGCAACCGGACTTGCATATCTCAGATTGGCCTTTTTAGTCATCAACGCGCTTGTAGAAAGCGTGGGATGAGTCCTTCCTGAGAATCTTCGTTTGCAAAGTAATGCCAAGAGAGCATGTTTTGTCATACCTAATGCATTGTACATACTACTACTACTAATATTATTATTATTAATAATAATAGTTTAATAACGATGTCAGGGAATTAAATGGTAGGCTGCCCATTTTTTTCCTGAAATGTTTGGGGTTGCAGTAAAAAATGGGCAAATTCCTAAATCACCCCCCATAAGGTTAGGATGCCTCCCTGGCCTGCTCCCTGCTAAGTTCCAACACTTCGAATGGAATCATCTCTCGGCTCTGGGCCTGGCTCTCTCTCTCTTGCTCTCTCAGTGTCGCCCTGCTCTCAGCTCAGCCTTGTGGCGTCTCTGCTGCTCGCGCCTCTCTCCTGTGCGCACGCTCTGTGGTGGCCTGCCCTCATTGGGTGACCTGAGCAGAGCCCCCCATAGGGCAGGGGGCAGGTCAGGAAGAAGTAGGATGCTGGCCTTGCGGTGCAGAAAGCCGCCGCCTGTGGCCAGGCAGGCGCGCCGCTGCTGGGGCTGCTCTGCTGCCTGCCGTGCCTGCGAGTGAGTGCAAGGTGAGCGAGTCCAAGCGCCGCTGAGAAGCTGCTGGCGGTACGGTGGCGCTCACTGCTGGCCCAGCTTCCCCTCCTGCTGCCACCTGTCCTGTCAATACGGGACAGGAGCTGAAAATACGGGACACGAAATTCAAAGCAAAAATACAGGACGTCCCGTATAATACGGCAGTGTTTCTCAACAAGTGTGCCGGGGCACACTAGTGTGCCGTGAGCGATCATCAGGTGTGCCGTGGGAAATTGGAATCTCCAGGAAGGGGGGAGGGAGAGTCTAGTGTGTTGAAGTATAAAAACCCTAAGAAGCCTACCTCGATAAAGGCGCAAATTTGCAACCCCACCCCTACCCGGTGTCTACTTGGTCTCTCCCTCTCCACGCATTGGGAAGGCCCGCCTCCCTTTCCCCAAGTAGAGACCTCCTCTTGCCTCCTGGGGGTTCTGTGTGGGAAGTTTGGCCCAGTTCTATCATTGGTGGGGTTCAGAATGCTCTTTGATTGTAGGTGAACTATAAATCCCAGCAACTACAACTCCCAAATGTCAAGGTCTATTTTCTCCAAACTCCACCAGTGTTCACATTTGGGCATATTGAACATTCATGTCAAGTTTGGTCCAGATCCAACATTGTTTGAGTCCACAGTGCTCTCTGGATATAGGTGAACTACAACTCCAAAACCCAAGGTCAATGCCCACCAAACTCTTATAGCATTTTCTCTTGGTTATGGGAGTTCTATGTGGGAAGTTTGTGTCTTTCTGCCATTCCTGCCAGGATATCTATGTTGTGTTCAACGAAACAGGCCCAGGTTTCACACTGAGTGTATAAATACATTTGAAAGCATATTAACTATATGTATGACTGTGTTAGAGTGTCATTTTGTGTCATTTTGGTTGGTGGTGCGCCCCAGCATTTTGCAAATGTAAAAAGTGTGCCGCGGCTCAAAAAAGGTTGGGAAACACTGTAATACGGGACAGGTGGCAACTCTAATGTCTTCTGTAGCTGTAGCCACAATTTTGTTTGGGGGGGGGGGCAGGCTGAGTTTGGTTTTGGGGGGGGCTGAGTCTGTGTGAGAGAGGGTCTACCCTAGCTAACCTTTTGTAGCATTATCCCAATACCCCCTGCATATGGGATATATTGAGCATAGTGATCAGATCATGATATGAATACACATAACAGTTTAAATAATGTACCAGTAAGGCCTTCTCGTGGACCACCCTCAGAATTTCGGGGGCTGAGCCCCTCCAATCCCTTTACGTCCGTCCCCCTGTCTACATGCCTGATGTAATATAATAATAACAACAACAACAATAGTATCCAGCTCGCAACACAAAACCCCATAGACATAATAATAGTAATAATAATAATAATAAGGTAAAGGTTTTCCCCTGGCATTAAGTCCAGTCGTGCCCGACTCTGGGGGTAGGTGCACATCTCAATTTCTAAGCCGAAGAGCTGGCGTTGTCCGTAGACATCTCCAAGGTCATGTGGCCACTGGCTTGACTGCACGGAGTTCCATTACCTTCCTGCCACAGTGGTATTTATTGATCTACTCACTAGGCATGGTTTAGAACCCAAAAATAGCAAATGGAAAATCTAATGGGGGGTTGATTAGTAATAGAAAGACTTACAAAAAAATTTCCAAAAATTTCTAAATGTAACTTAATTACTAACAAAATTCGTTAGTAGTTCGTATGCCAGAGCATGCATTCAGATGGTTTTGGCCTACAACTCCCAGAAATCCTAACAGCTGGTAAATTGGCTGGGATTTCTGGGAGTTGTAGGCCAAAACTTGAATAAATCACACTGAATTCTAGATGGGACTCTCCAAATAGGAAGGAGGGAGGGAAGGAGGGAGGGAGGGAGGGGGTATTCTATTCTTGGAAGCAGCAAAGAAAAGGAGGAGGAGCCCCCTCGCTCCTCGCTGCCTCTCTCTCACCCGATCCCGAGGGAGCGAGGGGCCCAAGTTTGCCCAGGCTGGTCATATACCTACATTCCATGCACATGCAATAATACAGCAGTAATAACAATGGGTATAAGAAGAGGTAAAATTAAACCGAAGTATTCTGACTGGTCCCTCCTCATGCGGTGCAAACGGGCTCTTCTCTGTGAGCCCAGGAAAATGGCCCGGGGAAAAGCCAGCGTTTTCTGCTTGGGTGCACACACATACATATTCTTTGGGGGATTTGCTGCAGAATCTTCTCTATGAGCCTGGGTAGAGAAGAGCCCATTTGCACCGCATGAGGCAGAGACCAGTCAGAATACTTCGTTTGAATTTTACCTCGTGTTATTGTTATTACTGCTGTATTATTGCATGTGCATGGAATGTAGGTATATGACCAGTTGGATTACTTATAATATTAGGCACTTACAGTAGCATTCATTCTATTATACATTAGGTTGGTTTCTCACCCCAATACTCTTTGATGCCTTAGGTCCTGGCAGGCAGGAGAGGCAGGGAAGCCTGGAAAAATGTAAACAGAGGTTTACTCAGAAAAATCCACAAAGGAGGGCCCTTCATCCAAAGTGCCCTCCTTTGCAGATTTACTTCTGAGTAATCCTCTCTGTTTACATTTTTTCCAGGCTTCCTTCCAGCCGAAAGAAGGAGCGAGTTTAGGGCTTGCCTTGCCATAATACTTATTGGCAAGGGAGGCGGGAGGGTGGGAGAGAGAAGGAGGTGCCCCTTATGCCCCCCTCACGACCTAATAACGACACTTAAGAAAATCCTGGCCCCCCGGTTCGAAAAAGAAAGTCCACTTCCTGGTTGGCGTCCCAGGTGCGGAAATACTCGAAAGTAGCATTTCTTACGAATTTCTTACGAAACGAATCATTTTCATAACTTTTTTCTCATGCCTACTACTCACATTTGCATGTTTTTGAACTGTTAGGTTGGCAGAAGCTGGGGCTAACAGCAGGAGCTCACACCACTCCCTCACTGCTGGCCCGGCCTTGCCTCCTGTTGCCACCTGTCGTGTTCTGTCAATACGGGACAAGAGCTGAAAATACGGGACGCGAAATTCAGGGCAAAACTACGGGACGTCCTGTATAATACGGGACAGGTGGCAACCCTAGCCCAGGCGGAGAGATCTTCAGCCTTCTCTGCCAAAGGGCTTCCTGAGACCATCAGAAGCATGTGTTTTCTGATGGTCTTTGATGACCCCTCTGAACCCCCCCCCCCCCCCCCAGGGGTCCCGACTCCCAGGTTGAGAAACACTGATTTACACACTCCTACACACACACACACACACAAGATCTGGAAGCTTTGCAATGTATAGAGAAGCCTTCTCGAGAAAAAAGGAACACATTGTGTCCTCTTTCCAAAGAATCCGGCTTCTTCTCTTGCTGAAATTATTTAAATACACCCCAACTCGTTTGTTCAATGCAGATTCCGCAAGTGAAAGCCATACAAGATGTTCCTTATTCTCTTTCAGGGCTCAAAGGGGATTTTCTCGTTGTGTTTGCCAGCTGGGAAAGCAAACCAAAAGGGAAACTACTTGCATCAACATTCAGTTAAATAGACATAAGTATGTGTACAGTGTTCCCTCGCTACTTGGCGGTTCGCTTATTGCGGACCCACTGTTTCGCGGATTTCAAAAAAATATTAATTTAAAATATATATCATGGTATTTCCACTGTGCTGGCTCT